>CM035428.1:155380564-155893064 GCA_020310875.1 Ceratopteris richardii | reverse complement strand
AAAACCAAGCTCCAAATGCCACACACAGTACTCCACACCCAACCTATAGAATACGAAGAAAATATAGTACACATAGAGCACGGACACAAATTTCTTACGTCACACAAAATGCGATCGAACTTACGATATGTGGTTGACCCAGCCACTATATTTTTTATTAAAGAACATATACAAAAGTGTCCGACGGCCATTTGGCATTTCACATGGACACTAACAGTAACAATCTCCCACTAAAGGCCAATATGGCCAAAGTGAATATGGGAAAAAGATAAGGAATACCTAAGTGTAAGTATACAAATTATATCTTCCACCTGATGGGCATTTTACACAGTATACAAGTAACTATGTAAGATCATGAATCAAGTAACCCCCATCAAGTGACAAGAGTGTCAAAAGCTGTCGTGTGGTAGAGCTTTAGCCAAAGCATCTGTAGCATTATCTCGAGTGTGAAACTTCTCAAGAATAATGTGCTCAGTGGCTAAGCAATCTCTAATGAAGTGATACCTTACCTCAATGTGCTTGGTCTTTGCATGATAACCGGATTCTTAGCCAAAGCAATGGCACTCTTACCATCACTAAGCAAACGAGGTACATGTTGAGGTAGACCCATATCACAAGCAAGATGAGAAATCCATAATTTTATTTACATGCCTCACTTGTAGCAACATACAAAAATATACCGTGACGTAGACTTACGATTGTCTAACAACCAGCATAATCAAAATTTGTGTAACCAATAATGAATGCTTTCCCTCTACCCAAGATTAGACACTTGTCCTTAGTGCCACTCAGATATCTCAAAATCATATTGACCGCTTCCCAATGCTTCTTGCCAAGATTAGACATATATTTGCTCACAACTCCCACTACAAATGCAATGTCTGGTCTCATAGCTACCATAGCATACATGAGACTAGCAACAACAAACTGATAAAGAATTTTGGTCATGAATTCCTTTTCTTCATCTGATTTGGGGCAATCGTCCTTGCTCAATTTCACATATGTGGGTAAAGGTATACTCAATGCCTTTCCACCTTGCATATTGAACCTGTGAAGTACTTTGGATATGTACTCACTTTGAGACAAGTATATGCATCTTTTACTCTTATCACGAGTAATGTGCATGCCAAGAATATGTTTGGCATCCCCCAAATCCCTCATATAAAATGTCTGACTCAACTTCTTTTTGAGAATGGACAAGTCATAAGAGGACTTCCAAACAATCAACATATCATCAACATAAAGTATCAAGCATATAAATTTTCCATATGAGCATCTCTTTGTGTAGAGACAATGATTCTCATTGCTTTGAGGATAGCCTTGAGACTTCATAAAAGCATCAAAATTTTGGCATCATTGTCTAGGGGACTAGTTAAGTCCATATAATCTCTTCTTCCGCTTACAAACTAGACTCTCTTGCCAAGAACTACATAACCCTCTAGTCGTTCCATATAGATCTCGTCTCTAAGATTTCCATGCAAGAAAGCAGTTTTCACATCCATTTGGACTAGCTCTAAGTCCATTCCAATGAATCTAAGCAACATTCAAAGGGTAGTCATCTTGACCATTGGAGAGAATATTTCCTCGAAATGAACACCATGTTATTGCTTAAGAACCTTTGTAACAAGTCATGCTTTACACATTTGGAGAAGCACTATTTGATGTGACATTTAGCTTATATATCCATTTACATAGTAAAGCTTTCCTTCCCTTTGGCAAAGGTACTAAATCCCAAGTACCATTCTTGTGAATAGAATCCAACTCACTCTTCAAGGAATGCTCCCACTTGACATGATCCTTTGTGTGCATGGCCTCTTTGTAGCAAGAAGGCTCACCAACATCGTTTGCATAACAAAATCCAAACCTAAAACATATCTATCAGGTGGATGTGAGACGCGTGCAGAGCATCTCAATGGTTGTTGAATAGGAACATTTGCTTAATGATCTCATCGAACATTCTCTTGAACATGCCTATGTGCAATATTTTTATGCATGCTAACTGGCGGACTAGTATCCTCAAACACAACTCTTCTCACTTCAACCTCCTTAGTGGATTGTTTATGCATCTTAGAATCATTGAAAATGGCATCACTACTTTTGATCACTAATCGTGTTTCAAAATCCCATAAGTGATATCCAAATTGTCCTACCATATCCAAGAAAAATGCATTTCTTTGACTTATGGTCCAACTTTGGTTCAAGATTCTTGGGTATATGAACATATGCTTCACACCCAAAAACTCAAAGGTGATCTTTCTGTGGTGGCTTCCTTGTCCATAACTCTTGTGCCACTTTCAAACCTTTGGCAGTACTAGGTGAAAGGTTAATCACGTGAACTGAAGTCAATACTGCTTTTGCCCAAAAGCCTTGTGAAAGGTTTGCATGATGTAGCATAGAAACTACTCTATCCTTAATAGTTTTATTCATCCTTTAAGCTACAGCATTTTGTAATGGGGTATAAGGAGTTGTAAAGTCTCTACAAATTCCTCTAGATTGTTAGAAAACATTGAATTCATGTGAGGTATACTCACCCCCATTATCTGAACCTAAAGCTTTGAGCTTAGTTTTGTTTTTGTCTCAACTGAAGAAAACCATTTTTTGAAGGTAGGAATACCTCATCCTTCGATTTGATAGGATATACCTAGACTTTTCTAGTAGCACCATCTGTGAAATTGAAAAAGTAAATTTTGAGGTTTCACTCACTAATTAGACATAAAGACAAGAAGACGTCAATGAGAAAAAGAAGGACTAAGAACTATTGAAGTTAGACATTCAAAAACCCATGCCCATGTGAAGGGACAAATTCACAAATGTAATATAGTGTAAACCAGAGAATCAATTATGTTATCAGAATCCCAAAGATTAACAATTTTGTTATTAGAATCCCGGAGATTACACGGTTCTTGAATTTAGGATAGTACAGATCAGTTGTGTATATAAGTTCATCAAACAAGAAGGAACGTGTGCACAGAGTGAGAGAGAAGCTGTGGTAGAAGCATGGAGATAGATTGTGTTGGAATATAGACTGTAGTAGATACAGACTAAGTAAGGAGTGAGAAGAGAACTCGATTTGTAAGTCTGCATGTGAGAGAGGAAGTCGAGATAACTTTTGAGAGAGATAGTGATGGAAGGTTACTCAGTGTAGGAGAACTTTCTATGGTCATGAGCAGAAGAATTCCATTCCATTCTCTACACATCTTCTCTAATAGAAAACACATATTTGTGGAATAGAATAGTGTCAAATCTTCTTGTGTGAAGAAATCTAATTGATTTCATAACTGTATGAATGTTAGTTACAGTTACAAGTTTTTTGATGCACTTAACTTGATTGTATTAGAGTCAGTTCTTGACATATAGTGTAAATCTTTTCATGATTGATAACTCATTGTGAAGATATCATCTTCTAGTACAGATGAACGAAAGATCTTTGCGAACCGGAACGTGTACTCATAAAATTATGTTCAACTGTAAAAGGTATGTCATGTTGATGAAGTCAAGTATTCAAATTTTTGTACAAGTGGAAGCGCAGGTGGTAAACCAACAGAAAGACACCAGACTGTGTGATTTCTGAGAGGTTTTGACATCAGAAAACCACCGAAAAGAAACGGTAAACCACTGAAAAGAAATCGTAAAATCATTAGAAACGTACCGGAATGAAAGCAGAATTAATTCAGTTTTCTCAAGGTTTAAGTTTTAGTCTTGCCAAGCTATTGGTGATTATAGAGGTGTTCTAATATCACATTAGATTTCTTCTTGTGGTGTTTTCTTACACACCAATAAGTGTATCAGAGCAATAACACTTCAACAAGTGGTATCCAAACAGAAAGGTTCTGAAGAGTAAAAGGAGGAGCGAATACAAGAAGGTTGAAGAAGTTTTCAGTGGGAAGGTGAAAGCCGAAGCATTCAAAAACAAAAGGCATCAAGAAGTACCCTGAAGTTATTATCAAGAAGAAACATTTACAAAGGTTGCAGCAGAAGCAAGAAGACCATGGCAGATCATATCTCTATTGACAAATTAGATAGAGATAACTATCATGCTTGGGTGATGAGAATGGAAGCCTTACTTATGAGTAATGATCTAATGAAATATCTGATAGGTGAAGAAGAAAGCCCTACATTTGAAGATGACAATCGACCGAAGAAAGAAGAGTTAGAAGCTTTGAAGCTGATGCAGAAGAAAGATGCAAGTGCAAGAGCTTACATATACAATACTATCACAGATCACTTGTTACCTCACATCAGAGGTTTGGAAATAGCTGAAGATATAAGGAATGCGTTGGAAGATCACTTCCAAAATGCTACTAAAGCTAGAAAAGCTAGCTTATGGTTAGAGTTTACAACTTTCAAGAAAAAGCAAAGTCAAAGCGTTGGTGACTATGTCACTTAGATGAAGAACTTGGCCGACAGTCTAGGATCTATTGATGAAGACATTGAAGATCATAGGTTGATTATGCAATTGCTTGCAAGTTTGAGAGGAGATGAAAGGTGGAAACCTTTTGTACTTTCAGTTAAACTTTCATTAAATCATTTTGTACCAGACTTAAATCAGCTGCTTGGATTGATTCTTACATTTGAGCAAGATTTGAAGTCAGACAGAGATAAAGGACATAGCTCTACTATGTATGCAAAGAATAAGAAGAAAGGTTACTAAGGTAAAGCTAAAGATGAAGAAGAATCGACTTATCAAGCAAACTTTGCAAGAGGTAGAGGTATTGGCATAGGTAGAGGAAATGGAAGAGGAAGAAGTAACCAGAATAACAACAACAAGACATGCTAGATTTGTGGCTTGAGTAATCATCTAGCTTATGATTGTTGGCATCATCAACAAAGTTAAAATCAGAATCAAAGCAACAATGGCAAAGGCAGAGGTGGAAGATATCAAAGTCAGTTTCAAAGAGGAAGACAAAATCAAAGAGGAGGCTATAGTAGAGGGAGCATAAGACATTTGGGACAGAACCAATTCAACAACACTACCTACTACAATTATGCAAATGATACAGAGAATGAGGACCATGCAACATTGATGATGAATTCAATAAGTACATCAGAGAAAGAAGATCTCAAGGTATTCTATATTGACTCTAGTTGTTCTAATCATTTTCCAAGAACTATAGAATTAATTTCAAAACTAGAAGAAAGAACTTCTAGTCATATGCTTCAAATAGGTGATAACATGAGACACAATGTGCGTTCAATTGGACAGGTGGTGCAAGAGTGGAGCTGATCTATTAACCAATGTTTTCTATGTTCCCACAATACCTAAGAACCTAATTAGTGTGGATCAAATAGTGGAGAAAGGGTTTAAAGTCAGATTTACAAATGAAGGAGTATTCGTGGAAGATCCAGATAATGGATACAAACAGATTGTCTATGGTAAAAAGGAAGGTAGAATCTTTACTCTGAAAGTGCAAGGGAATATTCGTCAAGCCTTAATCACACATGGTGATGAAGTAATTACAAAACTAAATCTCTCGCATAAGAGGTTATGTCATTTCAATGAAAGAGGAATAAAAAATATGGTGGCAAATCAATCTATATTAGGACCACCAAATGTGCAGAATCGACACATGACTTATAAATGTGAAGCATGCCAAATGGGAAAAGTAGACAAATTACCAGTTCAGAAGAAAGGATTCAAGCATGATAGACTACTAGAGCTCATTCATATAGATGTATGGGAACCAACAAAAGAAGGATCAATCAGTGGATCTAGGTACTATGTTCTTTTCATTGATGATGCTACAAGATGGATAACTCTTTATGTTTTGAAGGAAAGATCAGAAGTATTTAGATCCTTCAAAAATTTTCATGCATATGCAGAAAGGGTTATAGGTCAAAAGCTCAAGAGGCTAAGGTTTGATGGAGGGGGAGAATACTTCTCCCCAGAGTTCAATGATTATCTATGGAATGAAGGTATCAAGAGAGAAATAACCTGAATATACTCACCTCAACAGAATGGGGTGGCAGAGAGGAGAAACATAACTCTAATTGAGTTTGCAAGAGCTATGCTAAAGGAGAAAAATTGTCTAAAGTATTTAAGGGTTGAGGCTGTAAATACAGCCACATATCTTGTGAATAGATTACCATGTACAAATCTAAATGGAATGACTAATTATGAAGCTTGGTGAGGTAAGAAAGCTACACTAGATCATTCCAAGGTGTTTGGATCAGTTGCCTATGCTTATGTACCATCACAACTTAGACATAAGCTCAAACCAAAGGCTGAAAAATATGTGTTCATTGGGTATGATGAAAAGTAGATGGGTTACAAGTTATGGAGTCCTCTAATCAAGCAGTTTCTTGTTTCTAGAGATGTAACATTTGATGAACAGAAGAGTTGGTATGCAGATCAAAATCACAACATTGAAACATTTGAAGAAGAAGTAAGAAGATGTGAAAAAGGTAAATCACATATGTAGATAAATGGAGATGAAGATCACATGCATGCAAGCACATCTGGAGTCGGATGTTTAAGGAGGTATGAAGATGTACCTAGGTTTGATGAAGAAGTGTATTCATATACACATGAAGAATGTGAACCAAGAGGGTCAAACAAATTGAGGAGACAACCAACAAGGTACTCATATGATACTTCTTATATGACTCAAAAAAACTATGCTTATATGGTCAAAGAAGATGAAGAACCTCAGAGTCATGATGAAGCAAAAGGTAAGGTAAGAAACAATGGGAAGAAGCAATGAAGGAAGAGTTCAATGCACTTGAGGAGAACAAGACTTGGGAACTTGTTCCAAAACCAAATGGTAAGAAGCTGATTGGAAATAAATGGGTTTATAAAGTGAAGAAGCTTGCAGATGGAAGAATAACCATATATAAAGCCAGGTTGATGGTCAAAGGCTATGCTTAGACTCATGGCATAGATTATGATGAGACATTTAGTCCTGTAGCAAAGATTTCAACTATAAAGACCATCATTGCTATTGCACCATCAAAAGGATGGACATTAAATCAACTAGACATAAAGAATGCATTTTTGAATGATACATATCTGATGAAGTATACATGGAGCAAGCTCAAGGGTTTTCGAACGACAAGTATCCAGATTATGTCTATAGATTGAGAAGAGCACTTTTTATGGGCTAAAGCAAGCTCCAAGAGCTTGGAACTATAGACTTGTGAAGTATCTCAATGTTCTTGGATATCAAAGTTCAAAGGCAGATGCAAGTCTACTTATCAAGTGAACAAATGAAAGTATAATCTACATTTGTATTTATCTAGATGACATTAGAATTATATATGCCTCAAATGAAGGAATCACGAAGGTAAAGAGGTTACTTGAAAGAGAATTCAAAATAAGTGATCTAGGAAAATTCTCATATTTTCTTGGAATGGAAATCACTTATGCAGATCGTGGCATATATAAATATATATATATATATACATATATATATATATATATATATGTTTATATATATATGACAAGAAAGGTATCTTTTGAACCTATTGAAGAAGTTTAACATGGAGAATTGTAGAGAAGCTTCAACTTCACTTGAAGTAAATCATGAGCTCGGCAAGTATGATGGTGCAGATTTCAAAGATATGAGGAAGTATCAATCATTAGTGGGAAGCTTAATTTATGCTATGCTAACAAGACCTAATCTAAGTTATGCAATGGGAGTTCTTTCACAATTCATGCATTGTCCGAAGGAACAACATTGGATTGTAGGTCAAAGAGTTCACAGATATATAAAGGGAACTATGGACTATATTATCCTTTTACTTCAGACATACAGTTGAGAGCATATAGTGACTCAAAGTGGGCAAGAAATCAAGATGATAGAAGATCGAGGCATGGGTACATGGTGTACATAGGTGATAAGCTTGTGAGCTGGTGTTCAAGGAAGCAACATACAGT
Source organism: Ceratopteris richardii (assembly GCA_020310875.1). Taxonomy (NCBI): domain Eukaryota; kingdom Viridiplantae; phylum Streptophyta; class Polypodiopsida; order Polypodiales; family Pteridaceae; genus Ceratopteris; species Ceratopteris richardii. The sequence goes on along the minus strand of CM035428.1, from coordinate 155,885,191 downwards.
GGCATTATCATCCATAGAAGAAGAATATGAAGGACTTGCGAAAGCAGCAAAAGAATTAGTGTGGATGTAGACCTTGTTCAAAACCTTGGGCATTGATCAAGGTATACCTATCATATTTGGAGTTAATATGAGTTCAATGTATCTTGCAGCAAATCCAGCATTTCATGCAAGAACAAAGCATATGCTCCTACAAAAGATCAGATAGCATATATTCTGACAAAAATCTTGGATGGGGTAAAGACAAGTAGATTCAAAGGAGTGGCAAGAATAAAAGAGAAGTGGCAAGAATAAAAGAGAAGACATATGAAGAAGTCAGAAGATGCTAATTAGTGATTGAGGGGGAGTTGTTGAGGTTTCACTCACTAATTAGACATAAAGACAAGAAAACATCAACAAGAAAAAGGACTAAGAACTATAAAAGTTAGACATTCAAAAACCCATGCCTATGTGAAGGAACAAATTCACAAATGTAATATAGTGTAAACTAAAGAATCAATTCTGTTATCAAAATCTTAGAGATTACCAATTCTATTATCAGAATCCAAGAGATTACATGGTTCTTGAATTTAGGATAGTACAGATCAATTGTGTACATAAATTCATCAGAGAAGAAGGAACATGTGCACAAAGTGAGAGAGAAGCAGTGATAGAAGCGTGGAGATAGATTCAGCCGGAATATAGACTATAGTAGATACAGACTGTGTTAGGAGTGAGTAGAGAACATGGTTCTTGAATTTAGGATAGTACAGATCAATTGTGTATATAAATTCATCAGAGAAGAAGGAACATGTGCACAAAGTGAGAGAGAAGCAGTGATAGAAGCGTGGAGATAGATTCAGCCGGAATATAGACTATAGTAGATACAGATTGTGTTAGGAGTGAGTAGAGAACTCGACTTTGTAAGTCCTACATGTGAGAGAGGCAGTCGAGATAACTTCTAAGAGAGATAGTGATGGAAGGTTACTCAGTGTAGGAGAACTTTCTATAGTTATGAGTAGAAGAAGGCCATACCATTCTATACACATCTTCTCTAATAGAAAACACATATTCATGGAAAATAATAGTGTCAACTCTTTCTGTGTGAAGAAATCTAAATGATTCATAACTGTATGAATGTTAGTTACAGTTAGGAGTTTTTCGGTGCACTTATCTTGATTATGTTAGAGTTAGTTCTTGACATATAGTCTAAAGCTTTTCATGACTGATAACTCATTGTGAAGATATCATCTTCTAGTACAGACAAACGAAAGATCTTTGCGAACCGGAACGTATACTCAGAAAATTATGTTCAACTATAAAGGTATGTCAAGTTGATGAATTCAAGTATTCAAATTTTTGCACAAGTGGAAGCACATCTGGTAAACCAAGAAAAAGAAACCAGATTGTGTGATTTCTGAGAGGTTTTGACATCGGAAAACCACTGGAAAGAAATGATAAACCACCAAAAAGGAACCATCAAGTCACTCGAAACGTACCGAAATGAAACCAGAATTAATTATAGTTTTCTCAAGGTTTAAGTTCTAGTATTGCCAAGATATTGGTGATTATAGAGGTGTTCTAATATCACATTAGCTTGGTTCTTGTGGTGTTTTCTTACACACCAACAATAAAGAGAACCACCTAATGACCTTATGGGCATAAGACCACACACATCTATATGAAGGAGATCTAAAGGCAGAATTGAAGAGTCAATGTGCATTTTATGCACATTCTTAGTTTGCTCTCCACATTGACAATGCTCACAAAATGAGAAACCAGAGAAAGATAACACATGTAAGTAGCCAGAATGAGAAAAATTTTCCATTCCACTACGAGATATCCATGCCAAATACAAACCATAAGTTGTTCAATAACAACTAACAAGTGTTCTTTCTCTGATACAAATAAAGGATAAAGCGATATTTGCTTCCTTTTGCAATAACCATATTGCCCTTCGAAATATGAAAGAATTGAGCATAGAAAACCTTGTAGCCAAGGTCATCAAGTTGAGCAATTAACATCAAACAACGTGATAACTCAGGTACATGGCGTGTGTTATGCATAGTAAATTTTGAACCATCAATGAATTGCACAACCACATCTCTAATCCTGACAACATCACACTCATAAGAGTCACCAAGTCTCACAGTACAAAGAGACTTTGTTGTATAAGTAGAGAACCACTCCCTATGTGGTTTCACATGGAAAGAAGCACTAAAATCTAGCAGGCATGTGTGGGAAAGAGAATCAGCCATAAGAGCCTCAGTAGGCACACTACTGTCAAGTGTCAATACATCAGCATCATCAAAAATAGCATTGATTTCTTCAATCTTCACGGTTGAACTAGATGGTGCAGGTAACTGTTTAACATGCCCATCAACATTCTACCCTTTACCTTTAGCATTCTTTAATGCATAGCAATCTTTCTTCATGTGTCCTTTCTTATGAAAATAATGGCATTCGATTTCCCTCTTCCTTGATTTACTTCTACTCTAGTTCCATTGACCATTCTTTTCCTTGTTCTTGCTTTTGCCACGTTGCTAATTCTTTCCTTGGTAAAACAAATCACGAACATTATATGCATCTTCACTCTGAGTGCCAACCATAGATTTTCTACCAATCTCCCCACCCAAGAATGCTCCACATATGTCATTATATACCATTTTACCACCACGTGCACTATTGCTAATAGCTGTGCAAAACATATCCCATGATGATGGCAAGGTGCATAACAACAAGACTGTTTTCATTTCATTACCCATCTCCATTTTTTGAGCCTGTAATTGGGAGAATATAGCATCAAATTCATTTAAATGAGCAGCAACACTATCTGTGTCCTTCATGCAAAGGTCATATAACTTTCTCATCACATACACTTTATTTGATGTCGTTTCTTTTTCATATGTATGGCATAACTTCTTCCAAAGCTCTTCTACACTTTCGCAATCCAATATTGTAAAGTGAACATTATCTGTCAAGTGCAATCAAATGGTAGACTTGGCCATTTCATCCAACTCATCCCAATCATCTTCATCCATGTCAATAGACTTCTTTGAGGTTCCATTTATTGGCTTTGATTGCCTCCTCTGAATTAATAATTATTTAATCTGATTCTTCCATAGAGCAAATTTTGTGCCATCAAATTTTTGGATATTAAAATGGTCTTTGCCCTGTAAGGTATAGGTCCTCCTTGAACACTAGCACTAGACCCCTGATCCACCAGAAGTGCCTGAGACCTCTCATGTCATGATTATCGAGAATTGAATAGAATGATAATGGAGCTAGAAGCCTGTGAAAACTCAATTAAGGCTCAAAAAAGGATGAACAAGTGTCAGATTCTGTGAAAAATTTCAAACGATTCTTCCCAAAAAAATGAATTAATGAGCAGTAATGACCAACCAAAAGCATTATATGAGGACAAATGTGCTCACCCCAATGAGTATATCAAGGAGTAAATCAACCACTATAAACTTTACACACCGTAACATGTTCAAGCTAATCTTGTGGTATGAGTTAGAGAACCAGTTGGTGTATTCACATGGAAGTAAAAACCAACTTGTGCTCTCTTTGAAGTTATAATAGACCAATCATTGGACATCCATTCACAGATGAAAAGCACCTTCCATAGAGGCCAATAAGAATGAATATCTTTCCTTAATGGATATCTAAAACCAAAGCTCATTATATTGGGAAAGCTGAATACCTGTGGGAATGATTCCAAGCAACAAACCCTCTGGAATTCAACATTTCTTCCATTATGAAAAGATGGATTTAATTGGATTTGATTTTTATACATGAAAGGTATCCAAGAATTAAACATACTTGTTTAGGGCTGATTGTCTTTAATGTCTACTCTTCATGAATCTTAACCTTTATTAAAGGGTAAGGATAGGCAGTGAGATTTATGACATGTATTTAAATCCCCACTGAAAAAAAAAAAGATTGGGCTAGATATGTGGAAAAAGTGATAAACAAACCTTTTTTTGCGTATGAAGGTGTATCAAGTTTATTGATGTATATGTGAAAGTGAGATTCAACACATAAGTACATACCTAAAATATGGCTATTAGATAGTAGAAGAGAGACTCTTCAACGTTTCCCTACAATATTCTAAAATCAACCATCCAACCATCATATTAACCTTTTGGAGAGAATCGTTGGTCTTCAAACACTCTCGATGGACGTCAACAATGGCAAAGGTCTGCTCATTGTCACAAAGTCAGCGTCAGTGTCTAATCTTCTCATCTAAGCTTCAGGCCATCCCTTTCCAATTCCTACCCTTAATGGGCATTTAGACTATGTCATTCCTAGTAGGTGGTAGGTGTTCAGCCCTACCTATGTGGGATTCGAGTGCCATGGATAATGCACCCTTCAATGTTGTACTTACCATTAACTCAAGCTATATGGAAGAGAAGATCATACGATAGAACTTCTTTCGTGAAAAAAAATTATTATATAGCTCTCAAATCATTGCACTCCCATTTTTAGCAAAAAATATTCAAATAAAATGACATCCATTTAATGAGTCCTCTCATAGTGTGTAATGGTCGTTTCAAATAGTACCGGTGGAACTGAGATAAAAAATGTTCTCAATCCATCCGGAAATGGCAAAATAGCTTGTGTGCCGCCACTTGATCATTCACACATGCACGAAACAAAAAAGTTAGTTTTCAGTACCTCCGCCTTGTCTGAAGCAAGAAGAACCTGGAACAATCCTATTTTGTTTTGAAAAGCAGAATAAACCATAGTATTTTAAATATTATTTATTCCACGTGGACAGTGGAACATAAGAAGGGCGGGCAGGAAGGGCCGGTACATTTTCCAAGCAATCGTTCCATGCGCTGGGAGTGTACTCATTAAGAGTTCCGTCCCTATGTGAATAGTTCATGTCACATGGCATATACTGATTGCTTGTTCCGTGTGGAAATCCCCTGCCGCCACCTTGTGTGAAACGCACCTAAAACAAAGTACAAAAGCCCGCTCCAACTTTCTTATATCCTTTCCGTGTTATTAGCTCTTCTAACAAAAAGCGTAAACAAAAACAAAAATGGTATGGTCATTACAGAAAACCAATACGTACGGCATGTGGCAATTATTTCAATGCGCTCTATGTGTGTGTGAGAGAGAGAGAAAAAAAAAAGAGAGAGAATGCCGAGGGGGCATATGAGTGCAAGGTAGCTGAAGACATGTTTTTTTTAGAGAAAGTTTTTTTTTTTATAAAAAGGAAGTTCGGCCTTAGCCTAATCTCCCGAACTTTAATTATATTAAAGAGAAAAAGTTACAAGTGAACGGGACTAGTGCCCATGGGACCCCCCGAATCCCACAACGCAGGGGATGAGACAAGCAAGCTACAAGGCATTACAAATGAGGTGGATAACATTATCATCGCCCTCATGAGGGACCCATTTGGGTTTCAACTTGTTGTTTTCCAGGAGATAAATACAGTGATGTCTAAACGGTGGTGAACTCTTGGCTCGGGAGATTCTTTTACCAAGGAGAAACAAGGATTTCTCAATCGACCATTCCTTAGGAGTTTGGTCGAAATTGACGGCACAGCGCTCTCTCCAAATCTTCCAGAGAGCCTCGCCTCTGATGGCATTCCATAGCCTCGAAGAGCAACCAATCGCCTCACCCAACATCACTTGTTGCCAGTTGATTTGACTCGTACTTCTCAGAACACGGGACACGTGCTGCCAGACAACACGGGACTTGGGGCAGTCAAAGAACAGGTGGGCTAAATCTTCGATGCACCGATGACAACGCTTGCACCAAGGCGGCACACCACATATTTTGTTAGCCCTTGCGTTGGTCCAGATGCCTTTGTGTAAGACCTGCCACATGAGAACGGACTTTTTGACCTCAATTAGGGGGTGCCAGAGAGACATGAATTTTAGCTCCCACCGAAGTTTGGTCCAAGCAAGGCACCATCTCTTGTTAAGGGTGTGGTGAACCTCCACTTCCCCATTGAAGTTCGGGATTCTGGACAGATTCTTACCATTGCTCCATTTGAGGCCCTCCGAGCAAGGAGGATCCTGACCGCAGAGTAGGCGGGTAGTAGAGCGGTCCCAGGCTAAACACCTACTTTGCAGAAGAGTCCATTCCTCAAAGGTAATGCTAAGACTCGGATCCAAGTCTTCGAACCTAATCCACTGGCGGGTCTCTTGTTTCCAGAGCTGTTTCCACTGTTTGAACCCCTTGTTCCATAACCGCCTTGCAGTTTGGAGGTTCCAAGAATCCACTCCCCGAATGCCACTGATCGGGAACCAGATAGAGTCATTTTGTCTTATGCCAGCTGCCCACTTCCAATCATCGCTGATTCTGATGAACTGTTTGGCCTTGTTCCAATTCTTCCATAAAGAACACACGAGGCTAGAGCCTTTAGGGCAGACTGGTTGGGGGGAGAACAAAAGAGTGAGAATCCCTATGTCCTTCCAACCAGGTAGGCCGACAAAGGTAAAGTCTTCCGTGTTTCTGAAGATCAATTTAGCCCAAGAGGACTCCCTATTGCTCCAGGCCTTGATAAGCCATTTAGCCGCCAGTTTGTCAGCTAAACCAGCAATATCCAAAATACCCAAGCCCCCTGAGTCTTTAGGGCTAATGCAAGTTTCCCATTTGATTTTGGGAACCCCTCTTCTGTTTGGGTCCCCAGTCCAAAGGAAGTTCCTGCAGATTCTTTCTACTTTGGCCAAGTCTTTCTCCTTAGGTCTCCAACACGAGATAAAGTAAATAATTGAAGATAACATAAAGGTGTTAATAACCATAGCACGCCCTGCCAGGTTGACTTGCATACCTTTCCATTGATTCAGCTTGCTATCCAACTTGGATAGCACCCAGTTCCATCGTTGTTCCATTGAGATATCGAAACCCATCGGAATGCCGAGGACGGGGGTGTCAAGTTTTTAGAGAAAGTTTGAGGGAGGCTATTCTCCTTGAATTAACAAAAAAGCATACTAGTGAGGGCACTAAATATAGTGAAGGGGCATAGTGCCCTTGCCCACATCCCAGAAAGCAAGGGTAAGACCTGAAACAGCCAAGCTTCGATGGAAAATCTAGGTTTTAGAGAGGTCTAGGTTAATGAACTTTTTTTTTTTTTTTTAAATGGAGGTTCGGCCGAGGCCTATTCCCCCGGACTTTAACTTTGAAATTGCAACTGTACAAAGAAGGGCATAGTACCCATGGGACCCCCCTTATCCCACAAGAACAGAGGTTTACAACTGGGTTGAACGGCGGTCACAACTACCGCGAGGATGATCAAACGGTGGCCAACAGCCACATACAACAATTTCTGGGATACAAATGTCCCTACATGTTGCTGTAAAGGGTTGAACCCTCGCCCCCGCCTCAAGAGGCGAGAGGCCCAACCACCAGGCCAGCGAACCGGGACTTTTCTTCCCCCTCGTGGGCCGCCCATTTAATTTTGATTTTGTTCATGAGCTTTCCGTCCCCCACAAGGCTCATGGGCTGGAGACATTTTAGCATTGCAGCTGGAGATATGTTAAGATTTTCACAAGCAGAATGATGTCGGCCCTGAGAAAGACACGACGTGTGACTGTGAGTGAAAGACTCTGTTTGTAGATGATTTAGATCTGGAGTAAATCATGTAAAAGCATAGATCTCCAAAAACGCCGAAAACATCTTGGCTAAATAAGAAAGGAAGCACCAGACAATGTATCTGCCAAATAAATATATATATTCGTTAAACATTACAGAGAGTATGCCCATTGCCCACATGGAGACAAATGCGGAATGGCCGATTCCTGTCGAGGTATATGCAGATGCTCTTTGCAAGGGAGCCATGGCGAACATAGATCCATTCGCTAGGCGATACGTGCTGTTCCTGCTGTCTTTACTACTATTTAGAACTAAGCTATGCTGATTTCCTGTAAACTAGGCTATGGCTTCTTTTGCTATGCTACAGAGAACATAAACCGCCACTAATGGTTTCTTTTATTGTAGATCGGAAGGGCGAGATACAGAGATGCTCCCGACTGAACTGGAGCTGCTGTAGATGTTGATGATCTCACTTATCTGCTGTCTTTCCGAGAGGCCTACCAGAGAATCCGCCACTTTAGGGGTCTATTAGATAGGTAGTCCTGAACAGAGCACAAATCCGGCATGGTAACCAGCTGTCATGAGACGCATGTCGCTAAACGAAGGAGGCCTTCGAAGGAGTCAGCATCGCAGGACAGTTGGAGGGCTCCGTCGTAAGTGGCGGAACGGCCCTTGGCTTCTTCGGTGGCTTGCAGCAGAGACAGCACTACCGGACTTTGCAGGCACGAAACATGGATCATGAGGCGGTGCTGATTATTGACGATGACGGGAACGCAGCCCTTGGGGACACGCTTCTTTTGAGTCTTCTTTTCCTGCTTCGTTTCCATGATTTCCGCCTTCTGGCTCCGTTTCTTCCTCCTCAGAGTTCGTGTTTCTTCATGGCTCAAGGCGCCTTTAGCTTGAGATCTTCTCCCGAGCAAGGCAACCCCATCTTGGGCTGATGGAGAGGATGAGATACGACACTTAAGGTGCCCGATTTTCTTGTCGGCTGTCGGGAACGACGAAGCAGACGGCAGGATACGCGCTGTCGCTTGGCCTTTCGGAGAACGTCCATGGGCGCGAACACAGAGAGAGAGAGAGAGAGAGAGAGAGAGAGAGAGAGAGAGAGAGAGAGAGAGATTTGTAGGCAGTACTAAGTAGTACTTAAGCCACTATTAGTACTATTAGTAGTACTTAAGCCACTAACTTGGCCTTTCGGAGAACGTCCATGGGCGCGAACACAGAGAGAGAGAGAGAGAGAGAGAGAGAGAGAGAGAGAGAGAGAGAGAGAGAGAGAGATTTGTAGGCAGTACTAAGTAGTACTTAAGCCACTATTAGTATCGAGAGTTCGGACATGGTCAAAGAGGGGTTGAAAATAGAGTATGACAGCCTTCTGCAATGTCTGAAATTGACTCATTCTACTTTGTGTATTAGTAACTAAAGCAATCTTTGAATTGTCTTAAATAATATTAATTTTTAATGGGAGTTGGATCTTATGATTTTGGGCCGTCGGCCCTTCATAGGACAGTAAATTGTGGAACATGAGGATGGCGTTGTACTATGCCACTCAAAATACAATATTAGGTAATATAGGTAAAAGTTCCAAAGGATGTATATTAGACGCCCACCTATCTTTGAAGAAATAAAAGGGAGCTCGTGCTTTCCCCTTGCCTATTCCCATGAAAGACCGGATTTTAATGGTGGCAAAGCTTTATGCATGTGCACAAACTTTACTTTATACAAGAGAGGTATTATGAAAGAATACCTCGTTCCAAAAAATTTTAATATGATACGTAATCTCATTTTTTTAAATCCATGTGGAGTACAAGAAATAGTCAAGGCTTCCGTGTACTGCCAGGTAGAAGATGTGTGTTGCAAGGTAGAAGATAAGTAGCTTAGAAAACAAAAGAAATTCAATGGTTTCCCCTTACCTACTCTCAGTTAGAGTTTAATATAACAATATTCATTGAACAAAGCTTCATATGATGTTTGAGCTAATATTCTACCAATTCTACCATCCATGGGGAGGAAAGCATAAAAACAAGCCTCAATGTTTGTGTTTGTGAGTCATTCCATGTGTTTGTAGAGGCCTCATAAAGCCTCAATGTTAGTGTTGGTGAGTCGATGTTTGTGTTTGTAGATGCTTCATATCTTGCTATTAGAAGTGTGCTTATGCAAGTGTCATGTAAATCTTGGTATAGACCCATTTACTATGTCGGTACAACATTAACCGCAATGTGTTACTATTCTATCATCAAATGCAAATGTCAATGTCTTATATACTCAATAAAGAAGTTTTGCTAATATTTATTGGGGAACACGTTCATTTTTCATGTAGACCACTCCGAATTACTCTACTTAGTCAGTCAACAATATCTGGTCAAGAGAATAACCTATCTTGCCCTTCTGCTGAAAGAATTCGACTTCAAAGTTCGAAAATCAACCGAGACTCACATGCTGTTATGAATTTTTCTTTCAAGAATGTTCAGAAGAACCATCTGAGGAAGTTGGAGACAGTTTTCGACTCACATGCTATTATGAATTTTTCTTTCAAGACTGGATTCAGAAGAATCATCTGAGGAAGTTGGAGACAGTTTTCTAGATGCAAAAAATATTGTTTGTAACTAATGTTGAACCAGATCTATGGGATACTACTACATCTTGGTACAAAATTATCTTTTTCCTTTCTAGACAATAGAATCACCCCTGCAAGAATGTCAAAGGCTGCTATACAAAAGCTCGCAATTCATAGTCGATGCTTCACATATATATTAGGCCAATTGTATTATAAAGACATCATTGGAGCATGGATAAGATGCATACATGTGATGGTGTTTTAACTGTTATTGTCTTAACACGCACCGAGCCTATTGATGTTCATTTTAGGATAGAATTGATTGCATAGAAAATTCTATGGTCGGATTTATGATGGCCTACCTTGCACAAAGATGTTTACTAACAAATTCTACGGTGCAGTACTTGCCAGAGAACGGGAAAACCACAAATTTCCCTAAACGAGTGTCCGTTCACTCTAGATATGTCTGCTTTAAGAAAACTACATTATTTTGAGTTTTCTCGAGTCTGAATAACCAAACTCTGAGATGGAATGCATAAGGGTGCAAAAAACTGCTCTTCTAATTTGATATCACCACGTAAGCTTTCAAGTCTCACAATACTGATCAGTGAATCTTCTGTGGCTTTGATATATCATGACATTACTTGAAACTTTTGGCTCTAGTACAACCTTAGCATACAATCACGAAGTATGTTACAATTGCCGACAACTAGATCTCAGCGCTCTTACAGGGGGCACAAGGGAGCCCGGTGACCCGAAGTTTTTTCAAGTGTGGCAATCCACAGATGATGATGTGTACAGTGAACCGTAGGGTGACCCTAAAGGAATGTCGCCTTGCTAAATTATCCGTTCGGATCACCTGATGGCTACAAAAAAGTTATCTACATTGTTACCATAGTCTTCACAAGCAGGTCGGAAATTGAACTTTGTCATTGACGAAGTACAAAAGATTGCTCATAGAAAAACATAAACATAAACTAATTATATGGCGCATTTGAAGCATGTACATAAACCTTTCTCAATCAGTTCAGAGTTTTCCATAATTATAAGATCATCTTACGCACAGGAATCATAAGCGTAAACTATTTAGAATCAGCTGGGAGTTTTGCCGAAATGTCAAATCTTTTCTCCTAAGAAATCTTTATTATTTGATGCAAATTTCGAACTTGTTCGTGCATTTTCCTTCGAGTAGAACGAAGATGTTGATTGGTCGAACAATTTGTTCATTGAATTATGAAACATTTAATGAGCTCATGATAATAAAAAATCTTTATTACTTGATGCAAACTTCAAATTTGTTCGTGCATTTTCCTTGAGTAAAACGAAGATGTTGATTGGTAGAACAATTTGTTCATTGAATTATGAAACAGTTAATTGATAGTGTTCAATGGTGGAAAGCTTACCGTATCCCCCCCTACATTCAACCAAACTTCTATCAACACTCGCGCTCACTATGACAATGCAACCTTGCATACAGATATAGCAACATATCAAATGTTTAAAAGAGAGTGTCGCAGTTGACTTCGTTATTTTATCATGTGTGTAAAGAGGAGAGACGTGGGGTTAAATTAATCATCACATTTTACTAAAAAACACGAAGTAGAAATAACTCACGTGCCCCTAATTCTGGTCATCGGAAGTCATGTGATTGTCATGCATGTCCACATATTTCCGGGACCAGAGTTCATAGGATCTATCTTACATGTGCCCCTTATGTTCAGTTCGATGATCCAAAAAAAGGTTACCTTTCCGCTAAGAGTAATAACTCTTGATATGTCCTGCACAGAAAGGCATTTAATCCATTCTGTTGTTTTGCCCTCGCCTCTTGAGGTGGGGGCGAGGGTCGAACCCTCGTCCCCCCCCCCCCCCCCCCCCTTGGCATAACACTTAGACCAGGGCTTCGGGCATGTATAATGAGTCAAAACCAATTGTCACGTCACCTTCGGGTGGTTGTAAGTTTGTGTCAAACCAGTGTAACCCCTGCTCTGTGGGATAAGGGGGGGTCCCTCGGGTACTATGCCCATTCACCCTGTACAGTTGTAATTTCAAAATTAAAGCTTAGGGGGGGAGTAGGCTTCGGCTGAACCTCCATCTTAAAAATTATAAAAACAAAAAAAAAAAGAAGCAATTATTTAATAGCGCTCAGATCATTGCACTTCCACTTTTAGCAAAAACTATTCAGATTAAATGGCCCCCTATTAGTTTAACTTAATGAGTCCTTCCATACTATGGATAACAAAGCATCATGAACATTACAAGAACCTGTACATACAACATATGAGAGAGAGAGAGTGTATGACAGTGAATGAACGCTAGGGGGATGGGGGCACATGAGTGCAAGGTAGCTGGAGAGATATTAAGGTTGCAGCTGGAGATATATTAAGATTTTCACTGCGCCAACAGAATGATGTCAACCCTCAGAAAGACACCAAGTGTGAGTGAAAGTATCCTACATGCATTTGAAGCATAACCATCTAAAAAAACGACAATCCGGACATAATACCCATGAATGACAAGTGGGCATAAGCATCATCAAGAGCATCAGTACGTCGCTGTATGTGACTGTGCATGCTTGCATATGTGAGGCATAACCGTGCAATAAATTGAAAGATTTAAGCAAAAATACCATGAGAAAATATCGTCCTGACAGAAACCATGAGCTTTTCCTTTTAAATCTAATGATAATATGATTCAACTGAAGTTAAGACAATGCCATATATATCATTGAATTTTCAGTTGGTCACAAGGCAACAGAGAGTATGCTAGAACTACTCTTACATGTGCTAAATTTGTTCAAAACAGGAGCAGTATCTTAATGAGGAGGCCTTTGAGATAACCATTATGCTATTATTATCGGTATTATGTACCTCTATGCATGCTGTTTTCTTTTTCCTGCCATGCAAGAAGATTGGATTAGGATTTGGTAGGTTACAGCTTTCCCCAATCTGAGGTAGCGGATAGCCTAAATTTAATTGTAATAAAATTAACTACACCACCAGGTTCATTCATGCCATTCAAGTTAGAAATGAGTTTTATAGTGACAGACGGTGAAGTCCAATTCAAAGCCAAACAACAGAAAATGATGTCCTACTGCTGGTTTATGAATTGAAACTCAAGTCACTCCAACCGAATCAGATAAAATGCACACAATGAGTCAACTGAATGGCCCTGACAAAATTCGAAACACACTTTTTTATGCATAATAGTGTAGTGATTTGTTTTCATGCTTGATTATTCATATGAATGCACTCATGCCGTATTGTATATGTTCAGAGATATCCCGTCATAGCCTATGTTCCAGATACTAACAAGCATGCCTTCAGGTATTGTATCCTAGATATGAAAGTTCCTTGTTTAAAGCAATCGCTTACCTCAAGTTCCAGAATATGCAGCCCTCATCTGACAAAGCTCTGCCTCCAAAGGGTAGATTTAAAGATGATGTAAACAGACAATATGAACCCAGACGAATCCAGGAAAGACTTGCCTTCACCTGTGCTGGTGTTTTACTTACATCAGAAAGATATTGTAATGTATCAATTACATCATCAAATGCCCAGTAAAGCACTAAACGGAAGTATACTTGTCAGATATGACACATATCTAAGCACATATGCATCAACATATCAATATACAGCCCTTCGCATTGAGTCTTTTAAGGTTCTGGATGTAAGAATCAGAGTCAAGTACGAGAAAACCTAACAGTCAGAGATGTTCTTATTCTGATTTCGATTTCTCCAATCAAGTGAATAACTCTCCGTATATCTCCAATTGAATGAGGAGCTTGCTTAGGCTGCTATCATGTTAAGTACCCTAAATATTTTATAAATGATAATTGCTACGAATAAAGAAGCTCCTGTTTTGGCTGTAAATAGTAAGAACATCTTCAATAAAACGGAAGCTCAAAATCACATCCATCGTACAAGGAAACTCTGTTCATTTAACTGGACAATAGTAGAACTTCCACATACATAGTTCTTCCATTTGATGAACTACTGAAATGGCTCCAATCACATGCACAGCTTCCATTAACATTATTATACAGTTAGATACAACTTACTACTACCATAACTCATGATGTATGCATAGTATATTTCAGGGCATTAGAATTCTTTTATCTCCTGAAAATATTTGGATTTCATGCCCACAAAGGTACTGTGGCTCCTCTGGTGTGCCTCTTGGTTGTAGCAACTAGTAGGATTTAAAAGCATGCAGTTTTCATACAGATGACAACGTAATCAATCACTCTACGCAACATAACCTAAACTTTGCCCATCCATTTGTGTTTGGTGTTGCTAACTTCACACCAAATGCCAAACTCCTTCAACCACAATGAGTCACACCAAGTTGTCCAACAGCTGATAAAACCTTTCAAGAGACACTCAGAAGTCAAAACAATGACTAGCATGAGCTTGTTTAAATAACAAATTAAAATTAGATGGATAATCTCAACTCCAGGTCCAAGGAATCATTTGTGGATCTCTCTTGAAGGAGTGGTTCTGAAGTCTTTGAAGCAAAGAAATCAGAAAACTCAACTTTTTTCTGCAGAGCATGAAGAAAGCTTGGTTCATATTTCAAAGGCAACTCGTTGTTGGCTTCAGATAATGATGAGATGCATGAATTCCTGACCTGAAAATCAAAAAAATATTTTATCTGAAGCCCTTGACTAGACCTTTGTCAATCGCATAAAGCAAAAGCAATTACATAATCGATGAGTTATTCCACATCTGCAGAAAATCAACAAGTACCTGCTGCAAAGGTGTGCACAGAGAATGCTCGAAGCATTCATTTTCATCAAAATTCTTGGAGATAGGGTGATTGCTATAGTTTTCCAACCCTGAATGAACATTCATTAGCTTCTCTAATGCGGAAGAAGAGGGCCCTAGTGTCAAGAAGTCGCCACAATTTTTCACCTCCCACTTCTCAAAATTAATTTTTTGCTTACAAAGGCTTACAAAGGCAGGGCCATTCAGACATGGATCAGCAGGGTGTTTTCCCACCTTGACTGAATTTAAATTGCTGACTGCCTTGTCTGATAGTTGGCCTACACACCCACTCTCAGATGATTTACCAATACTTGTGTCACACAAGAGGTTCCAATCATCCCTGCACACATAAGAGTAAATATGGTAACTTGGATGTGCCAATTATATAGTAACTGCAAAAGAAACCAAGAACATAGCCAAAGTAAGAGGAAACTGTGATTCTAAACGAAATCCATATGAATTATGCAAGATACAACGTCAAAGCTCCTAGACTTATCTCAAACGATTTTAATGGAAAAGATCCCACAAAAAAGTTTGATGAATGACTGAATTCCAATCATTTGGCACGATGCATTTCTTACAAAAGAGTAGCAGAAGAAGCTCGATAAAAATTCTAAAAATCTAGCAGCATATTATGCTACAATTTATGTTGTCGTAGAGACTAAGAAACTATGAGCTTTTTCAGTGAAGAAATGCTAGAGACTAAAGTAATGCTTCACATGTGGCATACCGAATGGAGAATGGTAATGAAACATTGGGGTCTTGCTCTGTCATTTCAGATTCGACCTCATCAGCGGAAACATTCAGGTCTACTATGCCTTTGAACGTTCCTGATGATCTGGCAAGCTGTTGAGCACACGCCCATGATCGTTTTCTGTTGAGCTCCTGACACCATAGACTCAGAAGATCAGCTTCACCATTTTGCATGACAGTTGGATAAATAGTGCAAATGCATTTTGAAATTGCAGCAGGAAAGAGAACTGAAGACTGCCGTACAAGTGATTCGAATAACTGCTTCTCGACGTTGCACTACTATCAGGAGGGCGTATGTCTAAAGCTTACTACAATGTACACGTTCACGTAAAAGTAAATGAATGCAAATATAGTTCAATGCCTCAAGAGTCAAAATACACATTGTAAAGAATCAATACGACAGAGGCCTTTCCAGCCTGCGTACTATTACACAGACCAGTACTACTGCTGGCATTGGCTAATATTTTTAGCAGAGAAGACGAATGAATACAGTCCCAGTCAAAAAAGATCAAACCCACAAATGTTGTTTAGCGAAAAGCTGAAGACATCCTCACCTTATCAACAGGAGACCATGTCGGACATAAGAAAATATTTTGGAAAGAAGAGAGCTCCTTCGTCTGGAACCCATCCGAAGTGAAGCCTAACTGCAGCATCAAGCTTTTAATTCATGCAAACATTATATTGAAAACATCAGAAGATCAAATGTATGTTGATCACTCAACTGAGCGATGCATTACAAACTCAAGACTATACGGGCTGTAATAAGCATACCACGGGAGATTCTTGATGGGTTCTTGAAGGAATATGAACATCGTAAGGTCCAACCGGTGGAGACCTGAAAGCTGCATCAGCAGCTTGCATTTTACTACTTTCATTCTGCATATAAAGCTTCTTTGTGGGTATGTGATTGACTCCATCTACCTCGTGGAAATTCGCATTTCCTGTGTTAACACCGGGTGTGGCACTGCAATCTTGGCACTGAATGGTGACATCAATGTCGTTGGAACATGCAGAGGAGAGAGAAATGATTAAAGAATCTTTTTCCTTGTCCGAATCCCTGTCATAAAGATGATTGAGCCATGACTTGTCCACTAAAGAAGCAGGAGATGCACCTTTCAGTAGAGGACAAAGGCGACTCTCGGCAGATGACGGTCTCAATTGTGTGGCGGGACTGCATAGATCATGAGCTTGTGATACAGGAGAAGTAGACGCCTCGTGCTCAGCGGGAAATTGCCATTGAGGTATGAACAAGGGCACCGGCCTGGTTTGCGCTTGGCTTGTGACAGACGCGAGCGGGAGTAAATCATTCTGCAGAGCATTGAGCTTGACACAAGGTAGGCGAAAGCGAGGGTCTGTAAAGCTAGCCTTTTCATATGAATTTTCCATACGCTGGAAATGTCTTGGCAAGAATAGCGGAGAGGGGTGCGGACCCTGATTGTGTTGATGTTGGAAATTCTGATGCGGATAAAGAACATACGAAGCTTGCCGATCCTGTTGCAATTGGACGAATTGATTGTGCGGATGAAGGTTCTGATGATGTACAGAAGCAAAGCAGAGGGCCTCCTGTTGCTTGCTTTGTTCTTCTAGGCGAAGCTTCTCCAACTGTGCAACACCGAGCCCTCGCTGAGGCTGCTTCTTGGGAGCATTCTTCTGCCTGTGTGATCGAGAACGTGTGCGCAATAGTGGGGGGTCCGGAGGACGATCAGCATTCGGATCGCGATCTAGCATTCTGAAAACCAAGACTCTGCGATGAAGACGAAGCAACAGGGGCGAAGCTACTAGGAAAGGCAGAAGCTCAAGAAATTTCCCTCTCTCTCTCTATATGCAGACAAAGAGAGGGATGCAGGGGCACATACACGCAGGCAGCGAGGAAAATTCAAGCTGCTCGCTATGCTGTAGCCTATAGCCCTCTCTCCTCCATCGGACATTGAAGAGAGTTTCTGGCTATGGCGTAGATGGCAGCCTTCTCCCGCACGCCCAAAAAGCTCCCAATTCGGGCTCCTAGCTAGCTATAGCTACGGTCCCTGCTGCAGTGCTCTTTTTGTGAGCAGAGGGTCCTGCTTTCTTCACCTTCGTCTTCGTCTTCGGACCTGGCATTGATTGGTTCCCTTGGTTGGGTGCAAATTTTCGAGGATCCCAAATCTGTTAAACGCAATCGAGCTTCTCTCTTCTGTCTTGAGTTCAAAATCTCTCTTTCATCTCTCTAAAACTCACAGCCTACAGGGACTGATTGCTCTCATTGTTTTCTTACTTAACCCTTTACTAGGCATTCACACCAGTGTTCACTGAAACTTGTGTTCACTTTGCTTTTACTAGGCATTCACATCAATGTTCACTGAAATTTTTGGGTATTAAATTTAAGTTCAAAATCTTGATTGTAAATTTTCATTGAGCCCTAGGTCAGAATAATGCTTTCACAAGAGTTAAATCGGTTGCTTTGGGACAATTTTTTTCAAGTGTTGTCTTTGGGCAATCTAACCTTTGCTTTGCCGGATACATGAGAGTCTTATATGTTCTAAGCCCCTTCATTTGTAAAGTTTTTTTTTTAATAAAAGGAAGTTCTGCCTTAGCCTATTCTCCCGGACTTTAATTAAAATAAAGAAAAAAGTTACAAGTGAATGGGACTAGTGCCCATGGGACCCCCCAAATCCCACAACGCAGGGGAGGAGTACAGCAAGCTAGAGGGCATTACAAATGAGGCCGATAAATTTATCATCTCCCTCATGTGGGACCCATTTGGGTTTCAACTTGTTGTTTTCGAGGAGATAAATACAGTGATGTCTAAACAATGGGGATCTCTTATCTCGAGCGATTCTTTTACCTAGAAGAAACAAGGATTTCTCGATCGACCATTTTTTAGGAGTTTGGCCAAAATTGACCGCACATCGCTCCCTCCAAATCTTCCAAAGAGTCTCACCTCTGATGGCATTCCAGAGTCTTGCTGAGCAGCCAACCGCCTCGCCCAATAGCGCTTGTTGCCAATTGATTTGGTTCTTAAGTCTCAATACCTATGTCACATGATGCCAGATAACCTGGGACTTGGGGCAATCAAAGAACAAGTGAACTAAATCTTCGATGCATCGATGGCACCGCTTGCACCATGGTGGCACACCACAAATTTTGTTAGCCCTTGCATTGGACCAGATACCTTTATGTAAGATCTGCCACATGAGAACAGACTTTTTGATCTCAATTAGGGGGTGCCAAATAGACATGAACTTTAGCTCCCATCGAAGTTTGGTCCAACAAAGGCACCTTCATTTATAAAGTTGTTCTCTCAATCTAATTCAAGCTTTAAGAGAAATTGGTTTCGTCCGAACTTCCTTTTTTTAAAACAAAATTGGTAATCATTATATGTTTCTCTTCCAAATCAAAAATTGGTAATCATTATATGTTTCTCTTCCAAGTCAAAAAATCATTATATGTTTCTGTTCCAAGTCAAAAAAATCATTATATGTTTCTCTTCCAAGTCAAAAAATCATTATATGTTTCTCTTCCAAGTCAAAAAACGAACAGATGGGTGGACTTCGAGGACCTTGACCCTAGTGCTGCGGTCACATACGAGAAATGGAATGTTTTATTGAGCAGACGCCATGCTTGGGACCACTCTAAAATCCGACTATTGATGGGACAGGACGCTCCGGACCTAATGGGCCTTAAATGGTTTAATGGTAATCGTCTCTCCAAGCTTCCTTATGTCGAAGCTCGCATTGACATTCACATCAGTCTCAACAAGAAATGGTGTCTCAACTGGACGCGACTTCGATGGGATATGAAATTTATGTCTATCTGGCACCCTCTCATTGAAAACAAAAAGTCGGTCCTCCTATGGCAAATTCTACACTGTGGAATATGGACCAATGCAAAAGCTAACAAGATCTATGGTGTTCCGCCCTGGTGCAAGCGATGTTGCTGTAGCAAAGAGGATATTGGTCACCTGTTCTTTGCTTGCCCTAAATCCCTTCGGTTATGGAAGATCCTTGGTCGTTCTCTGGGACTCCAAGAACAAATCAATTGGAAGCAAGCCCTCATTGGTGAAGCGATCAGTTGCTCTGCAGCATTGTGGAATGCAATCAGGGGAGAGATCCTTTGGAAGATTTGGCAGGAAAGATGCGCTCACAACTTTGGCAATACCCCTAAGGAGTGGTCGATAGAGAAGTCCCTATTCCTTCTCGGCAAAAGAATTGCTAACTGTAAGAAATCCCCCCCCTTCAGACATCACAAAGAGCTATAGTATGTCAACAATAAGCTTAAAACCAAGTGGGCTCCGCATGATGGGGATGCGAGGTTTATCAACCTCCTCTATAACTTCATGTAAGATTTGTAAGGTTCACCACGAAGGCTCTGGCAGATTGTAGAAAATTAGACTTCAGAAACATTTCAGTTGGATGCATGCTCTGCTGGGAGAAGTGTTCAATTGCTCTGCCTTTATGGCTTGCAACTTTGGTGACTCCCCCATAGTGTGGTCAAATGAGAAATCATTGTTCCTCCTTGGCAAAAGGATCGCTAATCATCAAGTTCTCCCTACAACAAGCTTAAACACATGTGGGCCCCACATGAGGATGATGAGAGGGTGACTAACCTTCTTTTTAATGACATATGAACTCTGTAAAAGCTACCTCCGCTATGTGGGATTCGGGGGATCCCATGGGCACTAGTCCCCTTCTCTTGTACTTTTCTTTTAATTAATTCAAGTCCGGGAGAGTAGGCTAAGGCCGAAGTTCCTTTATTTAAAAAAAATGATGAAAAAAAAATTTTAATGAACAGGAAACCACAAAAGAAGAAGATTGACTCTCACATGCATAGCAACATGCAAGCATTCAAGGTAATTCTCTAATCCAATCCCTTCTAGTATATGGGAGAGTAATGGGATTGTTCCTCTTTGTCTTTGCTTCATACAACATGGAAAACCATAAATGTAACTACAGGGTTCCACAATGCATTGTGAATAGTTCATTGGTGGGATACGTACCACAATGCATTGTGAATAGTTCATTGGTGGGATAGGCCTTTCCTATATTTCCCAGTGGAATATATGGACTTTTTTACCTCGTGCCTCTGCCACTACTGGAAACCAGTGCCTCTACTACTGGAAACCAACCTTAAAATATTGTTTGGCACATGGATCGATGATCAATCATAGGTTGGTTTCACATATATGGATTTTTTACCTCAGTGCCTCTACTACTGGAAACCATCCTTAAAAAATTGTTTGGCACATGGATTGATGATCAATCATAGGTTGGTTTCACATAAAGGTGGAGAAATCTTGCACTTTATAAGGGTGGTTATAGATGGAACTTCTTCTTCTATAACTATAGTGCCACCTTGAATCTCTTCATAAATATGGGTGGAACATCGAACAGAGCCCAAATATGCCACGCATTGTGTGAAGAGAAAATAAAGGTGGAACATGTTGAGATATCTAGCTCAATACGTGATGATCAAGGATGACACTCACCACTTTTCATTTCTTTGACATGTATGGTGGTTACATAGATATATGTCAAGGATACTTTTAGTGAGTGTTACTAGATTTATCTATCGAGAATGATGACATGTTTGTTTCTTGCCAACTCACTCTTTTGTGGACATTAAGTTTTTCTTTATGTAATGTTCTTTACATATTGTATTGGTTGTATTGTTGTATTAGGTCATTCTTGTATATTTTGTTTATGTAATAAAAAAAGTAGAAGAAAATATTTCTTCCTTTTCTCAAGTTTTGTGTGCTCATCTCCTTGTGTGTGAAAGTGTGTGAGACCTCTCTTCCTTATCTCCTTTCTCTTGAAAGAAGATACGCTATTGAAAGAGCTTCTCTATACATGCGAGCATTTGTGTGAGGGAGAAGGAAAAAGCATAGGAATCACCACTATACATACTTATGGCATGACAAAATGCAATGATAACAATGCAACATGAAAGGAAGGTTCTTCAAAAGATAAATTTGAGTACCGAAACTTTGAAGTGTGAATAGCATGCACTCAACACAACACCACGAGAAGCACTCTCGTTATACTTTATGAAAGAACAAGTCATCATAAGAAAAGAACTTACCTTGGAAACGAGTCATGATTGAGTATATCGACTGTTCGACAACATTTTGGTAGAAGTCGGTAGAAGATATGGGCTTTGGTGTAACAGAGGCCACAAGGAGAGGAGAATTTAGGGCATATCTCTTATGTATGTCCTAATAGCAAAAGATTTGGTATTCTATGTAGAATATTTTCAATTTCAATATGAAGATATCACGGAAGCAAGTGATCTTTGGTGATGTCATATGTTATTTTGCAACCATGTTAAATATTATCATAGAAGAGGCCTCATATGGAGGAAAATAGGATGTATGATCCGTTATAATAATTGTTCTAAGCAATTTTTTATACAAAATTCTTTGATCCTACCAGTAAAAGAATCAAGAATTATAAAGATGTACACTATTTTTGGCATTTTGTGATATTTTTCACTCAAAAAGATAAGATGAAAAGAAAAGGGATTTCTTACAAAAAAGATGAAGGGCACATCAACCTACTTTGTAACTCACTGTAATGTTTTTTTGTAGGTGTGTTAGAAGAAAAGAAATACAAAAGGCGTAGAGAGAGATACAAAGAAGATGATTATTGTAATAATGATAAGTAGGACACAATTGAACCACACTCTTGACACATAGGAGATGGTTGAACTACACTCTAAGAGGGATGATTAGGATGACCTTTGGGGTAAGTGGTTAGCCCATCACACTCTTAGCTAGGAGGTTGTGAGTTCAAATCTCTTATAGTTCATTACATTGGTATGAAAGCCAAGGAAGTAGGCTTGGGCAAGGTGGATTGACCCAATGGCCTCTAAAAAAGACACTTGGGCACCCTATCATGTGAAAGGACACCCTTGGCAGATAAGAGATGGTTGAACTACTTGCTAAGATGGAGGATTAGGAAGTGATCTTCGACCATGGCTTTTGGGGCAAGTGGTTATCCCATCACACTCCTAGCTAGGAGGTTGTGAGTTCCAATCTCCTTTAATTCATTACATTGATATCAGAGCGTAGGAACTAGGCTTGGGCAAGGTGGATTGATCCAATGGCCTCTAAAGAAGGATCGTGGGCACTCATCATGTGAAATGGTACTAAGGGAGAAGTCGATGCTTTGAGAAATCTATCCAAGAGAGATTGGTATGTATCTCTTAATCCATAGGTCATATTTTATATATGTGCTTATGAGATTTTGTGTATTTGTATGTCTATATATAAATATGCATTTAAGTATGTATGCGTACATGTATGCATGTGTGTATGCACGTGTGTATGCACGCATGCATATATGTATGTATGTGGAAATTTGTGTCTTATCTTCTTCGATACTATTTTAGTTTCCATTTTAAGAGGATACAACGATTAATAGAGATTTGATCATCACGTTAACATTGGTCTGATAATTTCTTGAAATATCATGGGTACAAGCTTGAACACTATGAATCCTTCAACCTTGTTTTAAAGCATGCATGGAATGATCTTGAAATTGGGAATTCTCCCCAAGCTTCTCTCATTCTCTCCAAATATTCTAGCTCTTTTGTAACACACATGTAGAATGTCTCAAACAACTTAATATCTAGGATTCACTCTATTTCTTCTAAACGCCTTAATGATCAATCATCACACTGAAGAGATCATGAAATGGATATAGGGAATCCATGTAGGTAACAACCCATGGAGCTCTAGCATATGGCCCTAAAATCTCTATCATACAATGAGTACTTCAGTTGTATTATATTGGGTTTTATTTTACATGATATCACAATCTCTTGAATGCATCCAGACTCAACCATATCACTACAAGGAATACAGGCGCTTAGCGACGGTTAAGGCAACACAATTTCGTTGCTATAAAATTGCAAAACGCGTCGCAATGAGCGTCGAGCGCGCACCGTCGATTAAACGACGAGCCAAACGATGTTTTTTTCAACGTGTGGCGCGACGGGGTGTGCGATGCTCGCATAGAGCATCACTAACACGACGGTTTTAATCAGCATCGCATAAGTGATGCTTTTTACGTCACATAAGCGACACTTTTTTGTGTCGCATAAGCGACACTAAAAATGTCGTTTATGCGACGTCAACTTTAGTGGTTTTTTTGATGCGTTAGCATCACTTACATGACCGTCTGTTGACGAAAAAAATTTAAAACATTGGAGGCTCTTTGATCGGCATTTTCACGCATCTGATTGAAGAGCTCTCCAACGTTCACAATTGCACTGCGCTTATGAGCTGAAACAAGTATATGCAGAATTGTTGTTTTGCCTAAGCTCTCTCTTATTGTCTCCCTCTGTCTCTGTTTCTCTCTTTCTACATCTTTCTCTCTTTGAATTCTCTCTCTCTCTCTCTCCTTTCTCTCTTTATTGCAGGTTATTCAAGAAGCTAACCAAGCAAAAAGTATGGCTAACTATTGTAAGTACAATTTCTATTCTTTGTATATCATTTGAATTGTGTTATTTTCATTAGATATCATACTCACACTTATTGATATGCACTTATATACTTATACATGATTAAGATGCACTTTCACACATATACACATATACACATGCACATACACACACATATATACACACAGATACATGTGCACATACACTTAGACATACACACATATACACATGCATATGCACAAACATTTCTACAACCACATAAAAAGACTTACATGCATGCATTATTGCATATATATATATATATATATATATATATATATATATATATATATATATATATATATATATATATATATATATATATATATATATATATATATATATATATATATATATATATATATATATATATATATATATATATATATATATATATATATATATATATATACACACACATACACACATTAACATATACGTAAATACATGTATATGGACATCCACATGCATGCACATGGATGCAAATGGAAATGCATCCACATACACATGCATGTTTCATACATTTACACATGTATATACATACATTATACACATATATACACATATATACACATATATACACATATATATGCACATATGTACACACACATATACACATGCACACACACATGCACATACCTACATATACACATATACATGCACATAAACACATATACACACAGAGTTACACATATACATGCACATACATATGCACACACATACACATGCACATGCACATACTCATACACACATATACACTTACACATGCACATGCACATGCACATACATACATATACACACACATACACATGCACATACATACATACATATACACACACATACATATACACTTACTTACACACATATGAATGAATTATATAATTAAAGTATTAAAACACATGCTTAATATAAACAATATTAAATCAATAGAACAAAAATCTTCATTACTTAATACCATACACACAATTCAAAACATAACTGAAATGAAAAATATATAGATAAAAAATATATATATATCAATGTAAATACATATAATCCAATGTCATAATCAACTAGAATCCTAATCATCATGATCATCATCATCATCAGTAGCATCATGATCATCCTGATCATCCTCATCCTCATCGTCATGATCACCCTGTGATGATCGAGATCGTCCCTCCTGTGTCTATCTCTCCACCTCATCCATATCTGTCTCTCCATAATACTCCTGTATTACATATAACAAACATAAATAAATAAAACAATTAAACCATTCATAAAAATAAAATAATTATATAAAATTTAATAATACTCACAAAGGCATCAGGATGATCTCGCATATACTCACTCAAATGCCGATATCCAAAATGTGTAGCATACTCGATCTCATGTTTCGTAGGATATCGGCCATAATCCTTTCGCTGCATTGAAACAAATAAAAAAGATTAGTTGCTTGCATTTTAACTAAAATAAAAAATATACTCACAATAACACATATGCTTACAAATGTAGCTACAAAACCATTATGGCCGATTTGGCCTAGGTGTGATGTGTGGCCCGACTCCACTCTCTTCTTTGCAGCAGCCTGTTTATTTAAGAAAAAAAAAATACATAAATTAAATGTTAAAAATTACTAAAATATATAAAAATTATAAATATAAACTATTAATTTGTGTACGTTCTGCTGAGGAAATGACTCCTGAAGGCGTAGCTATCTACGAAAAAACTGCCACGTCTCATGTGGTATGTTAGGTCGCCTCTTATTTTTTTCCGCCAGACAATATCTCCTATTAATTTAATCTCAAACAGAAAAAAAAATTAGAATACATACACATATATACACACACATACACATACACATACCCACATACACATATACATGCAAACATATACGCATACATATATGTATACATATACACATATACATACATATAACATAAACACACATATACATATCCACATATATACGTACACACACATGCATGCATATACACTCATTCATACAAAATATATGCATTTATCCCACAATAATGTGTAGTTGTGTATATGTGAATATGTGTGTATGTGTAAATGTGTATATGTGAATATGTGTGTATGTGTAAATATGTATATGTGAATTTTTTGTGTATGTAGATAATCAAATTATTAATATCAAATACCATTATTTGTAGATTATGATCAATCAGATGGAACTCCACCATCGTCTCCTCATCGTGCAACGACTATATACTGTAAGTATATCAAACATTTAATTTTAAATATATTTGATGGATACATAACTTATATTTTATTTTGTTTCTTATTATGTGCAGATTCTGATCAATCAGAGGGTACTCCACCACCTCCTACCCATGCAACAACTTCACATGTGTCCTCCGATAGGAATTATGATGAATTTTACTATCAAGAGCATATTATATGTTGGTGTAACTCTTGTTATGGCACGTATCGAAGACCACGATTGGAATGTATTGAACATGAGGCAGAGTATGGTACTTTTTAGCGTGCACCATCACCTGGTCAACGTGATAATGCTTGGGTATGTAATTTTTATATATATTAATGTCATTATTTTATTTAAAAACCATATACAAAATCAAATTACTGCTGATATACAGGAATACTTGCTTGATGATGATGATGATGATAATTTTTCTCATAATGTTAATATACATCGTACACGTCATGGACTTGCTATTCATCAATTACAAGCAGAGGTTTCTAGAAATCCTCTACCTCCTAGTTTAGAGACTGAAATGGCTGGAGATTATCCATTGCCAGCTCGTGATCGTTCTTTAGTACAAACATATGATAGACAAAGATATGGAGGATGGAATAGAGGACCATTTCCTTTAGATGGAGAGGTTTTCAACTTTTGGGGTAATCGCTATATGATTGCTCCATCCACTATTACTAATGCTGGTCGTGGTCTCTTTATTGTAGAGTATTTGTATGTGCCTCCGAACTCTGAAGTCACTCTTATGTCATTTTGTGGTCCTATATATGGATGGGGAGATTGGCATCGACTTTCACGTTATGTTCAAAGCATGAGTACTTATGGAATATGCTTGAACGCAGCATCCCTTACTAGTAGAAGGATTTTACATGTAGAAAACGAAAGATTATATATTGATGGAAGACCTTACACACATGGAAATATAGAAGGTTTAATACATAGTAGTCGAGGGTTACATAATAGTTCAAGGACTAATTGCACATTTGAGGAGCGTGAAAATAGTCATGAATCACCATACATGAGTAGAGATGTATCAAGATACATAGTTGTCAATGCTATTGCTACATTACATGCTGGTGATGAACTATTAGTGAATTATGGATGGCGTAGACCTCCAAGAGCACCTTTTAGCTAGAGAGAATAAAAATTTCTATCCATATTTAATAACTTATATACTTAATTTTATATTTAAATTTTACTTTTTATTCATTTATGGAATACTAACGAATTTTATTTATATGTGTAGATTCCAACGTATGATGTTGATATTCCTCCACACCATTCGCAATTGCCAGTAAGACCTCATTCATCAGAAGCTTCTATGAGTAGGCTACGCAAAAGTAATTCTGTGGACTATGCAAGGTTGAAAGATCTATATTCAAAAGACCATAAAGCACAAGATTTGTGTGACAATGACGAAGATGATGGCATGGAAGATTTTTTTGAGGATTGGTATCAAAATGACAGTGAGAGCATTGTTATTTCTAAAAATGAGAAATATCTTCGAGAGGAATGTCTAAAGCATGTATATGAAGGAAGTCATTTGACACGATTAAGTGCGAGCTTACTTATTCTCCATCTTCAAAATCGTTTTGGATGGAGTAATGTATCTGTTTCGACACTATTAAGGTATAATTTTCAATTTTCTATCTATTTATATATATATGCATATATATATATATATATATATATATATATATATATATATATATATATATATATATATATATATATATATATATATATATATATATATATATATATATATATATATATACATGCATATATAAACATACACATAATATACATGAATGCATACACACATATAAACATACACACACATATAAACATACATCACACATATAAACATACACACACATACACATGTTATGAGAGTAAGGTCAAATTTTACATACCTGTATCGAATGAAGATGTTTTGCCCATCTAGCCTTTAGAAGTCCACCCAACCTTTAGAATCTTCTTCACACATATGTTTCTCCTATTTTAGTCGACCTAATACCTATGCTGCTAATTATACAAATATTAAATAGCAGTTACCAAGGAAGGTATTAATCCACATGTAAAATGAGAGGAGCAAATTTATCTTGAAGATTTTGAAGGATGGAAAAATAATTTTAAAGGATGGGCGAACAAAAAGTGTCCATTCAATGCAGGTTTTTATTCTTACTTTAGATAAGGTAAGAACAATAACTTGAATTGAATGGACGCTTTTTGTCCGCGCATCTTTTAAAACTATTAATGCATCTTTCAAAATATTCACGAAAATTTTGATTGTTTGGATGGCAGGATACGATTGTTTGTTTTGGAGGATATGAAGTATGTACCTTCATTGAATGATTTGTCAATTCTATCATATGTTCAGTTTGAAAGTGTGAGAAGCGGGTTTATTATTGCTATTCAAAGAATTTGGCACTGTTTATAGGCCATACGATGGTGACCTAGATGAATCGCATGCACAGAGGTTACTCAAGATAGAGCAACCTAATTATAATGGACTAGTGCCAGCAGGATTCCTGGGGTATGCAGTAAACCTCTTGCATGTCAATGATGAACATCTGAACTTTAGGATACAAAGTGGAAATCATGGTGGCTTGAGAGGATCACTTTTATACAGCTTGTTCAAAGAACTTCAGGTTTATGACACTAAGAGGAATCTTTTAAGAGCGAAAGATGCACTTAAATCTGGAGGAATATCACTGGATGGTGGTGTGGTCCGTGCAAAAGGGTATGAAGATTTTGGGCATTGGTCTTTCTCTTTCCCTTAACTCACTATTACTATCAGTGTATAGTCTTTCACATACAAATGCTTTCATTTATTTTCCAGTTTGCCAAAAAAGATAATTCTTATATGCATGATCGCATGTTGAATATGCTACGAAATAGTTTTCCTTTGTGTAATGTGTCTGGTCAAAGTGCATGTTTATGTTCTCTTCTCTCGCATCTGATGAAGAAACATGATACAATATTTCTACTTGTTGTTGTAAAACAGGGAAAAGACAAAGGTTCTCTTTCCAGTCTATTCGAAGTATGGACAAAAGATTCCATCTCTACGATCTATAAACCATATTACTCGGTTAATGCAGATCAGGGATACATTTTTGTATCGTATCCTTGATCTGCATTAACCGAGTAATATGGTTTATAGATCGTAGAGATGGAATCTTTTGTCCAGACTTCAAATAGACTGGAAAGAGAACCTTTGTCTTTTCCCTGTTTTACAACAACAAGTAGAAATATTGTATCATGTTTCTTCATCAGATGCGAGAGAAGAGAACATAAACATGCACTTTGACCAGACATAGTACACAAAGGAAAACTATTCCGTAGCATATTCAACAGGCGATCATGCATATAAGAATTATCTTTTTAGGCGAACTGGAAAATAAATGAAAGCATTTGTATGTGAAAGACTATACACTGATAGTAATAGTGAGTTAAGGGAAAAAAAAAGACCAATGCCCAAAATCTTCACACCCTTTTGCATCGACCACATGGCACCATCCAGTGATATTCCTCCAGTTTTAAGTGCATCCTTCGCTCTTAAAAGATTCCTCCTAGTGTCATAAACCTGAAGTTCTTTGAACAAGCTGTATAAAAGTGATCCTCTCAAGCCACCATGATTTCCACTATGTATCCTAAAGTTCAGATGCTCATCATTGACATGCAAGAGGTTTACTGCATACCCCAAGAATCCCGCTAGCACTAGTCCATTATAATCATGTTGCTCTATCTTGAGTAACCTCTGTGCATGCGTATCATCCAGGTCACCATCATATGGCCTATAAACAGTGCCAAATTATATGAATAGCAATTATAAACCTGCTTCTCACACTTTCAAAGTGAACATATGATAGAATCGACAAATCATTTAATGAAGGTACATACTTCATATCCTCCAAAACAAACAATCGTATCCTGCCATCCAAAACAATCAATTTTTTCGTGAATATTTTGAAAGATGCACATAAGCATACACATATTAAAATTATATGCATATATATATATATGTATATTTATTTATTTACTTTTTTAAATATATCTTTTTTTTATGAACTTACAGGTTATTATCTGAAAAGTTTTTACCAAGTCAGAATATTCTTCCTACCTCACATGATGAAATGAAGAAGATAATCAACAATCTTGATATAGATTATCAATGTATACATGCATGTCCTAACGATTGTATTTTATATAGAGGTGAATATGCAGACTCTTTGACATGTCCCAAATGTCAATCTCCTCGATATAAGGGCGAAGAAGGTAAAATCCCGAAAAAGGTATTGAGACATTTTCCATTGGCTCCACGGATTAGACATATGTTTCAAAGCCCCGAATTATCAAAGCTTTTGACTTGGGGACATGATCACAAAAGTACTGATGGAATAATCAGAATTCCTCACGATAGTGTTGCTTTTCAGCATATTGATTCTACATGGCCTGAATTTGCACAAAATCCACAAAATCTAATTTAGGAGTTGCATTAGATGGGGTTAATCCATTCTCCATGAAATCCAAAAATGATTAACATGGCCAATGGTAGTCATAAACTACAATCTTCCGCCATATCTTAGCATTAAAAAGGGACATTTAATGCTTTCACTTTTAATCCCAGGCAAAAGACAAGTTAAAGATATGAATATATATCTTGCTCCTCTCATTGACGATCTCCAAGAGTTATGGAGAGGTATTAATGTCATTGATGTATCGAAAAGCATCAATGAAAGACATATTACGGTTCATGGTATTGTGGCTTGGACTATTCACAATTTTCCAGGATATGGTGTTTGTTCAGGTATGGATGTAATTTTTTAATTCAATATGCATGTAAATAAATATGATTTGATCTAATTATATTTTTATCATTTTCATGATGCAGGAATATCTACTAAGGGTTATAAAGCTTGTCCATATTGTGGTGATTGGTTGAGATCAATCTATAGTAAGAATCTCAACAAAAATATTTATCTTCGACATCGACGATTCTTGCCTGATGATCATCCATTAAGATCTAAAAGAGAAGCTTTTAATGGAAAGCTTAAAACAGGTCAGTGTCCAAAACCTATGATGCCTATGGATTGGTATAAAAAATGGACAGATGGACCTCTGATAGATCCAGAATCAGAAATCTTCAGTGATGATTCAGATAATGAGTATGTGAAGAGAGGTAAAGGAAAATTGGCACTCGAAGAGAACATATCAATATGGTATTCTTTGGAGTATTGGAAAGAGTTAAAAGTATGTCATCTTCTTGATCCTATGCATATATTCAAAAATATTGGTTATTCACTATGGCAACATCTTCTTGGACTAAAAGATACCATAACATCAAGGAATGATTTGAAAGATAAAAAATCCAAACCAAAGTTATGGCCAGTTTTTGATAGACATCAACAAGAAACGACTTATGCACCTTCTCCTTGGGTACTTACAACAAAAGAGATACATACTATGAACAATAGAATTCAATTGATTAAGACTCCTAGAGGATATGGAGCATCTTTTCAAAACATGTTTACTATGCATGATAAGAGCTTATCTGGGTTAAAGACCCATGACTGGCATAGCTTTTTGAAACATATTTTACCTTTGGTTATCGATGGATGTACAACAAAAGGAGTACGAGATGTGATCTATCGTCTTGGATCACGCATAAGGTAATTATGATACTTTTATATTTAATATGTATGAATATTGGATATCTTTTAATTTTTTAATTAACTTCTTTATAATTGTTTTTATGATATGTATAGGTGGATTACACCCAAAGAGATTGACAAAAACTCGATCCCACAAAAAAAACGTGAATGCAAAGAGCTACTACATTTGATGGAGAAAGAACTTCCTACTTCATTTTTTTATATTCAAGTTCATTTATTAGTCCATCTTGTAGATGAAATAGAGATTGCAGGTGTTGTCAACACTCGATGGATGTTTTGGGTCGAGCGATTTATGGGAATATTAAAAGGTTATGTGCGACAAAGAGCAAAACCAGAAGGATCCATGACAAAGGGTTGGATGCTTGAAGAGTGCATGTATTATGTTAGTGAGTACCTTGAAAGGGTTCATGAAGAAGCTCCACGTGCATGGACCAATGAGTCTTCTTCAAAAATAACAGATGAGGTATTATCAGGTAAGGGAGTTGCATTTTTATTTACATTTCAAGAAAAAAATGATGTTTCTACTTTTGTAGCATATAATAGCGAATGCATGCAAGCATTCCTTAGCGAGTACGAGGAACTTCAAAATCTCCGAACTAAAAGGCAAAAAAAAAAAAAGATATAGACGTAATCTCCATAATAATGAGATTACAGATATATCTTCTTTCACGGATTGGCTATATAGTCGTTTGCAATGCGCCAACGCAAATAATAAAGAAATCTCAGATGAGCAAAGAGAGTTAGTGATAGGTTGTGAACGAAAGGTAATTTTATTAAAATAATATATTTTTTTCATATATGTATATTAATTTCTATTTACTAATTGAATTTATTTTGTAGGCTTGAATGTTCACTAATATGTGGGCTTTTGGACAGCATATTAGAATCAAAGCCATTGATTCTTTACGTAAAACAAAGGATTCCCGTATTGTTGCTTCTTTCAAGCAACTATCACGTACTAGCTCAAAAGACACGAACCTTATGGATGGCGAACTTGGTTACGTAGGAACTATTGTTGGTATCTACGAAATTTCATTTCGTACATTCAAACAGGTAGAAAAAAGTTTATATTTTTTATGATAGAGTTAGTTATTTTTTTAAGCACCTAATAATGGGTTTTTGTTGTTATATATTTTGATAGGTCATTTTGAAGGTTGACTGGTTTCGCGCCAAGTATAAAGGTAGTAATTCCACATTAAGAAAGGAATTATCTAGGTTTTGGGCAATTGATTCTTCCAAGGTAATGCGATCTACTAAAGAACCATATATTCTTCCTAGGCATATTGAACAAGCATTTTTTTATAAAAACCGAGATGCTCATCCTTGGTGGCAAGTCATTCATGTGCAACCTAGAGGTAGGTCATTGTTTGAACAGTTTATTGTCAGAGAGATCGAAGAAACTCCTCTTGATGATTCAGCATCAAATACTGATACATCAATATCTGAAAGAGAAATTAGAATCATTATACGTGATAATGATATTAATCTTTTTGATGAAGAGGATAATTCTCTACATGCTGATTCTACTGATGAGGAAGAGGAATTACTAGAAATAGATATTAATCCATCAATAGATGATGTCATTCATGAGAACATAGATTTAACAATAGAAGAAATAAATGAAATCAATAAGGATAATGAAGATGAGACTATATTGATGTCTTACCAAAATGATGGCAATAATGAAAACATATGAGCAGATTAGATAGTAAATTCTACTCTAGTTATCAATTAATAACTTGAAGCTTCTGAATGGATATCAGATAATAGATTTTTTTATTAACTTGAATAACGACGAATCCTACTAGAGAGATGAAATCATGTTCTTTTAAGTTAGAACATGAAGCTCGGGGGTATGCCTAATTATTTTATATATAGCTTTATCTTCAAGGAGCAAATTTTTATCATGTATGTATGCATATGTGTGTGTATTCATGTGTATTATATGTATACATATGTTAGTATGCATATATATGTATTTCATGTATATGTATGTGTTTGCATGTGTGTGATATATGTATGCATGTGTTAGTATGCATGTGTATATATGCATATGCATTTATGTAAAATATTCATGTATTCATGTATTCATGTAATATATGCAAGTGCTTATAATTGTGTACATGTATGTATGTATATGTGTCTATGTGTAAATATGTACATGTAAATATGTATGCATGTATATATATGTTTATGTGTGCATGTAGGCATGTATATGTGATGTGTACATGTATATATGTATATGTGTCTATGTGTAAATGTGTACATGTAAATATGTATGCATGTATATATATATATATATATATTTATGTGTGCATTTAGGCATGTATGTGTGATGCATAATATATCTACTCCATTTTATATTTATGTATGTGTATCTACATGATGTGTATATATCTTTATATATATTATGATCCTCGTTGATTCAAGTAACTATATATAGAGGCATAAGGTTGGGAGGAGAGACATCTCTCTAGTAGGACGTAGAAGGAATAGATGCAATGTGTACATATACTTCAAACATATGGCTAAAAGGTTGAATTAGAGTTTTTAAATTAGGGGTTTTAAAACCCTAATATCAAAATTAGTGTTTTCAATTTAGGATTTTTGAAATAGGATTTATTTATTTATTTATGCGTATGCATATGTTGTGTATGTATGTGTATCTATATGTGCATATGCATGTGTTGTGTGTGTGTATATATGCATGTGTATATGTATATATGCATGTAAATATGATTATATGAGTCTATGTGTGTGTACATATGATTATGCATGTGTATGTGTATGTGAGTATGTGTACGTGTATGTGAGTGTGTGTGTTCATTATATGTGTGTAACTGCATGCATGTGTATGTGTGTGTAAAAATGTGCATGTATGTGTGTGTATGTATGAATGTGCATGTATGTGTATATGTGTGTAAATGTGCATGTATGATGTATATGTGTGTGTATGCATGTATTTTTACCTCTAGTCTCACTCTTTTCTCTCTCTCTCTCTCATATACATACATACATACATAAACACACATACTCATATCCACATATATATACATAAAAGCAGTGCATACCGTGCATTATCGCGACGATGAGCCATAAGTGTCCGCATCTCTTTTAGACACCACTTATGCGACCATCCTGTCCCAAACTCTATCTCAAGTGACCTAAGTACGTATTTTTTATCCCTCTCATCATGCTCACTACAAAAATAAAAAAAATAATGTAAATAAAACATAAGATCTTTATTTCAATCTATATGTAAAATTTATACTTACCTCTAAGGTAAGTGGAAAAGGCGCAGGTAAGAGTCGCATAATGCCCGCATTCTTCTCTTGAACTCCAATCCATTCCCTATGTACACAATGTTCCCCTCTAGCTCTATATCGCACTCTAGTCTTAAGGTGCCTATGCATGTCCTCATAGGCAACTCTGCTCTGCTATCATGATCTGGAGGTGGTATAGGTGTCCTGAAAATAGATAGATAAAAATAAATAAAAATATGTGTTATAATATCATTAAAAAAGTTTATGAAAAAAAACATACCTATGAGCAGATAGTTGTCTTCCTACATGTGGAGCCGCAGAAGAGCCCTCCTTTGATCGCTGGGTAAGCATCTGGATTGTATAGTCCAGCTCATCATCAGACATCTCTGAGTAATCACGCATGATGGCCCCTAGAGTATCAGATGGAACTCTTGCTCTCATAAGACTTTTTATGAGAGTGAGTTTCACCTTTCTCTCTCTACTATGATCCATATTACCTAACATATAAAACAAAATGGGTTAGAAATCAATATATATATTTGTACATTTATATGTGTGTATGCATTAAGTATGTGTATGTATGCATGTGTGTGTGTATGTATGTGCATGTATGTGTGTGTATGCATGTGTATGTGTGTGTATGCATCATTATGTGTGTATGTGTGTATGTGTGTGTATATGTGTGTGTGTATGTGTGTGTGTCTATGTGTATGTATGTGCATCTATGAGTGTGTATGTGTTTATGCGTGTGCATGTGTCTATGTGTGTGTGTATGTGTATGCATATGCATGTGCATTATGTATGCATATGTGTGTATGTGTGTGTATGCATTATGTACGCATATTTGTGTGTATGCATTAAGTATGTGTGTATGTGTGTGTATGTATGTGTGTGTATGTGTGTGCATCTATGAGTGTGTATGTGTTTATGTGTGTGTATGTGTCTATGTGTGTGTATGTGTCTATGTGTGTGTATGTGTCTATGTGTGTATGTGTATGCATGTATGTATGCATATGCATGTGCATTATGTATGCATATGCATGTGCATTATGTATGCATATGTGTGTGTATGCATTATGTATGCATTATGTATGCATATGTGTGTATGCATTAAGTATGTGTATGTATGCATGTGCATTATGTATGCATATGTGTGTGTATGCATGTAAGTATGTATGTATGCATATGCATATGCATTATGTATGTATATGTATGCATGTATGTGTATGTGTGTGTATGTCTCTCTATATGTGTGTATGCATATATGTGTGTGTATGTGTGTGTATGTGTGTGTGTATGTATGTGTGTATGCATGTGTATGTGTGTGTATGCATCATTATGTGTGTATGTGTCTATGTGTGTATGTGTGTGTGTATATGTGTGTGTCTATGTGTATGTGTGTGCGTCTATGAGTGTGTATGTGTTTATGTGTGTGTATGTGTCTGTGTGTGTATGTGTCTATGTGTGTATGTGTATGCATGTATGTATGCATATGTGTGTGTATGTGTGTGTATGTGTGTGTATGCATTATGTATGCATATGTGTGTGTATGCATGTAAGTATGTATGTATGCATATGTATGCATGTATGTGTATGTGTGTGTATGTCTCTCTATGTGTGTGTATGCATATATGTGTGTGTATGTGTGTATGTGTGTGTATATGTGTCTGTATGTGTGTATGCATGTGTATGTGTGTGTGTATATGTGTGTGTATGTGTGTCTATGTGTATGTGTGTCTATGTGTATGTGTGTGTGTCTATGAGTGTGTATGTGTTTATGTGTGTGTATGTGTCTATGTGTGTGTATGTGTCTATGTGTGTATGTGTATGCATGTATGTATGCATATGTGTGTGTATGCATCATTATGTGTGTGTGTCTATGTGTGTATGTGTGTGTGTGTGTATATGTGTGTGTGTATGTGTGTGTGTCTATGTGTATGTGTCACTACGCATCTATGAGTGTGTATGTGTTTATGTGTGTGTATGTGTCTATGTGTGTGTATGTGTCTATGTGTGTATGTGTATGCATGTATGTATGCATATGTGTGTATGTGTGTGTATGCATTATGTATGCATGTATGTGTATGTGTATGTGTGTGTGTGTATGCATATATGTGTGTGTATGTGTGTATGTGTGTGTGTATATGTGTCTATATGTGTGTATGTGTGTGTATGCATCATTATGTGTGTATGTGTCTATGTGTGTATGTGTGTGTGTATATGTGTGTGTATGTGTGTGTGTGTGTGTGTGTCTATGTGTATGTGTGTGTATCTATGAGTGTGTATGTGTTTATGTGTGTGTATGTGTCTATGTGTGTGTATGTGTCTATGTGTGTATGTGTATGCATGTATGCATGCATATGTATGTGTATGCATGTGTATTTGTGTGTATGCATCATTATGTGTGTATGTGTCTATGTGTGTATGTGTGTGTGTGTGTATATGTGTGTATGTATGTGTGTGTGTCTATGTGTATGTGTCGCTACTCGTCTATGAGTGTGTATGTGTCTATGTGTGTGTATGTGTCTATGTGTGTGCATGTATGTATGCATATGTGTGTGTATGTGTGCGTATGCATTATGTATACATATGTGTGTGTATGCATTATGTATGTGTATGTATGCATGTGCATTATGCATGCATGTAAGTATGTATGTATGCATATGCATATGCATTATGGATGCATATGTATGCATGTATGTGTCTGTGTGTATGTCTCTCTATGTGTGTGTGTGTATGCATATATGTGTGTGTATGTGTGTATGTGTGTGTGTATGTGTATGTGTGTGAATGCATCATTATGTGTGTATGTGTCTATGTCTGTATGTGTGTGTGTATTTCTCTCTCTCTCTCTCTCGTTCTTTTGCTCTCACGTCCAAATCCTGACACAAATGTGCCGGGAGAAATCAATTTTTTTTTTAACATTCCAGAGCGTCGCTTATGCGACGCTCTAGAACACAGGACGTCGCATATGCGACGCTATCTAGTTTGTCAACGTCGCAAATAATGTCGCTAGTTAGCGACGCTATTTGCGACGCACACATTTAGCATCACATAAGCGACACAGGCATCACTTATGCGACGAATGCCCGTAAAAAAATATCCAAAAACAGCACTGTCGCTTATGCGATGCTAGCATCGCATAAGCGATGGTGCTCGTTTTTTTTTCAATTCGGGGGCGTCGCTACACCCCCCCTATTTCTTGTAGTGTATAAACCTTTCTTGATCAAAATGATTTGATGAAATAGAAACTTTCATTCTAGCTCTACAAATATCTTTCTAGCTAGTTATTGTTAGCTAAGTAGTTCTTATAAGCTCTAACTAGTTATTGTTGGCTAAATGTACAAGATAGTTATTGTTAGCTAAGTATTTCTTAGAAGTCACTTTCGTTCTAGGCATACAAATCTCTTTCTAGCCCTCTAGAATGTGATCAAAGGCGAGGTCCTTTGGAAAATCTAGAAACAAAGATGCACTCTGAGCTTTGATGAATCTTTCAAGGAACGGTCTATAGAGAAATCCCTAGATTTCCTAGGCAGACGAATCAAGAATCACAATAGTAAACCTCCATTTAGACACAATAAACATTTTGTTGTATAAGATAACCAAATCAAAAGTACATGAGTCCCACTTGAAAGGAATGAAAAGCTCATGAGCCACTTTCATACCTCTCTTTAGTTCTCATGTGCTTCTATTCTTTTGATACATTCAAAGCATATGTTTCTCTTCCAAGTCCAAAAATTATGAAAAAATAAATGCTGATGAACATGAAATCAGAAAAGAACAAGATTGATTTTCACATGCATAGCATCATGCAAGGATCCAAGCTAATTTTCTAAACCGATCCCTTCTCAATCTCTCATCCTCCTTATGTCGATCATACATTGTATTTGGATCTCCTAAACAACCTAAAAGGTCACTCTTTTCTGGTACACAAATGAACTATTGGGTTCCACAATGCAATGTGAATAGTTCATCGGTGGCATAGGTCTTTCCTTAACATTTTTCGGTGGAATATATGGATTTTTTATCTTAATGCCTCTAGTGCTACGTGAAACCAGACTTAAAATATTGTTTTCCACTTGGATACATGGCCAATCATAGACTGGTTTCAAATAAAGGTGAAGAAAACTTGCACTTCATAAGGGTGATTCTAGATGGAACTTCCTTCATAATTGTAGTGCCACCTTTAGTCTGTTCACAAATATGGGTGGAACATGGAAGAGAGGCAAAATATGCCACTGTATTGTGTGAAGAGAAAATAAAGGTGGAACATGTTGAGATATCAAGTTCAACATGTGATGATCGAAGATGACACGTACCACTTTTCATTTCTCTAGCATGTATAGTGGTTACATCGATATATGTCAAGGATACTTTTAGTGAGCTT
This sequence comes from Ceratopteris richardii, assembly GCA_020310875.1. Classification (NCBI taxonomy): domain Eukaryota; kingdom Viridiplantae; phylum Streptophyta; class Polypodiopsida; order Polypodiales; family Pteridaceae; genus Ceratopteris; species Ceratopteris richardii. The sequence goes on along the minus strand of CM035428.1, from coordinate 155,845,591 downwards.
TACTAAGTTTATCTATCAGGAGTGATGATACATTTGTTTCTTGCAACTCACTCATTCTCGGATATTAGTCTTCTCTTTATGAATTGTTCTTTATATGTTGTATTGGTTGTATTGTTGTATTAGGTGATTCTTATATATTCTCTTTATGTAATAGAAGAAGTAAAAGAAGATCTTTCTTCTTTTCCTCAATCTATGTTTGCTCATCTCTTTTGTGTGTGAGAGTGCATGAGAGCCCTCTTCCTTATGTCCTTTTTATTGACAGAACATACGCTACTGGATCACCTTCTTTGAACATGCGAGCATAAAAATGAACACTATACGTACGTACGGCATGAGAAATGCTATGATAACAATGCAACATGAAAGGAAGCTTTTTGAAAAGATAGATTTAAGTTACCGAAACTTTGAAGTGTGAATAGCATGCACTCAACACAAAAAGAAGACAAACACTCTGGTTATACTTTATAAAAGGACACTTCATCATAAGAAAAGAACTTGTCACGGAGAGGAGTGATGATGGAGGAAATCGATTGTTTGACAACATTTTGGTAAAAGATATGGGCACTGGTGTAAGAGATGCCACAAGGAGAGGAGAACTTAGGGCATACCTTTTATGTATGCCCTATTAACAAAAAGATTTGGTATTCTATGTATAAGATTTTCAATTCGAATGTGAAGCTACCATGGAATCAAGTGATATTGGTGACATAATATGTTATTTTGCAACCGTGTTATGTGTGTATGTATGCATGCATATATGTGTGTATGTGAAAATTTGTGTATTATCTCCTTTGAGAATAATTTTGTTTTCTATTTTAGAGCATACAATAATTAATAGAGATTTTTGATCGGTCGTGATTGACTGGTCCGTGGGGATCTGTCCATCATCGTTTGTCAGTCGCGATTGACGTGTCAATCGTGATCGACAAAAAACAGAGGAATTTGAAAAAAGTAATCATATATTTAGGATCCCCTAGGCTAAGCATCATGTTTATGTACTTTGTCGATTGCAATTGACAGAAGTCAATGCCTCGGGACCTGCATAGTCAAAACTTTTTATCTGCTGGAGCTGGTACAACCGCTGGAGATGCTAATTCCTACAAAAATCTCAGAAAACACACAAAAACACAAGCACACAATCGCTCTCTCGCTCTCTCTCACAAGTGAAATGAGGGGAATGGGATGGAGAAGGTGATGTGACCAAAAAACTAAAAAGTTTGCAAAGGTAGAGATGGAGGTGGGAGGTGGTGAGGATGATGATGGTGAAATAAATAAAAGAAAATAGAGAAAAGTAAAGCAAATCCAGCGTCTCAACTCTACGTCTTACCATCACACGCTCGTCCTCAAAGCTTGATCCCGGGCAACGGCGCCAAAATTTGGTGTAGCTTAGTGGTGAGTAGCACCTCCTTTAATGTCAATCCAGGAAGACATGAGGATGATATGAAGACCTCGAGCAAGTGATGTACACAAGTGGTGATGGAGAAGCACACAAGCATGCACACACATACACACACACACGCACACACATAAGAACAAAGAGAGAGACAATGGAAGCTTGATTAAGATCAAAACACAATTACAATAGCTCTTCTTTAGTTCAAACTACAATTTGTTCTCCCAAAAATGAGCTCTCTAACTCCTTTTATAGTTTTTGACTAGCTAATGGTCTTGTCTAGACCTAGTGTCTGGCCTAGTTAAAAATTAGGTTCCTAAGCTATTTTGGAGGCTCAAACGACCTCTAAAAATTATGAAAATTGTTACATAAAATACTTCTAGTACTCCTCAAGCTCGAGGAATCCTCTGCTTGAACAAAATGGAGTCTAATATACCAAAAACGGTATTCACAATGTTCATGTAGTGATGAAAATCAATGTTTGAAAAGAGATTAGGTTGGAAAAATTGACTGGCCTACTTGCCGGATCTATGTTGACGGCCTTGCCTACTTGTTCCTTCTCTCTGCTCTGAATCCTTTTGTTGGCTTCCCTGTCTTGTAGATCCTTGAGTGCCCTGACTGCTACCAACAACTAAAGGTATAAGTGCCCTGACTGCTCCTTGAGTATCCTGACTGCTACCAACAACTTGTCACCTATTTTTAGGATAGAGGATTCATTATTAGCAAAGTAGATCCTTCAATCTTCATCAAGGGGAATGAGTCTAAAGTCATATAGCTTTGTGTATATGTTGATGATATTATAATGATAGGTAATGATGCTAAAGGTATAACGAGGATCAAGCTTAAAATGAAAGAAGAGTTCAAAATCGGTGACCTAGGGAAACTCACATACTTCCTAGGGTTGGAAGTACTGTATACAAAAAAAGGTATGCATCGTACTCAAAGGAAGATATCCTTGCTAAGCTCAAAATGGAGAACTCAAAGGTTGCATGTACACCTATGGAGATGAACATGAAGTTAAGTGCTCATGAAGGAGAGCAAATTGAAAATATTACTAGCTATGAAAGTTTAGTGGGTAGCATAAACTATGCTACCTAGATAAGAGTTGACAATTGCTATGGTGTAAGTGTCTTAAGTCAGTTTATGCATACTTGTAGGAAACCTCACATGGAAGCAGCCAAGAGGATACTCAAATACTTGAAGGGAACCATCAACGAAGGTTTGTATTACCCATACACATCTGATATAGACATCAAACTTTTCTTTGATGCAGACTGGGAAGGTTCTAAAGATGAGAGAAGAAGTACGTCAGGGTATCTCAGCGTTTTAGGTACAAAACTCATTGCATGGTCCTCAAAGGAGCAACCCACTATCACACTCTCATCAACTAAAGCTAAATATAGAGGTCTAGCTAATGCAACTAAGGAAGCAATGTGGATCAAGACTTCATATTCAGACTTAGTTCTTAAATCATCTACTCCTCATATTTTTGGGAACAACATTAGTTCATCACTTCTTGTTGCTAACCCAATCTACCATGCCAAGACCAAGCACATAGAAGTGCAATATGAGTATGTCAGAGAGAAGATCACAAGCAAGGGAATTCAGTTGTCATATGTATCTACTCACCAACAATGTGCACACATGATGACCAAAGCATTGGATGGAGTTAAGTTGAATGGGTTCAAAGCAATGATTGGATTATAGGAAGTAATGAAGAACTAAAGACTCAAGCATCTTAGTCTTGAGGGGGAGCTGCCGGTGCAAGAAACAAGCCTCAGAGTTTGAACTATGCTCTTTGGATTTCTCTCAAATTAATCAAGCATAAATGTAAATCTCTTGGAACATATGTTTAAGGTTTCAAAGGTTAATCCTTCATATTACTTTAGTCAAAAGGTAAATGTAAAAGGTGGAAGGAATCTCTTGATATGAAGAGAGCCAAAAGTCATGAATTTATTTTGAATTGAAATTCAAATTGATCCTAAGAATTAGGACTACATTTTAGGTGGAAGTTCCAACCACCTTCAACATAAAAAATTGTATATAAACACTATTTATGTAGTAACGAGTAAGCAGAGCCTTATAGAGTGATTAGAGTTGATTTATTGAGCATAAATTGCACCAACTTGAAGTGGGAAAAGTCCTCCACAAATTATGATTCATTTCCCTTCAATGTTCATTCTCTGTTTATTGTTAGACTACCTTAAGCTACTCAATCATCTTCTCTGAGCCATTTATCAGTGTGTAGGCATGCAATGTCTAATCCATCATTTAGATCTCTTAGGTAGAGATTTGTGTGCTTGAATACAAAGTCTCATCAACATTGAATGTGTATATCTTGAGATAAGAGCGTGTTTGCACACCTTCATCTTTGTGAAAAGTCAGGGTGACCCCCCAAACTTATTAAACTTATAGCTCAGTGCATAGTGAGTCTTAATTCATGAAATAACTTGATTTGGTTAGCTTAACACTTTAATTAAAAGGTCTCAAAATATCTTTGGATAATTTATGCCAGGTTGTGAGCACTGAACAAATCTTCGAGAGATTCTCATCCAAAAATAGAAGGTTTCTCAAGATTTGTGATCTTCCAACTCATTTGTTTTGTCACAGAGATTTGTGAATGATGTCCCAAACGACTTAAGCATTCCTAATGCATATTTGACAAGCTTAGGGAGTTTACTAAGTATGCGTAACGTTACTTTTGCTGTTATTGGGCAGGATTCTGCCAACATACTCTCATCTTCGCAATTCTCCAATCACCTCTTCACAGTAGTAAACCTCTATTTAGACACAATAAATGTTTTGTTGTATAAGACAACCAAATCAAAAGTAAATGAATGAATCCCACATGAAAGGATGAAAAACTCATGATCCACTTTCACGCCTTTATTTAGTTCTCTTGTACTTACATTCTTTTGATACAAGTAAAGCCGGTTTGAAAAAAAAATCACTTTGAGTTTACATCCCAAGCCAATTATTTAAGCATGAAACCCTATCACACTTGGATGTTTCATCATTAAGTTCATATTGAATATGATATTCATATATTGTTTTGTACAACGAAGAGTAACCTTCTTTTGCTCTATCTTTCACACCCTTTCTCAACTTCAAAATTGGGATGCATGATCTTTCCTTATCAATGGAATTTGTAATAAAATATCCAAACCATCTCTATGTCCTATTTATTTGATTCTTAAATTGAAACTAAAAAAAAGTTAGATGCGAGTGGTGAGAGTTCTTCTCTAAGCTTGCTAACAAGTGCACTTGCTATTTTGTTAGCTTAAGAAACTTGAGTTTTTTTTTTTAATATAAAGGAAGTTCGGCAATAGCCTACTCTCCCGGACTTGAATTAAATAAAGAAAAGTACAAGAGAAGGGGACTAGTGCCCACGGGACCCCCCAAATCCCACAAAGCAGGGGAAGCTTTTACAGAGCTTAGATGACATTACAAAGAAGGTTAATTACCCTCTCATCACCCTCATGTGGGGCCCACTTGGGTTTAAGCTTGTTATCGATCAAAAGGAGTACTTGATGATGCCTAAAGGGGGGGGGATTTTTTTACAGTTGACAATCCTTTTGCCAAGGAGGAACAGCGATTTCTCAATTGACCACTCCTTGGGGGAGTCACCGAAGTTGAAAGCACATCTTTCCCGCCAGATTTTCCATAGGACCTCCCCTCTGATGGCATTTCAGAGAGTCGCGGAGCAGCCGATCGCTTCTCCTAGAAGGGCCTGCTGCCAGGTGAGACGTTTTTGAAGTCTAATTCTCTTTCCAACCACCTGCCAGAGTCTGTTGGAGTTGGGGCAGGTAAAGAAGATGTGTGAAACATCTTCGATAGACCGGTGGCAGCGTTTGCACCAGGGAGGGATCCCACAAATTTTGCTAGCCTTAAGGTTGGTCCAGATTCCATGATGAAGGATATGCCATAAGAGGACAGACTTTTTGATTTCTATGAGGGGGTGCCAGATAGCCATGAACTTCATGTCCCACCGAAGCCGCGTCCATGACAGGCACCACTTTTTGTTGAGGTTAGCCTGATAGAAGATCGTTTCTTTGATGTTCGGGACTTTTGATAGGCTATTCCCATTGTACCATTTGAGACCAAGCGAGCTCGACATGTCGTGTCCCATGAGAAGGCGAACTTTGTGTCGTTCCCAGGCGAGACATCTGCTTTGCAATGTGTTCCATTCTTCATGCGAAATGTTGATGCTAGGATCGATATCCTCAAAGTTGATCCAGCGGTTGGTGTCTTGTTTCCAGAGATGTTTCCATTTTTTGAAGCCTTTGTTCCATAGCTTCTTGGCATTTTGAATGTTCCAAGATTCCACATTCCGGATGCCATGGATCGGGAACCAGATAGAGTCGTTTTGTCTGATACCGGTAGCCCACTTCCAGTCTTCACTTATTCTTGTGAAGCTTTTGACTTTATTCCAACTCTTCCAAAGGGAGCACACCAGATTAGAGCCTTTCGGGAAGACGGGGATCGGGGAAAACAACAAGGTCAAGATGTCAAGATTCTTCCAATTTGGGAAGCCCATGAGTGCCAACTCATTTTTGTTTCTGAAGATCAGCTTGGCCCACGAGGCCTCCCCGTTGCACCAAGCCCTAATCATCCATTTGGCCGACAGTTTGTTAGCCATGCACCCAATGTCCAAGATACCAAGTCCCCCACTATCTCTATGGCTGGTGCAGATGGACCATTTGATTTTAGGCACCCCCCTCCTATTGTGGTCGCCCGTCCAAAGGAAGTTTCTACAAATACTATCCAGTTTGGACAGATCATGCTCTTTCGGTCTCCAACAAGAAAGGAAATAAATGGTAGATGATAAGAGGAACGTGTTGATAACCATAGCACGACCAGCGAGATTGATTTGCATACCTCTCCAATAGTTAAGCTTGTTTTCGAGTTTGGCAAGCACCCAGTTCCACCGCTGTTCCATAGATACGCCGAACCCCAAGGGAATCCCAAGAAGCCGAAAGATTTGGCCCTGCGGAATGATTTGACAGCCATGATCAAAGAGAAGGTCGGGCTGTGACCCACCAATAGCTCTAAAGGCGGTCTTAGAGTGGTTGATTATGGATCCAGAGGCTTCACAAAAGGTAGCAAGACACTTCCAGAACGTCTCAAGGCTGGTACTATCATTGTGCACAAAGGCGTTCATATCGTCGGCAAAAAGTCTCATGGTGATCTGACTGTGGTCATGCGGCAAACGAAGGCCTTTAATGTTACCAGCTTCCACCTGATGCTCCACCAGCCTGCTAAGCCCTTCTATGGCAATGGCAAAGAGAAGGGGAGCCAATGGGCACCCTTGTCTGATAGATCTTCTAAGTTTGATCACCTTTGAAAGATTTCCATTAATGTTAATTTGGGTCGATGCATTTCCGAGAAGGGTCGCGATCATCTTGGTGAATTTCTGACTACATCCAAGATCTTGTAGCGACTGTAGAATATAGTCCCATTCTAGCCTGTCGTAGGCTTTATCAAAGTCGATCTTGAGGAAAACAACTTCTTGTTTAGACTCATTTGCAAATTCAAGACCTTCCCAGATATCTATAATGGTTTCCAAAATTGACCTGCCTTTGATGAAACCTTTTTGGTCCTCGCTTAACCACGCTCTCAAGTGGCAAGAGATTCTGTTGGCAATGACTTTGGCGATGATCTTGTATCCTGTTTGGAGCATTGTAATGGGACGCCAGTTCTCTATTCTGTTCTTTTCCCCTTTTTTGTGTACTAACTTAATAATGCCATTGTTGAGACAAGAAGGAAGCACGCCAAACTTGAGTGCCTCTTGCCAGACCAAACGAAGAGGGGTGGCAACCACCAACTTGAAGGATTTATAGAACTCATTAGTGAGCCCGTCGGGTCCCGGGCTTTTACCTGAGGGGAGGGCATCAATGACCTCAATGATTTCGGCTTCAGAGATAGAGGCATGAAGCAGAGAGTGAAGGTTGGGTGGTATCCTATGGGGGGAAACCCTAGATATGGCAACCATACAGTCCCTTCTATGGTGGGAGAGGGGGTTTGAGGTCCCCAGGAGTCTCGTGAAGTGCCCTTCAATGATCCCAAAATTATCTTCTTCCGTATTGCATACATTGCCATTTGCGTCTAGCAATAAGGGGATCGATTCTCTGTTGTGTTTCCTTTTGAGGATACGGCACATCTCTTTGGTGGGTTTGTCGGCTTTGCCAGCCCACCACTCCTTGAAGAAAATTTGCAAATTTTTCCTTTGTATCTCTTCCTCGTATCTCAGCATCGCTCTGATCTTTCGAAGACCTTTCTGGGCTTGAGATTTTCCTTTGTTCACTTCCTCCTCGAGCCGCCAGAGTCTATGATATAGAGCTTCTCTCCGAGCCCGCCGCACAGTCTCAAGCATCTTCCTGGATCTAATCATGATCTGTCGTGACTTATCGACCGCACTTCTCCAACACTTGGCTGGGGACAAGCCAGAGGCGAATGCCTCCTTCCACACATCAGAAATTTCTTGATGGACGGAGGGGAGAGAGAAGGAGGGCACACTAGCATGGAACCACGGAGCCTTACGGATCTTGGTGGGGGGTTGAAAAGTGATGACGATCGGGTAGTGATCAGAGATGGTGAGGTCGGTGCGTTGTGAGAGGGAGGGGTGGCCCCACTGATGATTAAAACTCTGAGAAATGTAGCATCTATCAAGTCTAGCTTTCCTCAGGTCCTCGCCTGCTTGGAGATTAGACCAAGAGAAGCCCTTTGAGTCTTTGAATTCGACCAAATCCAAGTGTAGTTTAGTTCTGTCCCACGTTTCTTTCTCCCGACTATCGATGACCCTGCCCTTGCCCATCCATCTGTCCATAGGGTCCTCTACCATGTTGAAGTCACCACAAATAAGCACGTTGTGGGGGAGCGAGTCCAAGGAGGCCCAAGTGTTAAGTCTCTCTAACTCCCCGTTAGGGGCATACAAAGAAACTAAGGTGAAACATAAGGGAGCACCGAAAGAAACAGCAATCCATCGATGGCAATCATCTTCAGTGGAGTTCTCAAGCTTCTCAAACCAGCGTTGATTAATACCGATTACCGTTCCATCGGACCCCCGCTGATGCGCCGTTGAAATCCAAACATGGGTCGAGGAGACATGTCTCAGCCGTTTCTGGAGGTCTTCTCCATCAATTTTAATCTCTTGGATACATATAAAATCTGGGTTTAGGCTAATGTCGCGAAGCCATTGACCAATGATGGTCGCTCTTGAGGGGTCGGTTAGCCCTCTAGCATTTAACGAGATGATGATCATTGTCGTTGTAATCCCTCTTTGCGGGAGGGAGCTTTGTCCTTTCTTTTCTTGGGTTCATCTTTCTTTTTCGCTTGGATCGGATCCCGAGTTAGCAATAGGTTCTTGTGAGGGCTTTTCCACGGTAACTCCATAGGTTGTTTTCCTTTGCGGGATGTCTCCTGCTGGGAAGAACAGGGCACTGTTTCCAACTCCGTTTCCAGAATAGTCGATCCGATGATGGAGCTTTCACTATCCATGTTGTCTTCATTGCTAGTGGTAAAGCCGTCTTCTTTGCTTGTAGTGTAACCCTCCTGCAAGGTTTCTTTACTGTCAGGGATCTCTAGGCCTTTGACGTCGGTGTCCGCCTCGAGTTGGTTCCCACCAGGGTAGTCCAACTCATTGATTTCCTTTTCCAGATTGCAATACAAGTTGCTGGAGGGGGTGACTGACTTGTTGTTTCGCTCAGAGGTTGCCCTAGGGCTTCTTTTCCTTCTTCTTCTGACTTCGATGAACCTGTCTGCATCAGCTTCTGGATTAAGGGGACCCTTGAATTCCTCTACTCCATCTTGAGCCTTTTTGGGGGCTTCTTGATTTCGCTTGCTTTTACGTCTCAAAGGGCAATCTTTGATCCTGTGCCCTTGTTGGCCACAACGAAAGCACGCGTTGGGAAGGTTTTTGTAACTGATGTCTTGCTCCCATACATCCCCTTCGCCCAAGTCCAGCTTGATCTTCGATGGAAGTGGCATACTGAGGTCAGCCTCGACACAGATTTGAGGGTGCCATCGAGCGTTGAACGAGTGTCTTGCACCTTCATAAATGAGACCACCAATGTCCTCGCGTGAAGCCAACGGCTTGCCGATAGGAGAGACGATGTCCCACACGAAGTTGTACAAGAAGTATGGCAGGTTAGGGAGCTCAACCCAGAGAGGGTACCGAAGCGATTTCGACTTGTCGGGAGTAAAATCAGGGGACCATCTGAAAAGGCACAGGGTCGCCCGGCCGAGTTGCCAAGTTCCGACACTAAGGGCTCGAAACGCCATATCTTCATGTTCAAAGACTAGCAACAAGTGGCTTGCCGGTAAGAACTGACACTTACAAACAACTAGTCCGCGGGGGAACCACTCGTTGCGGAGCCACTGTCGCACAGTTTCGAGCGGGGGCCTAGGGCCGAACATTTGGCCGACGAGGCAGACTTTCTTGAGCTCCTCCTGAGTTGACAGAATTGCGGATCTACTGAGGGAGACCAAGGGGGGTTCAGCACTCTCGAAGGCCCCTAGGGCGGCACAAGAACCCCCCTCCAACAAAGAGGTCAGGTTATCGGTCTCCCCCGGAGGAGGGGCCAGGTTACTTCTCACAAGGGAGGGGGTCGCCAAATCCATGACAATAGAGGGGCACCCCAAGCTCCGAAAGTTTGAAACGAAAAGTCAAACGAGATCAATTAAATTCTATTTTTTGATCCCATTAGGTTTGGAGTCTCAGGATCCTTCACTTTATGATCCTTCACTTTGTGAGGCTATAACTTTGAGTAGCTGATCAGTATCTGCCATGTATAACTCCAGTAACTTTAAGGTTTTTGGAGGAGCATTAATAGAATGCGCACTATCTCTGTAGACGTTAAGAGGAAACCCCTCATTAAAGAAGAATTTCTCCTTCTCCAGACCTTTTGAATTCCATTTTTCGATTTTAAGTTTTAAATATTAAAGCTTTAATCGAAGCAACCAAGCCAAAGCAGAGAGAAAAGGAAACGGCAGTGCCGAGAAGCGCTAGAAAAAGGGGAAAACCGCCGCGAAAGGCGGGACGAGAAGCACTGCGAAAAAAATGCTGGCCGCCATCCACGCGATAGATGTCGCCGGCGATAGACAGGCGTCACCCCCAAGAGACGGCCCGGCCTCCCCGCGACACACTGCTCCCGGTCTTCCCGGCGACACACTGGCGCCCGCGACACACTGTCTTCCCGGCGACACACGGAGTCCCCGCGACACACGGACTTCCGGCGACACACGGACCTCCCCGCGACACACTGCTCCCGGTCTTCCCGGCGACACACTGGCACCCGTGACACACTGACTTCCCGGCGACACACGGAGTCCCCGCGACACACGGACTTCCCCGCGACACACCACGCAACAGGAACGGAGATGCAGAAACTTGAGTTGATATGCCAACAACATAACACATTTATACTTGATATTATATGGAAGTATCCCTAAAAAGTAGCCTTTCCAAATCCAAATTCATCCACATTGATGTTCCCAATGACCTTAATCATCATCAATTAAGCTTTTTGTCCTTGTATTCATACGTAGATATCAATAATGATGTGTTGACAATTATTTTATAGGATGATACTTCCATCCTTTCATGCATGTGTCCTTGAAAGTGTACCTCTTGTATTGAGAGTGTAGCTATACAACTTGTGCCCCTTGTCCTTGAAAACCCAAAATAGGTAATTTTTTCATTGGCGTGGTTAGTTTGATGTACTTGTGCATAAGTAACAGAGAATATATTTCTAAAACACAACCCCTTTGCTTATTATAAAGTTCTTTCATGAGTCCTTCAAGATGTAGTCCTTAAAAATGTTCCTCAATAAAATAAATTTGAAAATTAAGTATTGGATCTCCCTCTATTTATCAACCTCAAACCATGGAAACATTTGACATCTCTTCCTACTCAAGCTTCCCATTGAGGTTTCTATCTCTAGCATATTGCAAGCCTTACTAAGATATATACAATTTCAACCTTATGATCTTTGACCCAAAACGCTACTATCAACATTAACAATTTCATATGGAGATAGAAAGGCCTTGAAACTAGATGATTTATCTTGTTTTTTTCCTCCAAATTTAGTAATAAAACCAAAGCCAATGTTTTATCTACTTTTGCATTTATGAAACTCAGAGGAATTTATTGGGACCTTATGGTTAATTCTTTGTAGAAGTTGGTAATTGGAGATGTGGAGTGTTTTTTCCTCCTTCCTAACTGTTGGAGATAGAGATTCACCCCACCTATTTTTGAAGGTCAAGAAAAAGAAGATGATCGAGGTTGTGTCATAGAGAAGCTAAGGAGAAAACATGGAAAAGCAAAGGGGGTGTCGAGTTAGGACCCTATTTTTCACAAAAACCCCTTCAATTTGGTCAAATGTGTCTAAAAGCCACTTTTTAGAAACAAATCTAGAAGCAAGTCCTTGTAAAATCCTCCACTTTTGTGAAACCCAAGGATTTATTAAGTTTGTGCAGTGCTTCGTTGAGTTTTAATGGACTTTATTACGTTCCAATTCGACACCAGATAAGGGTTTAGCACCTTTTTCAACTAGGGTAGACACTAGAGTGTGAAGAGGGTCATTTTTTAAAACTCACATATAAAAGTGAACTAACCCTCATTTGTGAGCTCCTTATTCTCTTTGTTCTTCTTTTTCGTTCTCACTTCTAATCAAGTATGATTTTCTTGGGAGCTCTTGTTTCTAGTCCATGAGCGAGGCTTGCTTGCATATGTGTTTTTGTGTATGCACGTGCATGTGTGTGAGACTCCTTGTGCATGCGTGTGTGTGACTCATAGCATGGTGAAGGTCTTCATACCACTCAATTGTCTCTTGGATCGACATTTTGTGGGTTAGGATCCATTTCTTGATGTTGGTTGGTACATCTGTAGTGAAAGCAGATCTACATCAAACACTTCGGTGCCATTGTTGGGGATGCATTTCATTGACCATTGTCCTTGGAGGTTGCATTTTCAAAGGTAAGAGTTCTCAAGTCTTCTTTTTCTTGTTTGGGGCTTCATATCCATCTTTTTTAGCTCATTTTCATTAGGTTTAGCGAGTAAATAGTTAGAAATAGCATTTTTTCACTTTTTGGGATAAGAGTTTTAAGAGGACTCCTCTAATGGATTTACAAATCTTATCATACATCAAAACGGGAAGAAGTGATTAGTTCTTTGAAAAAAATTGTTCCTCCTTTAAGATCCCTCTCTAATTTGTAGCTCCTCTTTGCTTTTCTTTTGCTTCACGTCAATACTCTTCGCATCACTCTCCATCTCCTAGTGTGTGCCATCCTCCACAAACCCTTTCAATATTGGCCATGGGTGTGATTTGTTGATATCATTGTGAGAAAGCTTCTTCAACAACCATAGATAGGTGATTTTGCAAGTGACAATCTTCCGTCCTATGATGTGTTGGATTGTCTTCGCGTCTAATGCTTCCTTCTTCTTTGAGCTGCTTCTATTTGTTTAGGTTCATCTTCCATGCTTGTGCTTGGAAAACGGATTTGTTCACATTGGTTAATTACTCCTTGTTATTGGTTCAACATAAGGTATGAGTAATCAATGAATAACAACATTCCATTGTGTAGGGTTTACTCCAAATGGGTGAATGTACTAAGGGTGCAGTGCATGGGATTTCTAGAAAATGTGTCTTATGCATGGCCTTGTAATATGGCCCTATGCATGCATACTCTAGAATACATTGAAAGAATTATGGTGCAATGAGATGGGTCTTGAGCTAATTTCTCAAGGTCACGTCGATGGTGAAGTCTTCTAGTCTACGTGTATTGAAACATTAAACCTTATAGAATTCATCATTGTCTTGCATATCTAGATGATGAAACTTCTTTACAACATAGCTAGTATTTTCCCACTCCAGATGTGTCGATAATGTGGTTGCACTTTGTTTTTGATGAATTGAACCCCATTGTGAAATCCAATACTTACCTTTGCCTTTGCTATCCTTACTCTTATTCTTATCTATGTATAAAGCAGAGGATTGGTTACCTTTTGAGTTGTCTCCATTCTTCATAAGCTTTGCCTCATGTGTGAACAATTGTCCCATGAGAGTGTTGAGGTCAGGAACCTACATGTCCATGCGTAGGTCCATTGCTGTGGTGAAGGCTTCCCATTTGTCATTTTCTTTGATTCCATTGACTACTTGCATGAAAATTTGCTCTTCATCTACGACTTCTCCAATGCTCCTCTTTGCTAAGTCCATTTTTGTGAAAAAATCAATCACACTTTGGGCATCTTCTTCAGTGTGGTGAACTCCATCCAGAGTTGGTTCTTCTTAGCTCTAATGCTTGAAGAGAAGAATGCTTCAAGAGCAATCCAAAAAGAGAGTTTTGATACTCTGAAACAAGCTGTTTCAGAGGCTCCTATACTCAAAGTGGTAGATCCACAAAAACGCTGGAGTTAAAGATAGATGCTAGTGGCATAGCCATATGGGTAGTTTTGAGCCAAGATGGAAGGCCAATAGTTTTTGAAAGCAAGAAATTGAGTAGTGCACGACACAATTGGCGAGTGCATGAATAGGAGTTGTACATAGTGGTACATGCACTTAAAGTCTAGAGACACTATCTTTATGGTGCAAAATTTAAGGTATACACAGATCACCATACACTTAAGTATTTTTGTAGTCAACCAAATCTTCAAGGCAGACATGCTAGTTGGGCTGAGATTATGTAGGAGTTTCACATGGAAATCCTATATAGAAAAGGCAAAGAGAATATAGTAGCTGATGCATTATTATGGATAATGTCTCAAATGAGCTTGACCATTCTAGAAAGCTCATTGCTTCAAGAGATAAAGGAAGCATAGGTGGAAGATCCACATTTGCTACAGATTATTAGAGCCATCAATGATGACTCTATTATAGGAGATGGGGTAGTTCCAACTGTTTCTTCACCCAATAGAGCGAACAAGTCTAGTTTGTATTCCAATTTCTCACCAGAGAATGGAATAGTCAAACAAGTCTAGTTTGTATTCCAATTTCTTACCAGAGAAAGGTTTGTGTACCAGATTCCCAAGATTTGAGAAGAAAATTCATGCATGATAACCATGATGTGCCTTTCACATGACATCTTGGTGTTGACAAGACAATACAACTTGTTAGAAGAACATTTTGGTGGCTTGGATTAGCTAAAGATGTCCATATTTATGTTCAACAATGCTTTATGTGTGAAGTCAACAAAGAAGAAAGGGTAAAGACACCAGATCTTTTGCATCCTTTACAGATTCCAGATCATAACTCGGACAGTGTATCAATGGACTTCATAGTCGGGTTACCGTGGACCAAAAGGAAGTGGGATACTATCCTAGTTGTGGTAGACAGATTGAGCAAGATGGCTCACTTTATACCCATGCAAGAGATGATAGAAGCTCCACAGGTAGCGGAATTGTTTATCCAGCATGTCTTCATATTGCATGGGTTACTGACATCCATAGTTTCAGATAGGGATGTCAGATTTACAAGACACTTTTGGAAGTTTGTATTCAACAAAATCAAAGTGTCATTAAAGATGAGTAGTGGTGATCATCGTCAGATAGATGGTCAGATCGGGAGGGTCAACTAGATACTTGAGGACATGTTGAGGGCATATGTGTCTAAGAGGCAGACAAATTGTGATAGTTACTTGCCACTAGTTGAGTTTACTTATAACAATAGACCTCATAAGGTGATAGGTATGTCTCCTTTTGAGATGAACTATGGCATGAATCCCAATGCTCCCAGTACCATAGGCATGCCAAAGAAATGTCCTAGTGCTTCGGAGTTCTTAGCAAACCTCGAAGCAAATTTAGAAATAGCTAAAGCCAAGATGTAACAAATAGTTGATAGGGCAAAAGAGTATGCTGATAGGAAGAGATGTCCTAGATCCTTTGAGGAGGGAGATAGAGTCTTTCTTCAGGTACCAAATAGATCTACTTCACTCTCCACAGGGAAGTGTAGTAAGCTTTCACCAAGGTTTTGTGGACCTTGGAAGATAGTTAAAAAGCTAAGTGAAGTTGCATACTGATTAGAGCTTCCTCTAGATTGCAGAGTCCATCAAGTGTTTCATGTTAGTAAACTTTAGAAGTATATTTCTAGGGAGGATAATATAATAGAGGGTATTGTTTCTTTGCAGCAAAGTGATAGCACAGATCATTCTCTAGACATGATACTAGATCGAAGATAGAAATGGTTGAGGAATTGTGTCATCCAAGAGTATCTAGTAGCCTGGAGAGGATTACCACTTACTGACTCTACTTGGGAATCAGAAGCTCTAGTTTGCAAGTACTTTGCCTCATTGATCATTGAGGACAATGATCTTTAGAAGGGGGAGATAGTGTCAGACATTGATCCATAGGGATCATGACATTGATCCATAAGGATCAGTCCATGAACATCGTCGTCCCTTTGTTGGAGATCCCAAAGCTTGTCATTGTCGATCATCACCTGGAGCAAAAGGAGTGTTCTTGAGAGGGAGCAGAGAGAGGAGCCCACGTGACTCCCCCCTTGAGATAGTGCACATCACCCAAGGAGTAGACAAAGCGGGAGGACAAAGCCAACCACAAGTTCTCAGGTGCTGCCAGATTGCGTAGAGGAGAGAGAGCACGTTGTACATGATCTCCTTCCCCTTTGTGTTGTGTCTCATATCAGGAGCGCTTAATATATATGTCTGCATTCAAGTTCTTTGCTTAAAATTGGTATCAAATCCTAGGTTATACATGGCCTGCTAAATCTTGTGCCTATCATCCATGATATAGCATTGCTTCCACTTGCTAAGCCACCGCTCAATAGCATTAGTAGTCCTAGCACTAGTTGAGCCATGGTATCTAGGCGGCTTAAGATCCTTAAGCTGTCATCTAGCCTCTCTGACGAGGATGCTATCTCAAAGGACTTCTGGACTTTGATTCTCATCTGGAGCATCTACCTCCATCCCTAGCAAATCAGGCTCCATCACATCTTCCTCTTTCTTGGACCCACTTATGTGTGCCAAGATATCATGAAGTGTGCTCTCTAGATTAGTAATCCTATTACTCATGGTCTACATGGGATCTACGGGTTGCTCTTTCATGAGTGTATCTCTCCTAGAAGGGGATGATGGTCTTGAGTCTATACTAGGATATGGTGATGGTCAATTTATGAGTTTCTCTTTTATATTTTTTTGTATTTTCAAATAGTACACTCTATGTATGCCTAGAATAAGTAAGTGGGTCCAAGAAAGAGGAAGATGTGCTAGAGCGTGATTTGCCAGGGATGGAGGTAGATGCTCCAAATGAGCATCAAACTCTAGAAGTCCCTTGAGATAGCATCCTAGTCAGAGAGGCTAGATGGCAGCTTAAGGATCTTAAGCCGCCTAGATACCATGGCTCGACTAGTGCTAGGATAGCTGATGCTATTGAGTAGTGGCTCAACAAGTGGGAGTAGTGCTTCCGCTTGTGCCATATCACGGATGATAGACACAAGATTCAGTAGGCCATGTATAACCTAGGCTCTGATACCAATTGTAAGCAAAGAACTTGAATGTAGACATATATATTAAGTGCTCCTCATATGAGTCACAACACAGAGGGGAAGGAGATGGTGCATTTTTCTTTTCTGCGTGCATTTTTGTTGTCATGGTTCTAGCATGATAAAACATCATCATCGTCTTGTTGGAGATCCCGGAGCTTGTTGTTGTTGGTCGTTGCCTGGAGCAAAAGGAGTGTTATTGAGAGGGAGTAGAGAGAGGAGCCCATGTGACTTCCCCCTTAAGGTAGTGCACGTTGCCCATGGAGCAGACAAGGTGGGAGGACAAAGCTGACCACAAGTTCTCAAGCATTGCCCGATTGCGTAGAGGAGAGAGAGCACGCTATACACAATCTCCTTCCCCTTTGTGTTGTGACTCATATGAGGAGCACTTAATATATATGTCTGTGTTTAGTGCTTCTAACAACATATGTGGGATTTACTAGTAGCTATGCACACATCCTTTGTCTCCTCTTCTCCATAGAGAAGCCCAACCAATTATTCTCTAGCCTCCTTGCTCAAGGGTTCTTTGATTTAGCTATTTACACTAACCATATCCACTCTTTTAGCCATATCTTGAGCATCCCACCTCCAAAATTTGAGATTTTTGTTGCTATGGAAAGCGCTCTCAGAGCTCTTTCCAGAAAGTGGTTGCCAAGCCATAATCTGAATTCAATTTGCATCATCTTCAGAATTTGGAGTTTGCTCTTTCATCATCAACAACCCTCTTTTGAGCACGGTTTTGAAGCACCGACTATTGGAAGAGTTTTGGAAAGCTATTCCGATAGAGGGTGGACAATCTTCAACACCTACACACACTTGCATATTACCTCTTGAACCTCCAGATAAGTCTCTTTGTCAATGAATATGCATTATTGCTTTCTTTTTGCATCATATTGCATATAGCATGCAATTTTGCATAGTATCTAGAGTTTAGGTGTAGTTAGGATATGGACTAGTCTTGTATAGTGCATGTATTCTTCTTTGTAGCGACAGGTAAGTATTTTCTTGCAAGTTAGCAAGGAAAAAAAGAGAAATTTTTCAGGGTGTGTAATCTCCTTCGGTCTATTTGTAGTTAGATTGTGCCTATCGCACCATTATTGTGGAAATTGCATGCTGATTACTTGGTATATTTTTTTCGATTTTCTTTACGTCTTTATGCTGCCAAAATTTCTAGAAATTAGTATGCATATGCATTAAAGAATACAAAATATACTAAAAATTTCTTGTTTCTTCATTTTCCATTGAGCAAAGGCTTGTTATTTGTTTCTTTTCTGCTGCCACTTACTTATTCTAGGCATACATAGAGTGTACTATTTGAAAACACAAAAAAAATATAAAACAAAAACTCATGAATTGACTAGCACCATATCCTCGTATGGACTCAGGACCATCATCCCCTTCTAGGAGAGATACACTCATGGAAGAGCAACCCGCAGATCCCATGCAGACCATGAGTAATAGGATTAACAACCTAGAGAGCACACTTCGTGATATGTTGGCACACGTAAGTGGGTCCAAGAAAGAGGAAGATGTGCTAGAGCCTGATTTTCCAGGGATGGAGGTAGATGCTCTAGATGAGCATCAAACTCCAAAAGTCCCTTGAGATAGCATCCTAGTCAAGAGGCTAGATGACAACATAAGGATCTTAAGCCACCTAGATACCATGGCTCGACTAGTGCTAGGACTATTGATGCTATTGAGCAATGGCTCAGCAAGTGGGAGGAGTGCTTTCGCTTGTGCCATATCATGGAGGATAGGCAGAAGATTCAACAGGCCACATGTAACCTTAGGTACATCACCCATAGGTGGTGGTGCAAGATAGAACAAGACAAGAAGGAGCCCAAGACTTGGGATCAATTCAAAATCTTGTTCTACAATAATTTAGTACCACCTGATGAGAGGTCTAGAGAGCTAGACACCTGATTCTTCATCAGTCAGAAGAATCAGATAGTTCAAGAGTACACAGATAAGTATAGAGAGGTGCTTCTTAAAGTGCATGATACTATCCCATAGTTTCTCTAGGTCCACAAGTTCATCTTGGGACTTAGGGAAACTATTAGACCATTGGTGAGAAAGGAGGGATGTCAATTCTTGGCACAGGCCATGGAGATGGCTTTGGTCTATGAGGATAGCCATAGGGGCACGTGCTTCCAAGGTCATAGGTCCTCACGACCTAGGGTAAGTCGATCCTTCCATACACCTACTCCTAGTTCGATCAGTGCACAACCTTTTAGAGAAGCTAACCAGGTGCATATGATCAAGACAGTTGCAAGAGGTAAGAGAAAAGTGTCTGCTTTGGCTAAGAGGGCTCAGAATAAGTCGATACTTACCCCTCAACAGAAAGAGGAGGCAATCAAAGAAGGATTATGCTATGGTGTTTAGGGCAGCATCTATTCAAGGAATGTCCTAAGAAAAAGAAGATAGCAGCCACCATAGTCATAAATCCCACTCAGGAAGGGAGTGATGATGATGAGGAATTTGGAGATCTCCCATGACCACTATCATCTCCCATAGTGGGCATGACCATCATGAAAAAGGTCCCGATTGTGCCAAACACTATGCTTTCACCAGTGGCACATAAAAGATATCAGTTTCTCGATATAGAACTCATTGTCATGAGGGGAATTGTGGTAGGACAACCTATCAAGGTACTCTTTGATACTGAATTGACACATAATGTCATTAGTTTCCGATTATTCAAGCGGTTACATCTAGAGACTGTGCCATCAGAGTATACCTACAGAGTAGATTTAGTTCATTGGAAGGGAACAGAGACATGGGATCGATGCATTGTTGATCTACCTATTCATATCCAGTGCTATGAGGACAGATTGGATTTCGAGATAGCGAGACTAGCACGTTTCGATGTAGTCTTTAGTAAGAAGTGGCATGTGAGGAAGAAACCAGTCATTGACTTTGCTTTGCATGTTTATTAGTTTGAGCATGAAGGGAGGTGACTATTGATCTGTGGAGGGCCATATCTCCAAGAGACACAATTGGTAAATGCTACCAAGTTGATTAAGATTGATTGTAAGTACATATACTTTCTTTATTTTGTACATTCATTGTGTATTATGATGGATTCATGCATTCATGGAGACTCTAGTTGGAATGCTCCAACACTTTCAATGAAAGTAAGAGCAGAATTCCAAGAGTTGTTCTTGAAAGAATTACCTTCTAGTTTACCTTCTTGCAAGAACATAGAGCATAGAATCGAATTGGTACCCGAGAGCGAATCCAAATGCTTGGCCACCATTTTGAATGAGTTTGCAGGAGGAGAATGAAGTCCACAAGGTCATGGATGAGTACCTAAAAAAAGGGTTGATTAGACCCATCTATTCACCCTTTGTAGCACCAGTTCTTCTTGTGAAGAAGAAAGACGGATCTTATAGGATGTGTGTCGATTACCGAGCACTCAATAAGATTACTATCAGACTCAGATACCCCATGCCCAGGATTGATGATGTTTTAGATGCTCTAGGTGGAGCCATTGTATTTAGCAAAATAGATTTAAAACGTGACTACCATCAGATTAGAGTAAGAGATCGTGATGTACATAAGACAACTTTCAAGACTCGTTTTGGTCATTATGAGTATTTGGTCATGCCATTTGGTTTGACTAATGCACTAGTGACATTTGTGATGTTGATGAATGATATTTTACGTCCATTCATTGGAACATGTGTTGTTGATGTTTTGTTAGTGTATAGTAGGATTGTGCATGAGCATAAAAATCATATGAGATTAGTATTAAATGTTTTAAAAGAAGATCAATTGTATGTTAATCCAGAGAAGACTTAGTTGTTTCTTCCAAGGATAGAGTATCTAGGGCATGTGGTATCAACCGATGGGGTTCAAATGGATCCCAATAAGTTCTCATTTATATTATCTCGGCCTACTCCTCATGATGAGGGACATTTATGATCATTTCTAGGACTTTCCAATTTCTATTGAAAATTCATTTCTTTTTATTCCTCGATAGCATCACCTATGACGAACTTGCTTCAAGGAAAAGTTCCATTTGCATGGAAGCAAGAGCAGTAAGAGATTTTTGATACTATAAAATAAGATGTTTTAGAGGCTCCTATACTCAAAGTGGTAGATCCATAGAAACCCTTTGAGTTAGAGATAGATGCTAGTGGCATAGCCATAGGGGCTGTTTTGAGCCAAGATGACAGGCCAATAGCTTTTGAAAGTAAGAAATTGAGTAGTACACAGCGCAATTGGCAAGTGCATGAACAGGAGTTGTATGCAGTGATGCATGCACTTAAAGTCTGGAGGCACTATCTTTATGGTGCAGACTTTAAGGTATACACAAATCACCATCACTTAAGTATTTTTGTAGTCAGCCAGCTCTTTGAGGCAGACACTCTCGTTGGGCTGAGTTCATGCAAGAGTTTCACATGGAAATCTTGTATAGAAAAGGCAAAGCAAATATAGTAGCTAATGCATTATCACATATAATGTATGCAATGAGCTTTACTATTCTAGAAAGCTCATTGCTTCAAGAGATAAAGGAAGCATAGTTGGAAGATCCACATTTGCTACATATTATTAGAGCAATCAGTGATGACTCTATTATAGGAGATGGGGTAGTTCCAATTGTTTCTTCACCTAGCAAAGTGAACAAGTCTATCCGTATTTCAATTTCTCACAAGAGAATGGAATAGTCAAACGGAAAGGAAAGGTTTGCATACCAGATTCCTAGGATTTGAAAAGAAAAGTCATGCATGATAACCATGATGTGCCTTACGGAGGACATCTTGTGTTGATAAGAGAATACAACTTGTTAGAAGAACATTTTGGTGGCCTCGATTAGCTAGAGATGTTCACACATGTTCAACAATGGTTTATGTGTCAAGTCAATAAAGTAGAAAGGGTAAAAACACCAGGTCTTTTGAATCTTTTACAGATTCCATATCATAACTGGGAAAGTGTATCCATGGACTTCATAGTCAGGTTATCGCGAACCCAAAGGAAGCGGGATACTATCCTAGTTGTGGTAGATAGATTGAGCAAGATGGCTCATTTTATACCCATGTGGGACACAATAGAAGCTCCATAGGTAGCGGAGTTTTTTATCTAGCATGTCTTTAGATTGGATGGGTTACTGACATCCATAGTTTTAGATAGGGATGTCAGATTCACAAGACACTTCTGGAAGTTTGATGACACTTTATGAGGCATGGAATGGTAGGAGACCTTCTTTAGATCATTGTAAATCTTTGGATGCAGTGCTTATGCATAGATACCCTCACAGATTAGGGAAAAGCTTGATCCGAAAGCTGAAAGATGCATATTCATTGGCTATGATCATAATAAAAAAGGATATATGTTATATAATCCCACTAACAAAGGGTTTAACAGTTAGTATGGATGTGGTATTTGATGAAAATAACTCTTGATTTGAGGATGATTGCAAGAAAATAAAGCTACCCTATGATTTGGAGAATGATTTTCCAAATATGGCTAGGGAAGAACCACATACATCAGAGGATGTCCATTCAGAAGATGAAGAACAAATTGATTTTGTAGCTTGGAAGTCCATGGGCAAAGCAAAGTTTAAAAAATTGGAAGACATTCTAGATTCATCCAATAAAGCACTTAGAAGATCTCAAAGGGAAAGCAAGAAACCTATAAGGTATGGCTATAACACATCACTAGTCACAAGCATTGTATATACATAGCTAAAGATTCTATGTTAGAGGAACCTTCTTCATTTGAAGAAGACAATAAAAAGGAATAATGGAGAGAAGCTATGTAGGAAGAAATTAAAGCACTTCAAGAGAATAGTACTTGGGATTTGGTTCCCAAAAAACCACTCATGAAGGGAATAGGATCCAGGTGGATTTACAAAGTGAAAAAGAATTCAGATGGCATAATAAATAGGTATAAATCAAGGCTAGTAGCAAAGGAGTTTTCTCAAATCCATGGAGTGGATTATGAGGAGACCTTCTCACCTGTAGCCAAAATGCCAACTATCATAGTTTTAGTACGTATTGCTGCTTCAAAGAAATGGAACTTGTACCAATTAAATGTTAAAAATGTATTCCTTAATGGGTGGATCTTTGAAGAGGTCCACATGGCTCAACCACTAGGATATGAAGATAAAGAAAAAATTGATTATGTATGTAAATTAAGGAAGACACTATATGGTTTAAAGCAAACTCCTAGAGCTTGGAACCATAAGCTGGTCACATACTTGCAAGACCAAGGTTTTGTTGCAAGCAAGGCAAGTTCTTCATGTTTCATTAAGAAGACTAATTCAAAGGTTATTTATCTATGTATTTATGTGGATGACATTATCATTATAGGAAATGATGCCAATGGCATCAAGGAGATCAAAATCCAGATGAAGGAGGAGTTCAAGATCAATGATCTTGGATTGCTTACATATTTTCTTGGTTTAGAGATTGTTTATACAGATTCTAGTGTTTTCATTACTCAGAGAAAATACATCCATGATATGCTAGTAAAGTTCAAGATGGAAAATGCAAAAATTGTAGGTACACACATGGAATTGAACCACAAACTCAGTACTCACAAAGGATAACTGCTTGAAGACATTATAGGTTATGAAAGTCTTATTAGGAGTCTCAATTATGCAACCCTAACAAGAGTAGATATATGCTATGGAGTAAGTACATTGAGTCAATTCATGGATACACCAAAGAAACTTCACATGGAAGTTGCCAAAAGGATCTTAAAGTACTTGAAGGGTACCTTAATGAAGGGCTATTTATCCATTCACATCTGACTTGAATATCAAGCTATATTTTGATGTAGATGGGCCGGCTCAAAATATGATAGGAGGAGCACCTCTGGCTACTTATCTTTTACATGATCTAAGTCAATTTCATGATCATCAAAGAAACAATCAACTATGGCATTGTCATCAACTGAAGCTGAATGTAGGTTCTAGCAAACACAAGAGGCAATGTGGTTAAAGCTACTGTACTCAAACTTGGGACTACATACATACACTCGAATGATCTTTGGAGATAATACTATCTCACTACATTTGGCTGCTAATCCTGTGTATCATGCAAGGACTAAGCATATTGAATTCCATTATCATTATGTGAGAGAGAAGCTACTTAGCAAGAACATACAATTTTGCTATGTATCAACAAACTTGCAACGTGCAGATATGCTAACTAGATCTTTGAATGGAACTAAATTGAACAGGTTCAGGATGATGATTGGATTGCAGGAGATTAAAAAGAGTTGAAGCCAAAGCATGTTAGGCTTGAGGGGGAGCTATTGGTGCAATTACTCCAAGCC
This sequence comes from Ceratopteris richardii, assembly GCA_020310875.1. NCBI lineage: Eukaryota > Viridiplantae > Streptophyta > Polypodiopsida > Polypodiales > Pteridaceae > Ceratopteris > Ceratopteris richardii. Next base: position 155,821,423 of record CM035428.1, on the reverse strand, counting down.
TAAATGCTTGATCACTTATCCTAAATTTCATATGTTCACTCATGTATTAGCACATGAATGATCTCTTGTAAAAGCTTGATTTTTTGCTCCTTGTAAAAGTGCATATATGGAAGCACTTCCAATTATGAGTTCTTAGGAGAATATTTTCTCAAATTACTTGGTAAGAATTTATGGAAAATCAAGTCCCAAAACTTTGGAACACTTTTAGGTAAAGATTCAACTTCAAACTTGAATCTTGGCTCCAACAAAAGGCTATAAAAGAGGACTATACTAATCGCGTGAAGAGCAACCTGAGAGAGCCCGATTTGAAGAGATAATTAGAGGGCTTTACAGTGGAAATTGAGCTCACACTATAGCTCTACCATTGACCTCACATTGTGCAATCATTCATTGCCAATGCCAATGTAATTTATGTGCATTAATACATATAGTTTTCTCATATCCCATCTCTTCTATTCTATCATTTATCACTCAGAATAGTGAGCTTCACTGATCCATTTCGTAGTGTATACTTGATGATTTGATGTGATTTAATTTGATATAGATTCATTGGATTGTCTACCTTCTTGTCACAAAGTTTCATTTCAATTGGATTAATCATTTTTGAGTTATGTGCAAAACATTGCTCTCTAGTCTGCATACTGTTAACTCCCTAAAATATTAGGATGCATCTCTAATTTGCTAAGCATAATTCTTTGAGCATAGTTTATCATTTCAAGTGAAATAACTTGCAGAAGTTAGCCACCCAATTTATTTAGATATGCCCAAAAGTATTTTGTTCAATTATTAGTAGAGAAGGAGTACTATCCATTTCTATGAGGAGGTGTAGTGATCAAAATAGCAAGTTTTTGGTTCACAATGAAACTTCAACTTATCTATTTTGATCCAATGATTTGAGGATCATCTTGAAAAGTACTTGGGTGATTATTTGTGCTTCTTGTAAAGCTCAAGAGGTCTACTTTGCACTCCTTAACTTGGTTTTAGCTGGTGTGAAGCAAGAATTTGTAGCACCATCTCATTTGGAAGGTGTCCACCATCTCATCGAACATGCATCAAAAGCTCATCTTATCCTGTTATGGGAGTTGGTAAGATCATTCTGAATACTAATGATGGTAGTGCTTTTACATTGTCAGATTCTTTATTTGTGCTAGGGATCTAGAAGAATCTGTTACTAGTTTCAGCTTTAGCCAAGATTGGCTTGGTTATGAAATTTGTTGATGACAGATGTATAGTTTATGATCTGTCAAATGGCAATGTCATTATTGCTTCTGGCATTTTATGTTGTGGGATGTATAAGCTCATAGACTATGAAAAATCCGTGAATGATTCAACATGTGTAGTACATGATTCTCAGGCTTTGTCAGATGCAAAGCTTTGGCATGCATGCTTTGGTCATCTGAATTTTGCTAGTTTTCTATGACTGTAGAAATCTGAAATGGTGTCCTCTTTGCCCAAACTTGAGGCACCTGGTAAACATGTATGTGATGGTTGTATTTTGGGCAAAATGTAGCGCTCCTCATTCCCAAAAGATGGTTTAGTTAGAGCTACTCAGAAATTGCAACTTGTTCACAATGATGTCTATGGTCCTATCAAACATCCTCTTTTGGAAGCTACCTTTACTTCGTGACTTTCATCAATGATTTTTCCAGGCATGCATGGGTATATCCATTGAAAGCAAAGTGCTTCAGATAGTTTTCAGTTTTGGCTGAAAATATGTCAGCATTTAAAATGGGCACCCTTTGTTTTGATCGAGGGGGGAATATATGTCTTCTGACTTTAATGCATTTCTGGCTGAATGTGGGATAAAAAATCAGTGTACAGTGCCGTATACACCTCAACAGAATGGAGTTGTTGAATTAAAGAACATGTCACCCATGGAGATGGCGAGGTGTATGGTCAAGAGTTAGGCTTTACCACATAGTTTCTAGCTTGAGGCTATCATGTGTGCAACAAATGTACTTAATAGGTGTCCCACTAAAGCATTGCATTCTATCACTCTATATGAGGCTTGGCATGGTCGCAAGCCATTTGTTGCTCACCTATATGTTCTTGGTTGTCTGACATATGCATTAGTGCTTGAACAACAACACAAAAAATTGGACGATAAAGCAATGAAATGTACTTTTGTTGGGTACAGTTCTGAATGCAAAGGCTATCGTCTGTATCATCCACACAATAAATGTATTTTGGTTAGTTATGATGTTGTTTTGTGGAAGATGCTATTCAGCCATTACATTCATGTACTAACGAGACATCAATTAGCTCCAAAGACATGTATGACACTTTGCTGCCTCTTTTGACAGGTGTACAATCTAATGGTGGTCCTAATGAGGCAACCTCTTAGCCTTTATAGGTTTCATATGATGATGCAGATCATTCCATTTCTCATGCAGATTTACATGATGCACTTGTTGATGAGAGAGCTGATATCGAGGAGGCAAAAACTATGCCAAAATGGCTGGTACAAACTTTGTGTGATGATGAGAATGAGCCTGTTTCTTTTGATGGAGCACAAAATTCAAAAAATTGGATGGCTGCTATGCAATCTGAATATGATGCTATAATGAAGAATGGTACCTGGTCTTTGCGTGACTTGCCTCCTAGAAGGAAGGCCATTGGCACTAAGTGGGTATACAGGCTGAATCCTAAGCCTGATGGAACAATTGATAGGAATAAGGCTAGGATTTTGCAAAGGGTCATGCTCAAGAAAGAGGCATTGATTTTGATGAGACCTTTGCTCCTACTTGCTGAATGACTACTGTTCGTAGCATATGTGCACTTGCAGCTCATCATGGTTGGAACGTACATCAGTTGGACATTGAAACTACATTTCTAAATGGTGATTTGCATGAAGAAGTGTATGTTTTTCAGCCCCATGGCTTTGTGTAGAAAGGGCATGAAAACTAGGTGTGCAGGTTAAAGAAGTAATCATATGGTTTAAAGCAAGCACCACGTGCTTGGTACAAAAAGATACATGCCTATCTGATTGCACATGGTTTTGAGAATAGTCAAACTAAAAGCACCTTATATGTTAAGCGTGCAAATGATGTGCTTCTGATCATTGGTGTGTATGTTAATGACATGCTACTCACTGGTCCTCATGAGAAGCATATTGTTGATTTTAAGGCTGATTTTCATGCCTCATTTGAGATGTATGATTTGGGGCATTTGCATCATTATTTGAGCATTTAGTTTATGCAAGTTGATGGCATAATAGCTTTGTGTCAAATGAAATATATTAACACATTATTGTAGTGTTTTGGTCTTGAAGATAGTAAACCTATTGCCACTCCTATGGAGATAGGTTTATGATTGAGTCTTCATGATGCTAGAGATGCATTTAATGATGTTCTCTATCAGCAAGCTATTGGGTGCTTAATTTAGTTATGCATTACTTGACCAGATATTTAGTTCGTCATCTCATAGATGAGCAGATTTATGCATGCCTAGGTGTCAAGCATTGGCAAGCGGTTAAGTGCATCTTTCGCCACTCGAGTGCTACTCGGATACTTGGATTGTTTTATCCCAAGGGGGATCACTACTGCCATATTTACATGTTTTTTCTAACTCTAACTGGGCTAGTTGTTATGACACTTGTGTGTCCACCAATGGTTTTTTCTACATGCTTGGTAGCTCATGCATATCTTGGTTGAGCAAGAAGCAGCGTGCTATGGCCACTTCTAGTTGTGAGGTTGAGTATAGGGCAGCTTTCATAGTGATTGTTGAGTGTGTGTGGCTCAAACACCTTATGGATGATTTGGGTGTTGGTCAGTATTCTACCACTACCATCTTCACTGATAGTCAGAGCACATTGGCACTTGCAAAGAACCTTGTGTTCCATGCTCACACTAAGCACATTTAGGTGCACTATCATTATGTCAGGGAGAGGTTCTCTGCTGGAGAGATCAGTTTGGCATATGTGCCCACATAAGAGAACATTGGTGACCTTTTCACAAAGGCTCTGCCTAGGGAGAAGTTTGAAGCTTTCCGCAAAGATGTGGGCTTACTTCCTTTTGTGGATTGATTCCACATAGCTTGGCACTTGCTTATACATGATCTAGGACCATCGGGGTACTTTTTTCCTCTTTAGGAGGTCTTTTTCCTCCAGATTGTATATATGCCTATAGCCCTAACGGGTCGCATATCTTTTACATTCTAGTGAATACATTCAGTATTGTGAGTTGTGCTCCAATCTTCTTCTTCTTGTGCTGTTCGTGTGCTTCCAAAAACCTCAAACTCCAATAGCTATTATGAAGAATGGTACACGGTCTTTATGTGATTTTCCTTAGGCAAAAAGACCATTCACACTAAATGGGTATACAAGCTAAAGTGTAAGCCTAATGGAACAGTTAACAAGTATAAGGCTAGGTTTGTTGCAAAAGGTTATGCTCAAGAGAGAGGCATTGATTTTGATGACACCTTTGCTCCCACATGTTGAATGACCACTTGTTCATAGCATTTGTGCACCTTCAGCTCATCGTGGTTGAAATGTACATCAATTGGACATTAAAACTGGATTTTTGATTCGTGACTTACATGAAGAAGTGTATGTATTTCATTCCCATGGTTTTGTGCAAAAAGAGCATGAAAACAAAGTGTAGATTGAAAGAGGCATTATATGGTTTGAAGCAAGCACCATGTGCTTGGCATGAAAAGATAAATGCCTACATGATTTCACATGGTTTTGAGAATAGTCCAACTAAGAGCACCTTATATGTTAAGTATGCGAATGATGGGCTTCTGATCATTTGTCTATGTTGATGACATGCTGCCCAGTGATGCTAATGAGAAGAATATTGCTAATTTTAAGGCTGATTTTCATGCCTTTTTTGAGATGTTGGATTTGGGTATTTGGGCATTCAATTTATGCAAGTTGATGGTGGAATAACTCTATGTCAAACAAAATATGTTGACACATTATTACAACATTTTCGACTTGAAAATTGCAAACATATTGCCACTCCTATGGAAACATGTTTATGGTTGAGTCTTCATGATGCTAGAGATGCATTTGATGTTGTTCTCTATTAACAGGCTGTTGGATGCTTGATTTACTTATGCATAACTCGGCCTGATATTTAGTTTGTTGTCTCTCAGATGAGTAGATTTATGCATTTCCTAGGTGTCAAGCACTGGCAAGCGGTTAACCACATCTTTTGCTTTTTGAGTGGTACCTAGCTACTTGGATTGTTTTATCCCAAGGGCGATCACTACTATTGAATTTACATGCTTTTTTTGACTTTGACTGGGCTAGTTGCTATGACACTCGTGTGTCCACTAGTGGTTATGCTTCATGCTTGGTAGCTCATGCATATCTTGGTTGAGCAAAAAGTAGCCCAATCTGGCCACTTCTAGTTGTGAGGCTGAGTATAGGGTAGCTTTCACAATGACTATTGAGTGTGTGTGGCTCAGTTGCCTTTTGGATGATTTGGGTGTTAGTCAATCTTCTACCACCACCATCTTCATTGAGATTCAAAGTGCATTAGTAGTTGTGAGGAATCCTGTGTTCCATGCTCACACAAAGAACATTGAGGTGCATTATGAATATCTCAAGAAGAGGTTCTTTGCTAGAGAGATCTGTTTGGCATATGTGCCCACATAGGATAACATTGTAGATCTTTTCATAAAGGCTCTACTTGGGGAGAACTTTGAAGCTTTTTGCAAAGCTTTGGGCTTTCTTCCTTTTGGGGATCGATCTCTTTCCACATAGCTTGACACTTCCTTATACTTGAGTGCCAACTCCTTGTTCACCGCATCACTCCTAAGGGGGATTTGTTGATATATTTTGGTAGTGATGTGTGTGAACACACTTAGAACTGCCATGACACTTTTTTCCCTCCTTAGGAGGTTTTTTCCCCTGGCTTGTATATACGCCTATAGCCCGAATGGGTCACTTATCTTTGTATATTCACTTGCTAATACATTCAATATTGTGTGTTGTGATCCAAGATTCTTCTTCTTCCTTGTGTTGTTTGTGTGCATCCGTAGAACTCAAACTCCAATAGCACTAGCATGTGTTATATGGAGGTTGATCATGGTCAACTACCAAAAACAATGCTAGAAATATTTGCTACTAGTGCTCCCACAATTAGAAAGTACACTTTCATAGTTTGAAAGATACTCACTAGTAAAGTATGTTTTGTACGTATGGAATTTATCCTCTATCAAGATAGAGATTGAAAAGTATAGTTCAAGATTTTAAAGATCTCACTAGTCTACCATAGATTTTAGGTGCAATAGATGGCACACATATTAAACTACATAAGAAACTTGCAGAAGAATCTGTCTTGCACAATATATGAATAGACATAGATTCCCAAGCATTCTTTTACTAGGCATTGTGGATTTCAAAAAATTATTTTGGCATGTTGTGGTGAATGGCAACTAGTGGAGTGCATGACTCCACACATTTCAAAGAGTGTGCTTTATATCCTAAACTAAAAGTTAGAAGCATTTTATCTAAGCCTAGTATTGAAGTGTGTGGAGAGATTTTTAAACCTTATCTATTAGGTGATTCGGCATACAAGGTTACAACATATCTTGTAAAGGTTGGGTTTAGAAGTGAGAGAGAAAATTGAAAGGGTAGGGTTAAAATTGAAAATGCATTTGGAATTTTGAAATATCGATGGCGGATCCTCCAAAACTTGAATGTAGATTTTTCTTTAGGTCTTATGGTTATAAGTGCATGTTGCCTTTTGCATAATTTTGTGCAACTTCAATGAGAAAGTGAATCCAATACAGAAGATGATCCTTACCCAAATAACAATGAAGACCCATACCGTTGGCAAAATTTAGTGCATCGTGAAGAGGAACTCATGATTACACAATTCACTATTTTGAGATTTTATTCAAAATTATGCAAGTACTCAATAAACTAGTGAGTTTGATGTATTTTAGTGTAAATATGTATTGTGTAGTTTTATGTAACTAATAATCATCTGTTTTGTTAGGTTGGAGAGAAAGAAGAACTAGAGATTTAGGTTGGAGAGAAAGAAGAAATGGAGATTCATGTTGTAGAGAAAGAAGAAATTGCATTGATTTGGTTCCAAACAATAGATAAACAAAAATTTGGAGCTATTGGTCATGTCCTAGATGATTTTATTGGTGCAATTTGAAGAAAGGAGCTAGATATGATACCTCTTCTTCAATCCATAGCTTCAAGCAACATATTCATGAAAGAATGAGGGTTATTGCAATAGATTCAACTAATATGTATATTGATGTCCTACTAGTGAGCTTCCATCCCAAGAAAATGGGATTTTCCTCTTCTTGGATGGCTTTCTTAGAAGTTAACTACAATCTTTTGTCTATGTAAATCGTTTACGAACTCTAGATGCATGTCTAAAGGAGTGCATAGATTTGGAAGAAAACTTGGCAAAAGACCTTAAACTTCCTCAAGTGCAAACCAAATCAAACTCTTCTTCTAGTAGTGGATCAAACATAGCCATTGTTGCTGAACTTGTTGACATGGTAGCCAAGAAATTAGGAACTCAATAGCCATCATAAAATCAATTGTACCAATGATTACCTCTATATGTGCAACCACTCAAAAGATGTTATTATTAGGGAGGAGAATATACAATCCAAAATTTCTCTTTTGGTAAGTACCAACAACCATGTGTGGGTAGAAGAGAATCACAATAATGTCAATATTTCCAAAAGCTCACAAATCATACCACGATTGACTATCATTGCAATCCAGAATACATGCGGCAGCCTCCTAGGTTTTATCCAAATGCATCTCACAAGCCACAAAAAGACTTTAATTTATGGAAATACTATCAAACACCTAGGCAACAAATATGTCAAACAAGATCATAACCCACTATCATCCTAGGACAACAACCACTCCACCATAAATTGTTGTTTGTGTGAAGTACACTCACCTAAAAGTGATGTAAACTAACCTAGGAGATAAGAAATAATTAAGAGCCATTGTGCCTATATTAGTAGCACCAACTCTAGATGTACAAGAACTTATGTATGAATATCCTGGAGGAGAACCATATAACTATGAAGAGCCACAACCAATCTATTATGGCTCTTATGATTCCCAATACTATGGTGAGGCTTCTAATTGGAATCAAGGATATGACATCTAGTGTGTGGTAGGGATTACCCTTAAAAAACCTAACAACAGAAGACCACTCAAATAAACATCAGAGAGATGATTGGACCAGTTGGCATAGACTATGATACATTAGTATCACTACACATAATGACTATAGCCCAAACTTAATATAGAGAACTCTAAATAGAAATCAAATTATTCAATCCAACAGATGAAAATGAAGAGGAGCACATGCATGTAACACAAGAAATAAAAGATAAGAAAGAAATGGAAACAAATAATGATTTATTTAAAAGAAAAATTGCAACAAGAACAAGAGAAACAATAGCTACTTAATGAATTTGTCTAGAATAATCTATAATCATTTATGAAAGTAAATTGAAGATGAATCCAAGAGGACCCAACCAAAGCAACAAGTAGTATTGGTTCTACTAGATCCCATGCTTGGATACCTACAAAAAGAGGAGACTTAGAATGGAAAAAGGTCAGGATTATGCATCAAGGTGGTAGAAGTTGCTAAAGGATCCAACTCAAGTCAAAATAGATCTTTAAAAGAAACTCCTCATATACCTAGAGTGCCAATAACATACGTAGAGATAGAAAAGACCATACAAAATATGGATGAAGCTTGACCTCAAGGACTCTAAGAAAGAGTTCATGAAACTTGATGGAAGAAAGAACAATAGGGCAACCCACATATCCCTGAGATACTCTTAGATCAACAAGACAAGCCTCTTGAAGGATCTTTTTATGGTATGCTCAAAACATCAACGTTCATGAGGATGAAACCATGAGTCTACACACGCTTGCTAACTACATGGGTGAATATGAAGCCAAATAAGAATACAGATCAGCACCAACCTAGGAAGAAGATCCATCAAGGGTAGTGAAATAAAGCCATTAACTATATAGGAATTTAGAAAGACAAGAGTTTGATGCACACTACCTCGAAATGAATTCTTGAAAGTAAAACCACATCTTATGGATTAGCTAGCCCAATGAATGAAGCCATTAGAATAAGCCAACGTAGAGACTACTTCCACTCAAACTAGTTCTTGTGTAAAGCAAATCCCATTTGAAAAATTGGGGAATAGAGTGAAGGGGATGAGGGAAATATGCATTTTCTTGTGCTCTAAAATGATTAAACAACGACATCAATATTATATGGGTGAAGGAGTCATGACACTTGTGAAGTGTTGGAAAAACCACCCTCCAAATACCTAAGTTTCAGGACATGAGTCAAGCATCGATGACACCACTATCATGATACCTAAGTGTCACAAGACTAGTCATGCATTGACAATGTTGCTTTCATGATACCTAAGTGTTATGATACCACGAAAGTGTTGTGATACCTAAGAGGTGTCAATGATAACATATGTGTCGACAACAATCAATTGTTGGTGATATCCCCCAGGTGTTGACAATACTTGGAAAATATCGATAATACCATTTAGATGTCACAACACTTGATGAGCGTGAGTGACATTGGCCAAATTCATCAATACTTGGGGAATCAGGTGTCGATGACACTTGAATTAACATACATGTCATGTCACTTGGACTTATGTGAGCAAAAATAATTTTTTTTAATGAGATTTGTGTTCTCCGCACTCTTTTCTATCTTGCTATGTGCTCAATTTCATAAGTGCTATCCAAAAGCAATGAATATTGAGAACACTTTGTTGAGGCAATCAAGGGAATTATTGGAGCTTTCAGTGCTCACAAGTTTTTCCATCAATGTGGATGCAAATGGGTAATCATGGAACATCTTGATTCCTTTGAAAAAACATTGATGCCAATGCATTGAAAGAATTTGGATTCCTTGATGATGTCATCAACTATTGATAGTGAGGTTGTCTCCAAACTTTTTAACCAAAGGATAATAAAAAGAGTCTCTAATGCTTCATCAAGAGGTATAAATTGAAATTATTGTCAATATTTTTGAGGTGAGTGAAAAATTAGTCATTGCTATTGCTAGTAGAGCTTTTAATATTAGTAATACACACATGCACAACAATGCACCTTGTGAATTTGGAGCATCTCTACCATGTAAGCGACATAAAATGACCTAGATTACCAATGATGCACACGAAAGATAAAAATTCTTACTAGTTTCCTTCAATCAATCAAGCACTCCTACCAATATGGAACCAATGGAAATTGGGTGTTGTGGAGGAAGCTCAAAAGTCGCCAAAGAACCATTGATCAAAGAAGTTAAAGCTCAATCAAAGGATTAAGAATGCGATAAAAGTGAATCACAAGCATGGAGATAAAGTAGGGGGTTTGCTCATTTTTCCCATCTCAAATCCCTCCTTGAATTATGTTTTTTAACCATTTTTTACATATTCCCTTTTTAAGCAATATTTGGGCACACATTGTGAAAGCTGAGTTGTACTTGAGCTTCATGGGCATAACTAGAATAGCCATACCAAATTTCATAATTTTTTGACATCATTTTGACCTAAATAGATCTTGGACACTACTTTTAAAGCTAGACTCGACACTAGAATTTGTACAAAGCTCTAAAAAAGTCTATATTAGTGAAAGAAATGTCATTTATAAGGGTACTCAATTATAGTTGATAAAATGAGCTTTTTACTCTTATCTTGAGAAATAGAGGAGCTTTTTGGAGCACATTTCCTCTTACCTATGTGCATGCATGCATGTATGTGCCTAAGTGTGTGCTTTCCTCTCTCTTGTTGTAGGTGTGTGTAATTTCATCTTTTCATGTACTGTCTTCATACCACCAATTGGTTGTCTTGTGGATTTGACATTTCTTTCTTGTGTTTGTGTGCGGGTTACAATGATGTGGGCTAGCACTTTTGATGTTGTTGCCATGCACATTCTTGTCAAATCTACTTGATGGTATGTTTTTGCATGATGTGCATGCTCTTGGGGTTCATGATTTGAGTGCATATCTTTCATTAATCATCATTAGATAGTTATTTAGGTAGTTAGGTAACTATAAATACAAGATTATTAGTTATTAGGGTTAGGTTTTTTGTGGTTTTCCCAAGCTTTCCATTAAATGTAGAACACTTGTTCTTCATCTTCACCTTCTTCTTCACCAAAACTTCTTGAGCATAGTGTAGAGTGTATGGTGCATACAAGGAGCTTAGAATTGAGATATATGGCCTTTTCTATGAGCTCTACACATCTACAAAGCTAGTTTTTTGAAACCAATACTAAATGTAGATGAGTAAATCCTGAGTGTCATGGTTTCATTTTTACAATACATTGTGACCATTTTGAGTATCCATGAGGAGACCATGGGGTGTCATGAGGAATACCCAAACAGTGACTAGTTTCACTCATACACATCACTTGAATAAGTATTGAAGCATTTCTGTTACACTACTATGGAAACCAACTAGATGGGATCATAGAGATGGGTTTCATGAGAAAGCATCAACGTGTGCTTATGTGATTCGAGTGATGGATAGGAAGCCATAGTCATGGCACTAGCACTATGACTTAGAGCATGGATCCCTTAGTTAGGAATAGTTGGGGTAACCAATCCATATACGTATGTTGGGATCTAGGAAGAAGTACTTAGACTTAGTCTTGGTACCTAGGAACAAGTTAGTTTGGAATAGAAAGGGATATCCATTGTCACATGTTGATTAGAACCAAACTATACTAGTTTGAGCACATGGGATTCATTTGAGTCCATTGATATGAGTTGAGGATATGGGATTCATTAGAGTTCACCTACATACTTCATTGCATATACATGGATACACCATATATATGCAATGGATTTAGTGTAGTTCTGATACCATGGATTGGAAGAAGGTTCCACTGATATGGGATGGTGGAAACCACTTCCCTTTGAGCACTCTTTTTCTATGGCTAGGGAGAAAAGACTCATCATTCATGGCGGCATGTCTCACTAGATCAGAGGAGTGCTCTTAGTAGACATCTCCTTAGGAGTGGGAGTTATCTTTCATAGTTTAGGGAAGATATATTCTTCCGATAGAGAATGTGATAGGTGATTTTATCACCATTGGTATCACATACTCATTTTATGGTTTTTAGGAAGGATAATTCCATTAGTTGATGGGATTGTATATATCCATACATAGAGGATGGTTGACAAAGATAGCTTTTTAGTATGTATAGACATGTGTTCATTATGGTATCATGTCATATCATTGTTGACCAAATTGGAAGAGGTCTTTGACCCTTAGAAGGAATTTATTTCCTCCACTCTTCACCTTATATACCTTCATTATTTATGGGAGATTTATTCTCCATCTTCATAGGAATATATGAGATGAGGGATTATTAATCATTACTTATGGAAGAGGGGGGAAATGAATTCATAAATTTCTCTTTTAAGGGAAGGAGAAAGTGGGATCTCTTAGAGATCGATAAGAATTCTCACTTTAACTCTTGTCCCTTGAAGAGAAAAAGGAAAGGAAAATATGATTTCTTCATAGGAGAAGAATAGAGTATGTTTTCCTTTAGAGAGAAGAGATGTTTGGAAAACATCTCTTTGTCTATATTTTAAAAGGAATTCATTTAATCTACTTTTCATTTCTTTTTCCTTCATATGCGAGTTGGATTTTCCACTATTTTTGAAGGAAAAAATGGAGAGCTTAGGTGTAGGTTCTCAATTATGGATGAACATAGTGATTTGGATTCAACAAAATCTCTTTCAAAGGGAAAGGAAAAGTAGAATAGATTCCACTATTAGATATCTTTTCCTTAAATGAGATTAGATTAGAGAGAGAGTTTCAGTTTCTTTGAACTAGATTGTCTAGATAGGAGTGGCACTCTTCTATCAAAGACAAGATGGAGATCAGTTAATCATGATGGTTAGATTGAGTCTCATATGGGGAGAAGAGTTATGACTCTTCTCCTTAGGGTTTCTAGGATATAGGGATATATATGACCTATTGGGTTGCTAATCTCTTAGTTGATGTTTCATCATGAAGATGATGTGTGAACATCAATTAAGAGGAAGGGTACTTAGGGATTATCTGAATTGAAAAGAGAATGCTTTTTGCATTCATATGTCACATTACAGGGAAGAGAATACTTTAGAGTTTGCACTAGTGCCAATAGATTCTCTTCCAATAGAACTAAGTCCAAAGGAAATGGATGACACACCAAAGATGTCTTGGGTTGTGGAATGTAGAGATTGCATTTAATACCAAGAAATTCTTATATGTTAAATAGGATGATGGATTTGCATAGTTCACAAGGTAGTGCAGATTAAACTATTACTTGTGAGTACACTCAAGGTTAGAGAGACCTAGAAAGGCATGAGGGAAAATCTATCATTTAGTCCTAGCTAGGTTTTGAGTCACTTGTTATGGGAATTTCTTCTATATTTCAGAGGATTCTATGGTTTATTATCTCCATTATACATGGTCAAGCTTATAAGCTTGGCACTTTACACTTGCTTTTCATACTATTACTCCATAGAGGATACATCTTATGGACTTAGGTCATTTTGATGATGTTATATATCATGGGAGTGATAGTTTGGAAGCTGGGTGTATATGGGAGATAGTAGGCACCACTCAGACAGTTTCCCACCTATGACATGATCTCATATGAGGCTTGTTGAGGGGAAGGATACGGGGAAACAACACACACAGAGATAACCATGTACATAGAGTACATGGGGTTCAAGGGATTCTAAGCACTTTCTTATACCATTACGGACATATCATTTACATTTTCGAGGACAAAAATGCTTTTAAGGGGAAGGAAATGTCACAATGTCACATTAGTTAATGCAATGTCACATTATTTCATGTTGTGGACCTCCTCTTGTGAGGAGATTGCCACATGGCACTCTTGGGTATCATATAACACATTGAGGAGTGAGAGAGAGGGGCGTGTGGATTTTGGGACACAAAGGATGGTTGAGATGTGGTCGGGAGGTTTGAAAAACATGTATCTCTCTGTGAGGCACACTTGCCTTGCGAATAACAACAATGGCATCATGTAAAATGTTATAATTAGCCACAATAGGCTATTTCTTTCTCAACCAAGATATGCATAAGCTACCAAGCATGAAGCAAAAACCACTGGTGGACACATGCGTGTCATAACAACTAGCCCAATGAGAGTCAGAAAAAGCATGTAAATCTGGCAACAGTGATCCCCCCTTTGGATAAAATAATCCAAGTAGCTAGGTATCACTCAAGTAGCAAAAGATGCACTTAACCACCTAGCAATGCTTGACACCTAGATAATCCATAAACCTCCTCATCTGTGAGACAACAAACTGAATATTTGGCCTAGCAATGCATAACTAAATCAAGCATCCAACAGCCTACTGATAGAGAACGACATCAAATGGATCTGCATCATCATGAAGACTCAACCATAGACTTGTCTCCATTGGAGTGACAATAGGTTTGCAATCTTCAAGGCAAAAAGATTACAATAATGTGTTAATATATTTTGTTTGAAACAAGGCTATTCCACCATCAACTAGCATAAACTCAATGCCGAAATAATGATGCAAATGCCACAAATCTGACAGCTCAAATGAGGCATGCAAATCAGCCTTAAAATCAGCAATATGCTTCTCATGAGGAACATTGAGAAGCATGTCATCAACATAGACAACAATGATCAAAAGCACATCATTTGCATGCTTAACATATAAGGTGCTCTCAGTTGGACTATTCTCAAAACCATGTGCAATCAGGTAGGCATGTATTTTTTCATACCAAGCACATGGTTCTTGCTTCAATGCATATAATGCCTTTTTCAACCTGCACAATTTGTTTTTATGTCCTTTCTGCACAAAACCACGGGGCTAAAAAACATACACTTCTTCATGCAAGTTACTAATCCTTTGTAACAAGCCTAGCCTTATATCTCTCAACTATTCCATCAAGTTTACATTTCAGCTTGTATACCCACTTAGCGCCAATAGCCTTCTTGATAAGAGGCAAGTCACATAAGATGAGGTATCATTTTTCATAATAGCATCATATTTTGATTGCATAGTAGCCATCCAGTTTTCTGAATTTTGTGCTTCATCAAATGAGACTTGATCATTCTCATCATAAAGACTTGGGGCAATCATAGCATGACAATGTGATGGAAAAGAAGCATTATGAGAGCTTGAACAAGTACAATATGATGGAGGTGCATCTAATTTGCTATCTAGAAATGTCTGCACTAGCCATTTAGGCATAGTTTTTGCCTCATCTATATGTGTTCCCTCATAAATAAGTGCATCACGTAAATCTGCATCAGAAATGGAATGATTTGCATCATCATGTGAAACCTATAAAGGCTGAGAAGTTGCCTCATTAGGTGTGAAGGTAAAGTGCAAACCCGAGTCCAAGGGGCTGCCTTCTCGGCCTGAACCCGCATGAAACTCGAGATGCACGAAGGGATACCGAAAGGGGTTGTTGCTCGAGAGTAACCCAAAACAAAGGGACTCCAAGTTAAATGCACGGAAGCATAACAAACTTAGAAGAATGGCCCGAAGGCCTACACAAGCGGAAGCATAACATAAAGTCCCAAGGAGTTGAGAATGGCCGCACGTAGACAAGCACGATCTCACAGGATGCCGTCAAACGGATAAATGCACCCCCGAGTGCGAAGCAGATGTTTAGTTCTAAACCGACGAGGGGAGGCCGTCATGCTCAAGCCAACCCCGAAGGGACCTCAACCCGAAGATAGGAGGCGGCCATGCAAGACGTGCCAACCTCACGGCTTGAAACCGTCAAGGGACCCAAGACCTGCCGAGATGGGGTGGGGGATGCTCCCATTATCGAGCATCTAGCCATGGCTCTAGAGACAATCGACGCTCTCCAAACCGGTGAGGAAGGAAAGGCTCCGCAGACACGTCCATAGTGCTTCTTAGCCCGCACGTTGGAGGGCACTCCAGTCCGATCCGCCGTGCAAAGGATGTCATGGAACCCACTCCCCTTATAGTTGCACACAATTCGGCGCCACAGGGGATACCACCCAAGCACCACTAGGTGCTGGATAGAAATACAGGGCCGTCACATTAGGACCAACATTAGACTATCCACCGGTAAAAGAGGCAACAAAGTGTCATACATGTCTTTGGAGCTAATTGATGTCTCCTTAGTACATGAAAGTAATGGCTGAATAGCATCTTCCATAAAAACAACATCATGGCTAGCCAAAATTCATTTAGCCTATGGATGATACAAACAATAGCGTTTGCTTTCAAAATTGTACCAAAAGAAAATACATTTCACCACTTTATCATCCAATTTCTTGCATTGTTGTTCAGACACTAATGCATATGCCAGACAACCAAAAACATGCAGGTGAGCAATATATGGCTTGTGACCATGCCAAGCCTCACATGGAGCGATAGACTGCAATGCTTCAGTGGGACACCTATTAAGTACATATGCTGCACACATAACAACCTCAAGCTAGAAACTATGTGGTAAAGCTTGACTCTTGACCATACACGTCACCATATCCATGAGTGACCTGTTCTTCCTTTCAGCAACTCCATTTTGTTGAGGTGTATACAACACTGCACACTGATGTTTTATCCCATGTTCATCCAAAAATGCATTAAAATCAGAAGATATATATTCCCCCCCTCGATCAGAGCGAAGGGTGCCCATTTTACATGCTCACATATTTTTAGCCAAAACAAGAAATGGTTTGAGGCACATAAACACTTCCGACTTTTCTTTCAATGGATTTACCCATGGATGCTTTGAAAAATCATCGATGAAAGTCATGAAGTAAAGATAGTTCCCAAAAGAAGGTGTCTGCATAGGATCATAGACATCACTATGAACAAGCTGCAATTTCTAAGTAGCTCGAACTGAACCATCTTTTGGGAAGGAGGAACGCTGCATTTTGCCCAAAATACAGCCTTCACAAACATGTTTACTAGGTGCCTCAAGCTTGGGTGAGCAGATTTTTGCAAGTGTAGCAAACTAGCAAAATTCAGATGACCAAAGCATGCATGCCAAAGCTTTGCATCTAACATAGCCTGAGAATCTTGAGCTGCACATGTTGAATCATTCATAGATTTTGCATAATTTGTGAGCTTATACAACCCACAAAATAAAATACCAAAAGCAATAATGATGTCTCCATTTGATAAATCATGAACTGTACATCTGTCATCAACAAATTTCACAACCAAGCCAATCTTGGCTAATGTTAAAATTGATAACATATTTTTATTGATACCTGACACAAATAAAGCATTTGATAATGCAAAAGAACTACCATCAACATTAGTCAAAATGATCTTGCCAACTCCCATGATAGGATAAGAGGAGTTATTGGCGCATGTGACAATATTCCTTGTAGAGGTAGGCTCAAATGAAGTGAAGAAACTGTGCTACAAGGTAATATGTTTGGTTTCCCCACTATCAAAGTACTAAACATCTGAGTCTACTGCAGATATACAATGTTCATGTGAAGATGGTTCATAACTGCAAACAATAGTAAATGCCCATTCTTCATTCTGCACAAGATTAGCAAACTCTGTTTTGGGTGTAGAAACCTCTACAATAACCATTCTAAACTCTTTCTTCTTTGCCTCTTTTGAAACCAGTTTTGGAAAACTCTTTATGACATGATCATTTCCTTTACAATATTTGCAAAACAATTTTTAATTTTTTTTTCTTCTCATCTTTGTCATCTTTCTTTGATCATGCAAAATTACTAGATTCTTGCTTACTAATAGATGAGCTCCATTTACCTTTGCCCTTCTGACTAGCGATGAAAGCTTGATCTACAACATGCATAATGGACTTGTTCTGCCTAGATTGATCTTCCTATAACAAAACAAAGACTTACTCCTTGAATGTTAAGGCATTTGGATTGCCTTTATTAGTAGAAATCAACTGCTCCTTCAAATCTTTGATCTTTGTCAAAAAATTATCCATGGAATCTCCTTCATTCATGTCCTCACTTTGCAATTGTTTTTGGAGGTAAGCAATACGAGCCTCATTCCTTGCCTGGTATAAAGTGGTAAGTGTATCCTAAGAATCCTTTGCTATTCTGCAAGAGTGAATGTAAGGAATAATGGCATGTTTGATAGACGAGGCTATCGATGCATGTGCCTGAGCATCTCTACCATCCCAACAAAGTTGCGCTATAGTAGGTGTAGCAAGAACCACAACACGAATAGGAACCTGAAGAATATCACCAGCTTCAATGCCATTTGTGTTAGAAAACAATGTCTCGAATAGGTTCAAAAGCAATAATATAATTTATGGAAACTCCTTATAACCAAAAGCATGGGGCATATTGGATAGGACAAATGCCTCTCAAATAGGTGACATGAGGTCAAGTCGCAGCAAGCGCAATCCAGGCAACAAGATATGAAAAGCATGTTTTATTTGCATACGATTTATTCCGAATTGTAGTACACATAACAATGCTGATGTTTTTTGCATAGCTTTTGGGCAAACATTTTTCGATTTACGATTGCAAGTTGGTGAAGATAGATTTTGATTTATTGCTTTTATGATGTGCTTTTCACAAAGAAAAATTACTATATAATGAGGGCATTGCTCTCTTGAAGGAGTTGTGGTCTACGTCTTGGTGATTATTTGGAGGAGATTTTTCTAGCTTACCATCAACATTCATTGTTGATTTACTGTGAGTAGCAAGTCTATTTTAGTTCTTACTTGCTAGGTCAATTGTTTTTGATTTAGGTTGATCAGAATTTGGGTTTGCTGTACAACAGTTCTAAAATGTTCTTATCTTCCATATTCACACACACACACACACACACACACACTCTTCATACCTCTTAGGCACACAATCTCTTGTATCTAGTTCCTATTTTTGCCTAGATATATATATTGTCAATTTGTATCATATTCACACATTGTAATTTGACATTCATATATAAGTTAGTGTAGGTGACCTCATAGCTTACCATTACACTTGAAATCTCATCTATTCTCTCTCTATCTCTCACTCATCTATTTTTGAATCTTAAGGTGTATATGTTAAGGTTCATCTGTTGGAAGATCCTGTAAACCTGTGATATATTATTATTGTGGCCCACTACCACTTCCAACATATGGTATTCAAACCTTAGAATACCAACATTTGGTATCAGATCATAGTTGATATACACCCTTAACAAGATGCGTGACTATAGACTTGAGAATGAAGACAACCTTGAGGGCGTGTCTAATTATCCAACATGGAGTTTTATTATGACGAATTTGTTAGTAACAAAGGACTTATGGAATATTGTCAATGGCACTTATCCAAGGCCAAGACAAGTTAGAGAAGATGTTGCTTCATCTTCCAGAAGACCTGTTGTTCCTATTTCTACTCAACAGGAGGTTAGTGAAGAAGAAGAAACTCTTTCATCATCAGGAGTCCACACTGCTACCAGATTACTTCCTACAGAAGAGCAATCCAAATGGGATTCAAGGGATGCACTAGCACTTTCATATAGTGCTATGGGAGTCAAGAGGCATATCATACCCCAGATTAGGTCATGTAGAACCTCTCGTCAGGCTTGGTTGGAGTTAGAGAATCTCTATCAGAGTAGAAACCCTGCTAGGAAAGCTCATCTAAGGAGACAACTAGCCAACACAAGGATGAATGTTGGTGAATCAGTTCAGACACATATTTTGAAGCTTAAAGGTTTACGAGATCAGTTAATGAATGTTGGAGTCAACATTTTAGATGAAGAGATGTTAATCTGACCACTTCTAAATTCACTTACATCTACATATCGTGCTTTTGTTACTTCTTTATCTCTCTATACAAGAGATAGAGAAATTTCATTTGAAGAGCTACAATTCCTATTACTTCAAGATGAAGATCAACAAAAGGGTATGGAAGAGAATGATGAAGCCATGTTATCATCGTCAAAGGGAAAGAAGAAGAAGGAGACAAAGAAGGAACAGAAGATTCAACAATCTAAGAAGGAAAGTAATTCTTCTAATACTAAGTTTTCTAGTTCTACACCTAATGCTTCCTCTACACCCAAAGAAAAATCTTCAACTACATCTGATGCAAAGAAAGGAGTATGCCATTACTGTAAGAAACCAGGTTATTACATATCAGAATGCAGAGCAAGGATTTTCAATGAGAAGAAGAAACCATTAGGTAATAGTGTTGAAGATGATCCAAAACCTAAATCTTCAAAGGTAGATTGATATGCATGTGCTACTATTGAAGAGATAGCTTTTGACCAGGAAACGTTAAATACAATCTCAGATAATCGTTGGATTTTTTTATTCTGGAGCTACTAAGCATATGACATGTTGCAAAAAGGTATTTTCTTCCCTTTCAAACTCTTCAGGTAGAAGGCTGACCATTGTAGATGGTCATGATTTGGATATTATTGGTGTTGGACAAGTGAACCTTAAGTCCAGAGTAGGTGGAAATCTCACAATTTCCAATGTTCTTTATGTTCAAGAAATTCAAAAGAATTTTCTCTCTATCTCTAATTTCTTGTCAGATGGTTATAAAGTAGTTTTTAAGAAAGATTCATGTCAGATCCTCTCACTTGATGAGGAGCATTGTCTACTTCAAGGTGAATACAGAAGCGACATGTTTGTGTTGTCCAAGATAAGTCATGCTAATGTTGCTAGGTCTACTACACCTAAGGACAACATGAAGTTATGGCATGCTAGATTTGGTCATATCAGTTACACAACTCTCAAGCATATCAAAGATCAAGGTATGGTGGAGCGTTTGAAAGAAACTTGGAGAAGCTTGTCGAAGGTAGAAAAGTGCGTTTCGAAGCGATGAAGTTTGGTCAAGCCAACCGGCACAAGACCAGCCCTTGAGCTTATGGAGACTCAAATAGACCTTATAGGCATGCTATAAGTGCAAAGAAACACACTATGTACATTGGAGCATCAAGGAGAATGAGTCGATACAAAACAGATAGGTTCGCGGGTCGACTAGCTCAAAAAAACTTACTATCTATGGAAGAGACAATGAACTTCAAATGCCCATAGCGACCAGCGTGATTACAATTAGAAAAAATCCTTTTATGGGAGTGATACACATAGGGTTGAGTGTATGGAATGCACAAAAGTATAAGGAATAAGCAAAATATGCTATAGGAATGAATGCGACATTCACCGGTGGTACTTCCTATTTTTCAGGAATACGCAGAGATTGACCCCGAGACAGAAAAACTGAGATTTCTCCAAATCTGCTGAACCAAATGCTTTGAAAATTTACAGGCTTAAACTAGACACTAATAACTTTCCAATGATCCCTCTTGCACTCAATTTGGAGCTCTGAGGAGAGAGCAGCAGCCTCTACTGTTGGCGAAAAAGATGATGCAGAAAATTGAAGGAGCAAGACAATGATGGTCACAAGTGTATGTATATTGCTTCCATGTATAATACAAGTGATTTCAACTCCTTATATAGCCTCTAGGAGTGTTCCACGACTTTTACAACTTGAATTTGAATTCAAATGAAGGTGGGAATGGTTGTTGGAGGGAATCAATTCACTTTCCTACAATCTAGAAAAAGTGAAGATCTTGATTGATCTACTTTTAGGTGACTTGATTTGCTTGATTGAATGCAACTTCAACCACCAAAATTTCGTGGGATTTTGGCTCTATATTTCTACCTTTACATGTGTCAAGCTCAAGGCTTTTACAACGGTAAATGAGCCATCAAAAATTTCTCAAAAAAATACAATAAATGAGCATATGAAAAAGAACTCTCCAACGGATATTCTTTCGACGCGATAGCCTTCGATGTAGATCAAATCCACCTCAAGCATAGTGTAAGCTTGATGTTCCAACAGCTCCCCCTCAAGCTAAAGTATGCTTGAGTCTTCATTCTCTGATAGGTTGAATACCTGCCATAGCTTTGAATCTACAAAGCTTTATTCCATCAAGTGCCTTCGTCATCATATCTGCTACTTGCTTTTCAGTCGGAACAAAAGAAATGTCAATCTCCTTTGCCATGAGCTTCTCCCTGATGAAATGGTAATGGACTTCTATGTGCTTGGTTCTCGCATGGAAAATAGGATTTGCTGCTAGATGCATGGAACTTACATTATCTCCAAATATGTGAGGTTTGGAACTCACAAGTCCCAAATCTGTATACAATGCTTTTAACCATATTGCCTCTTGAGTTGCTATGGTCAAGCCTCTGTACTCTGCTTCAGTTGAGGATAAAGCAACTGTTGGTTGCTTCTTGGAACTCCATGACACTAGCTTTGAACCTGCAAATTCTAAGTAACCAGATGTACTTTTTCTATCATCCTTAGCTCCTGCCCAATCTGCATCTGAGTAGATTTTGATATCCAAATCGGAAGAGTAAGGATAGAATATACCTTCGTTGATTGTACCTTTGAGATACTTCAGTACTCTCTTAGCCGCATCCATGTGTGGTCTTCTTGGTGAGTGCATGAATTGACTAAGCACTCCCACACTATATGAGATGTCTGCCCTTGTATGAGTAGCATATATCAAGCTACCTACCAAACTTTGATACTCTTTTATGTCTTCAATTTTCTCACCTTCATAAACACTAAGTTTATGATTCATCTCCAAAGGTGTACCTGCAGGTTTAGTATTCTCCATTTTGAACTTGAGAAGAAGATCCTGAATGTATCTTCTTTGAGTCAAATACATTCCTTCATCTGTGTATATCACCTGCATACCTAGGAAATATGTGAGCTCACCTAGGTCACTGATTTTGAACTCCCCTTGCATGTGTCTCTTGATCCTTTGAATGCCATTTAGATCATCACCTGTCACAATAATATCATCTACATATACACATAGATAGATAACCTCATTGTGATCCCTTTTGATGAATAGAGAAGGATCTGAGCTGCTAGCTTTGAACCCTTGATCTTGAAGATATGTAACCAACCTGTAATTCCAAGCTCTTGGAGCTTGTTTCAATCCATACAATGCTTTCTTAAGTCTGCAAACATAAGATGGATGATTAGAGTTTTCAAAACCTAGTGGTTGTGACATGTATACCTCTTCACTTATCCAACCATTTAAGAATGCATTTTTCACATCAAGTTGGAGGAGTCTCCAATTCCTTGCAGCAGCTACACTTATCAATGTCCTGATTGTAGTCATCTTTGCAACTGGTGAGAATGTTTCCTCATAGTCTATACCATGAGTTTGTGAGCATCCTTTGGCAACTAATCTTGCCTTGTACCTGCAAACTGATCCATCTGAATTTCTTTTAACTTTATATACCCATCTGCAACCAATTACCTTTTGATTCGCCGACATTGGAACCAAATCCCAAGTGTCCATTTCCTTCAATGCATCTATCTCTTCGTTCATGGCCTTTTCCCAATTAGGGTTTCCCTTTGCCTCTTCATAGGTTGAGGGTTCCTCTGAAATAGAGTCTTTTGCCAAGTAGATTGAATGCTTTGTAACAAATGTGGAATCATATCCATACCTTTCTGGTTGTTTCTTCTCTCTTGCTGATCTTCTAGGTGCTTGTTTGGAGCATTCTCCAACCTCTTGCATCTTTGCTTTGCCTCTTGACTTCCATAGCTTGTAATCCCTTTCTCTTTCATCTTGGTCATCGTCTGTATCACTTCTTGGATCCTGGACCTGTGTATCATGCTTGCTTCCTAGTTGATGAGAGTCATAATCAAGATCATATGGTAGTGTTACCTTTTGTTTGTCTTCATCATACCAAGACCTGTGTTCTTCAAACACAACATCTCTACTTGTAGTGAATTGCTTGGTTGAAGGATTGAAGAACCTGTAACCCATCTGAGTTGAATCATATTCAATAAACACTGCCTTTGTTGCCCTTTCATCTAGCTTACCTCTTATTTGTGATGGTACATGAACATAACCTAAACAACCAAAAACCTTGCAATGTCCAAGACTAGGTTTTCTTCCATGCCATGCTTCATAAGGAGTCATACCTTGAAGTGATTTGGATGGTAGTCGATTGACAAGGTACACTGCAGTTGAAATAGCTTCTGCCCATAGATAATGTGGCAACTTCTTCTCTTCAAGCATTGTTCGGGCTGATCCAACCAATGTCTTGTTTCTCCTCTCTGCAATTCCATTTAGTTGAGGAGAGTACTTAGTAGTCACTTCCCTTTTGATACCTTTGTCCTGCAAGAACTCATCAAACTCTTTGGAGAAGTATTCTCCCCCTCCATCAGATCTGAGCTTCTTTAGTGATCTACTTGTATGATTCTCCACATGTGCAAGATACTTCTTGAAGCAATCAAATACTTCATTCTTACTCTTGATAAAGTATAGAACAGTCCATCTACTATGGTCGTCAATAAATGAGACATAATACCTTGATCCTGCCAATGAAGGTTCTTGACTTGGTCCCCATACATCTGTATGTACTAAGTCCAATAAGTTGTTGTGGATGTAGCCTTTGTGGTTGAATGGTTGTCTTTGTGCCTTCCCAATCTGACATGCATCACACCTGTTGATCATGTGTTGCTTTGATATGTTCGGCAGTCCTAGAACACTTTGATCCCTGCATATATCCTTCAAGGTTCTTTCATTCACATGAGCAAGTCTCTTATGCCACACTTCAAGCTCACTTAGGGTTTGAGACCCAAAGTTGAATAGAGCTATGTTCCTGGTATCTCCTACTTCAAAAGTAAAGAGCCTACCATGCTTCTCACCTCGGGCTATCTTCTTGAAGCCTTGACATGGATCTTCCACAAAAGCTCCATGTTGGGTGAACTTAACTTGCAAGCCTTTTTCAACTATTTGGCCTACACTTATTAGGTTTTTAGTGATAGTGGGTACATAGAGAACCTTACTTAGAATGTTTGTCCTGCCATTGGAAGCTTTGACATTACCAATCTTCTCCACATTGTGCTTCGTGTCATCCCCTGTTTGCACTTCATGTCTATGCTTTGGACTTTCCAAATTAGATAGAAGAGCAATGTTGCCTGCAACATGATTCGAACATCCTGAATCTATGTAGAACAAATGATCATCTTCTTTACCTTCTTTGTGGCTTAGATTCATGAGAAGTAATGAGTCTTCATGTGGTTGATCTTCTGAATAATTGTTGTAGTCCCTTCGATTATAGCTTCTATTGTTGTTGTTGAAGTTGTGTCCACCTCTGCCTCTATTGCTGCCATATCCACCTCTTCCACTTCCTTTCTGGGTCTTCCCATTGAACCA
Source organism: Ceratopteris richardii (assembly GCA_020310875.1). Classification (NCBI taxonomy): domain Eukaryota; kingdom Viridiplantae; phylum Streptophyta; class Polypodiopsida; order Polypodiales; family Pteridaceae; genus Ceratopteris; species Ceratopteris richardii. Next base: position 155,796,260 of record CM035428.1, on the reverse strand, counting down.
GCAATTCTGAGTGGTGTGGTTGGTCTTATCGCATATGGCACAAGGTTGAACATTCTGACCTTTGGCTTTGTCTTGCTTTGATCCTTTCTTCTTCCCTTTCCACTTGCTCTTGCTTGCGAAGTTGGCTTGGGAAGTCTCTTCTTCATCTTCTTCCTTCTTCTTGCCTTTCTGCTTCTTATCCTTCTTATCTGCATATAGAGCACTAGTTGAATTACCATGATAAGAGTTACCTTCCTTTATGCTATTGTTGGCTTCTTGATTGAAGAGTTGTCCAAGGAAGATGTTGAAGTCTGGAGTTTGCACATCCATGATGAGATCGTAAGCCGTCGTGAAGGATTGCCATTGCTTATCACTTCTAATGCCGTTGAGAATTTGCCTCATGATGACCTCTTCTTCAATCAGCTCTCCAATGGATGCTAACTGATCCGCAACCTCCTTGACCTTGGTAACAAACTCTGTGATGGTTTGTTTTGGTGTCTTCTTCATTTGGTTGAACTCGTTCCAAAGATGATTCTTTCTTGCTTTGGTACTAGCAGAAAAGAAAGTCTCCAGGGCATCCCAAGTCTCTTAAGATGTCTTGCATCCTCTAATATGTGGTAATAGAAAGTCAGAGATTGAGTTTAGTATGTACGACCTTTCTTGAGCATCCCTTGCACACCAAAGTGTGAGCTTATCTGTCTCCTCTTGTGTAGGTCCTCCTTTGGATCTTGGAATAGGCATAGCTTCATCACCTGCTACAATTCCATAAAGATTTCTACCTTGCAAATAGGCCTCCATTTTGATTTGCCAAGCCGCGTAGTTGTGTCGATCAAGCTTCTCGATCATTGAGGGAAAGCCGTCACCCATCTTGAACTAGCTCTGATACCACTGAAAGAAACTTGGAGAAGCTTGTCGAAGGTAGAAAAGTGCATTTCGAAGCGATGAAGTTTGGTCAAGCCAACCGGCACAAGACCAGCCCTTGAGCTTATGGAGACTCAAATAGACCTTATAGGCATGCTATAAGTGCAAAGAAACACACTATGTACATTGGAGCATCAAGGAGAATGAGTCGATACAAAACAGATAGGTTCGCGGGTCGACTAGCTCAAAAAAACTTACTATCTATGGAAGAGACAATGAACTTCAAATGCCCATAGCGACCAGTGTGATTACAATTAGAAAAAATCCTTTTATGGGAGTGATACACATAGGGTTGAGTGTATGGAATGCACAAAAGTATAAGGAATAAGCAAAATATGCTATAGGAATGAATGCGACATTCACCGGTGGTACTTCCTATTTTTCAGGAATACGCAGAGATTGACCCCGATACAGAAAAACTGAGATTTCTCCAAATCTGCTCAGCCAAATGCTTTGAAAATTTACAGGCATAAACTAGACACTAATACCTTTCCAATGAGTCCTCTTTCGCTCAATTTGAAGCTCTGAGGAGAGAGCAGCAGCCTCTGCAAGATTACTGTTGGCGAAGAAGATGATGCAGAAAATGATGGTCACAAGTGTATGTATATTGCTTCCATGTATAATACAAGTGATTTCAACTCCTTATATAGCCTCTAAGAGTGTTCCACGACTTTTACAACTTGAATTTGAATTCAAATGAAGATGGGAATGGTTGTTGGAGGGAATCAATTCACTTTCCTACAATCTAGGAAAAGTGAAGATCTTGATTGATCTACTTTTAGGTGACTTGATTTGCTTGATTGAATGCAACTTCAACCACCAAAATTTCGTGGGATTTTGGCTCTATATTTCTACCTTTACATGTGTCAAGCTCAAGGCTTTTACAACGGTAAATGAGCCATAAAAAATTTCTCAAAAAAATACAATAAATGAGCATATGAAAAAGAACTCTCCAACGGATATTCTTTCGACGCAATAGCCTTCGATGTAGATCAAATCCACCTCAAGCATAGTGTAAGCTTGATGTTCCAACAGCGTTTGCCTATTTTTGCTTTACAAGATGATGCCGAGTCATCTGAAGGATGTCTTGAAGGAAAGCTTCACAAACTACCTTTCAAGAAACATGGATTTATCACGGCCACAAGGAAGTTTCAGATTGTACATTCCGATGTGAATGGTCTGATGAGAACAGATTCTATTCAAGGTTACATGTACTTTGTTATTTTCATAGATGATTTCTCAAGATATTCATGGATTTACAGTCTTAAAATGAAGTCAGAGGTTTTTCCTACTTTCAGGAGTTCTTAGCTATGATTGAAAATGAAATTCAGTCAAAGATCCAGATTTTGAGAAGTGATAGAGGAGGAGAGTACATGTCTAAAGACTTTATGTCTTTTCTTGAAGACAAAGGTATCTTTCATCAACTCACTATTACTTACACGCCAGAACAGAATGGTGTTGCAGAAAGAAAGAATAAGATACTTGTTGAGATGATGTGTAGTATGATGTCATCCAAGAGGCTTTCTCCCAAGTTTAGGTTTGATGCAGTACATATAGCTAATCACATTTTGAATAGGTCTTCCACAAAATCTTTGAAGGTCATTACACCTTATGAAGCTTATTATGGGAAGAAGCCCAATTTGAGTTACTTCAAAGTTTTTGGTTCCCTAGCTTATGTTCACATTGAGAAGAAGGATCATGGTCTAAGCTTGATGTAAAATCCATTAAAGCGGTCTTTATTGGTTATGCAATTGAAAGCAAAGGATAGAGATTCTATGTTCCAGATACAGGTGATATCCTACTCTCACGCAATGCATATATTGTAGAAAGTCAGATTTATGATAAGAAGGAAGAAATTCCACATTTCATAAAGGTAGATGACTATCCATTTTTCAGAAGGAATTTTGATGCTTATATTCAGCCATACAAGGGGGCCGATGAGCCTTCTCAGACCCTAAGAGATATAGGTGAAGAGAGAATTTCATTACCTACATCAATACCTAGTCCATCATCAGTACCTCTTGAAGTTCTGACTTATGAAGTTGGCAAAGGTTCTAGAGTTCCAAAAGAAAGAGATACGAAAGGACCAGAAGATATACCACCACTTTTCATAAATACGCCAAAGTGGTTATACCAAACATGGAAGGATAGTGGTATACAAGAATACACAGGAAGAACTAGAAGTCAAACTAGGAGCCAACAAAAAGACCAAGTAAACTATGCAGAACATTTTGAGATTCATGAGAATGAACTAGATAGTGTTCAAGATACACTACAAAGTGATATGATTATCACAAGTCCTAGGATTCAGTTCAGGTACAGAGATGAGTATATCTACATGACACAACATAAATACTTAGAGAAATTTTTGGAAAGGTTTGAGATGACATATTCCAAGCCTATGCAGATACCTATGGATGTGAATGTGTTATTACAGTCGAAAGTAGATTGAGGACCATTTGATGCTACACTATATTGTCAAGCAGTCAGTTGCTTGATATATCTATGTAATACATGACAAGACATTTAGTTTGCAGTTTCTCAAGTATACAGGTTCATACACAGTCAGCTCAAGCTTTAGTGGAAATCAGTTAAGAGATATTTGCAAACATCAGAAGTTTTGTAGGTTATTGAACCTTGTATGATTGTGACATTGAAGGGGGGATTGTTAGAAGACAATGTCCCAGATAGGTTCAAAAGCAATCATATAATTTATGTAAACTCCTTACAACCAAAAGCATGGGGCATATTGGATAGGACAAATGCCTCTCAAATAGGTGACATGAGTTCAAGTCCCATGAGGTGCAATCTAGACAACATGATATGAAAAGCATGTTTTATTCGCATAGGATTTATTCCAAATCAGAGTACACATAACAATGCCGACGTTTTTCGCATAGCTTTTGGGCAAACATTTTCCGATTTACGATTGCAAGTTTGTGATGATCGATTTTGATTTATTGCTTTTATGATGTGCTTTTCACAAAGAAAAATTACTATATAATGAAGGCATTGCTCATTGTTGTATCATCACATAAGCAATCTTCTCAAGGCCAACTTAGAGGAGGAGTTCTTATACTCTTGAAGGAGTTGTGGTCTACATTTTGGTGATTATTTGGAGGAGATTCTTCCAACTTACCATCAACATTCATTGTTGATTTACTGTGAGTAGCAAGTCTATTTTCATTCTTACTTGCTAGGTCACTTGTTTCTGATTTAGGTTGATCAAAATTTGGGTTTGCTTTACAATAGTTCCAAACTATTCTTATCTTCCATATTTACACACACACACACACACACACACACACACACACACACTCTTCATACCTTTTAGGCACACAATTTCTTGCATCTAGTTCCTATTTCTGCCTAGATATAGATATTGTCAGTTTGTATCATATTTACACATTATAATTTGACATTCATATATAAGTTAGTGTAGGTGAGCCTCATAGCTTACCATTACACTTGAAATCTCGTCTATTCGCTCTATATCTCTCACTCATCTATTTTTGAGTCTTAAGGTGTGTATGCTAAGGTTCATCTATTGGAAGATCCTATAAACCTGTGATATATTGTTATTGTGGCCCACTACCACTTCCAACATTTGGTATTCAGACCTTAGAATACCAACAATCTGCATCACCTTCAGTAACTATATTTGGAGGTGCAATAGGACATTTTTCAACACCTTGTACAATATTCTAGGGTCCTTTTGTGACCAATACATGATGCATCATATAATCCCATAATGGGTGATTGGTGCCATCCAAATCATCCTCAATAGCCAACATACAGAATACATCACTGTTTCAACCATGGCCATTGACTAAAATACCCTGATGCAAAAAAATGACTGTATCTCAAAAAGTTGAACAGAACTACCCTGTGGAGTTATGCTAAACCTATAGATGACTTCAAGAAGCTTATATTGGTGATATGAAACTTGTATATATCTTTGGCACAAAAAGATGAAATTACCTACATAATTGCTATGATAGTGCATTCAGAGGCCGAAACAAGTGCTCACATTGTGATTTCGACACCAGAAAGTGAAGACATTTTGAATTTCTAATTGCCCTGAGTATGCTCACCAAATTTTGTGTGATTCTTAGACTGTGATGGAGGGGTGTCGACAATGCCCTAGATGAAGTGGCAACCTGCTATGATACCAATTGTTGGAGTTTGAGGTCTACAAAAGCATGTGAACAATACAAGGAAGAAGAAGAAGCTTGGAGCACAATACATGATACTAAATATATTACCAAGAGAATGTACAAAGATAAGTGACCCATTAGGGTTATAGGCATATATACAAGATCGGGTAAAAAAAACCTCCTAGATAGGGAAAAAAGTGCCTCAGAGTTACTAGTGTGTCCACACACATCACTACCTAAATATGTCAATAGAAACTACCCTCACATTACCTAAGTGTAATAACAGTCCATGAGGGCCTCGTTGGACTTGATGAAGTCCATGATACGATTGGGCATCACCATCGCTCCTCGCCAACGCGCTAAGGATGATCCTTTTGCCCTCAATTTTGTTGCTCCAGCGTATCCTCTCATTGCAATGGGCTCAGTAAGGCTTGTATTCATTGACATGCATGGCAGGCAGCTAGACCCATCAAGTGCACTTGGAAACTCGCAAGATCTAAAAGTTTCTCTATAGTATCAGAAAGGAATTGCTCGTGAAAGCGTCAATGAGGTCCTTGTGTAGAGCGACATTGACATTGGTCCACAAACTGTCAATAAGTTTAGTTTAAACTATCCACAACTAACTATTGGTGGTGTTGCTGCCCCTGTCTCAGGTTAAGCAAACTGTGTTGTGCCCTATGTGCTATTGGACATTGTTACTTTTCTCACATGACCACATTCCTCTCAGCTTTTTGCTCAGATACCACTTGATAGAGTTGAGCGCACTGTGTGCACACTACAACAGATCGATGGTATACCGAGGTTTTCACCGAGGAAAATGAACACGGCTTTATTTGCCGCAACGCCGGTGTAAAGGTCAATTTGCGCGTCGGTACCAAAGAGTCGGTATAGGCATCGGTATATGCATCGGTATATACGTCGGTATAGACGTCAGTATATGCGTCAGTATAAACGTCGGTATATGCATCGGTAATCGACTTCTGCTGCGTCGCCTCCTGGGAGTACCGACGGTTATTCCAATGCCACTACTGGGAGTACCGTCGCGTATACCGACGACCACACCTGCAAATTTTTTTTTGGGCAGAGTGTTTTGTCTTTTGCTACAGCAACATTGCCATGATGTTGCTTAACAAAAGACAATACACTCTGGCAAAAAAAACCGAGTACATGTGATGTGTACTCTAATGACAATCGAAATATGATTTCATGAAACAGAGTATTATTGTACACAAAAGAGATAATCAGAATGAACAATGAACCATGTACAAAAGAAGTTATATATTTCAATAATGAAGCATGTACAAGAGTGTGGCAAACCATTGTCATATATGACGCTTTTACAAAATGTGGCAAAGCAATGTATTGCCATATGGAAATCAAATACAAAATATTGGTCTTCCACTACCATACAAATGCAAAGAATGTTCCATATCAACAGTCCTGCAACAAAGAACATTAATGGAATGAGATAAATTCACAATAAAATTACAAACAACAAGTAAAAACCAAGTTTATAAATTAATTACCTCATCGCAAATGCTCCCATGAAACTACCGCACCGCGTCCCTCCAAGTCCTGCAATAGTGCAGTCAACCCATGACTATATCCGTAAGACTCCTCCGTTCGTGTTGGAGGACGACCCATTGCCATCTCCTGAAACAAATATAAAAAGATTAGAGAAACATATATGAGAAATTTAACACAAATAAATTCAATAAATGAAATGGTACTTACAAACTCATGACGCATCGTGTCATATCCGCCGCTGCCCAAATGTGACGGTCCAATCATGTCTAGACGTGTGGCTGCGGCATTTCGCTCCTGGAGATATCGATCAGGAGTCTGCTGCTGCTCGTCACGAATCATGTCCCACTCCTCAGCATCTAACCATACAGGCTTTGGTAAGCCTTCTCTGAATGCATCACGAGCCTCGGATCGTCGATGCGACATGACCTCACGTGCGGTGTGCAGAATCCACTCTGAACTGACAATCGACTGTCCATCGGCTGGTCGGAACTCCTGGTAAATTGTCTATGTGATATAATTCTTCCGATCTTTATCCTGTTCACTCCATTTCAGCATGATGGAGTGTCCAAACTAGATGGAGCAAAGCTGTCATATGCGTGCACGCATTGCTTTGCCAGCCGCATCCATCACCGGAGCTCCATCTCGGATACTATACACCTTGGAGTCATCATGGTCATGAGCACCCCAAGGTGTACATGGTGTACTGCGTGGTGTACTGTGTGGTGTATTGCGTGGCGTACCTACATCTGAGGTACTCGTCCTAGGAGTAGAAGCGGGCGACACAACGTCCGTCGCACTGCCTCCACAACAACCGCCTCCTCCGCCTCCAGACCTACCTGTAGATCCACTCCTAGAACCTCCTGCTCCAGAGCGTGACCTCAATCTACGAGACGGGCCAGACCCTATATCGCGCTAAGGTGTCGAACGCACATGTCTACTAGTAGACCCAATAGGAGATGGCTGCAAAGATGGCCGTGGTGGAGTCACAAAGCTAGGAGACATACCTCCTACGGGAGTAGCACCACCCGCAGGAGTGACACCGGCAGGAGTGACACCGGCGGGAGTGACACCGGCGGGAGTGAGGCCGGCAGGAGTAAGGCCGCCAGGAGTGAGGCCGGGAGGAGTGCTACCATGAGCGATCCGATACTGTGATGCAGCGGCCATATATGTAGGAGGAACCTGAGAGATGAACTCCAAAAACTGCTCCTCTGTCATGGAATGTGGAGTGACTGGAGGACTGTCTCCCATCGTGCTCTGTAATAAAAGAACTCAAATAATTAGCATGCGATAAGAAAAATAATATAGGGAATAAACAAAAAAACAAAAAATTAGTATGTAGAAGTGTTTTATTCAAAAGTCCTCTATTCTAGCATCCTCTTGAAGATCCGATGCACCGAGAATATCTATCTCTATATTGATGGCTTCTAAATCGCTTGCTATGCTGGTTTCCTCCTGATCATCATCTATTGCTTCGTCTTCTCGAACAATGACCTCTTCTTCTCGAACAATGATCTCTTCCTCCTCAACTATTGAATGAATCTCTGAGTCCACTAGAGATGGACTTTCTTCTACATCTATGTTTTAAAAAATTTGTCTACTACGTGGAGCGACTTGTAAAACAAATTGCCACTCTGGGTCTTTTGAATCTGGTATAAAAACAACTTGCTCACAGTGTTCGGGAAGTACAAATGTATCCCTTTCATCTGTCCATAATCTTGTGGAGTCGACTTGAAGCAAACCGCTCTTATCTCGGCTCACTGTTGCGTTTCTTCCAGAGGTGACTACTTTGAACCATTTCACGTCAAAAACAAAGTAATCAAACTTTCTGAAAGATAGTTTCAAGATGTCTTGAATCACACCACAATAATCTAACTCGCCTTCTAGAGCATTATCATCTCTTGCACTCGCTCTACTTTTTTGCAAAAAATTCACCATCACTCTACTATCAAAAGTAGACCGGTTTTGATCGATTCGTGCGATTCGAAAGTGTCGTCCATGAGACCATAGTGCACCGTATTTAATATACTCCCAATCACATCCTTTTGCGAGTTCTTCTTCTTCTTCAGAGATATCTTCACCCGCTGCCTTTGCTTGTGAAACTGCTGCATCTAGCCATCTTCTCGTTGGAAAAGGTGGGAGAGGTTGAAGATTTTCTAGAAGAGGTAAAAATCAAGTGGAACGATTTCTTCGAAATTGAGCTCTTTCCTTTGCGTTAGTTTCCTTGGCAAGTTCATATCTTTCTAACCACTTTTGCATAGGCTCAGAGTTAACTATGCAAAACTTCATTGCCTTCTCTCTGAAAGCTGCATCCATTTTTCTTTGCAATCCTTTACCTTGTGGTTCATCGCCTACGAGACGAACATCTTCATCATCGCTCCATAAGCGAGGCATTTCGAGATCCGATATACGTAGAAACTCAGTTATGAATACAAGAGATTCTTGTACAAGCCATCCCTCTGCCATGCTACCCTCTGGACATGCTCTCTGTCGAACAAACCCTTTTAATGTCTTCATAAAGCACTCTAAGAAGAACATCCATCGACTATGGACAGTTCTTGCTATTGCAACTTCATCTACTAATGAACCAGTAAATGAAATTGAAGAGTGAGAATACTTGTGGGAAAGTACTTTTCTACCATACAAAGAGCCTCGATAGCATTGAGTTTCACACTCTCTATGCTATCTCTATTTATCTCTTTAGAAGATATCCACTGTACTAAAGAACTAATTTTATAAATGGTTTTTCGTACATCCTCTGAAAGACAATCTTTTAGGGCTACAGGGAGCACAAACTGTAAAAACTTATGCCAATCATGAGACTTGAGTCCTGCAAGATCGTCGTTTTGTGTGAAAGCAATCTTTAGACATCTCATGCATCCAGTAGGTGTACGAAACTCTGAAATTGTTTTCTTCACTTGTTGCTCTTCCATCCTACGAAGCACCCAAGGGGTAACGATACTGTTCCGTTGGGCTTAGTAATTGCCCACAACTCTCGCATACGACGTCGCTCTTCTAAGTCGTCCCTTTGTGCTTTGCTTTCTTTCTTTCTGATCAAAGTTTTCCAAAGAATCTCTCCCATATTCTTGAAAATATGCATCGGGTCTACCAAATGATTGATCACCAATTCACTCCAATAAGGGAGTTCATGAAAAATGGACAACCGTTTCATGCCAGCAACTGGATTTTCTGAATCCCACAGTTGTTTCCAATCGCTAGCTTTCATTTGGTGTTGCGCTTGTCGACCAATTTTTCCTTCACGTAAAACATGCCCATCAGGCAAATATCTATGATGTCCTTCATAGACAGTTTTACGTAGTGCTTTGGAATAGCATGCTTCGAGTCGTGGTCCGCATAAAGGACAAGCATGGTAACCCGAAATCGATAAACCTGAACATTCACCATAACCAGGCCAATCATGCATTGTCCACATAAGTATGCCTTGCACTCACACGTCTCGTCTTCTTATAGGTTGAGACATATCGCGCACAGTGATCCCATCCCATAAAATGCGCAGTTCTTCCACAAGTGGTGCAAGATATACATCCATGTTTTTTACCTTATACTTACCTGGTACAATAAGAGCTAATAATAAATGACCTTTCTTTGTGGCCAACCATGGTGGGATATTATAATTGACCAAACATACAGACCATGTGCTCCATGAAGAACTCCGTAATCCAAATGGATTCATTCCATCCATAGCTAGGCCTAGACGTATGGACCGAGGCTCACTAGCAAACTCTGGCCACTTACTATCTATGTGCTTCCAAGCATCAGAGTCAGCTGGCACTCACATTACATTATCTATAGACCTACTCTTTGTATGCCATGACATTAACTCAGCTATAGATTTGCATCTAAACATGTTCTTAATTCGTGGAATGATAGGAAAGTGGCGAAGAACCTTTGCGGGGATTGCTTCGCCTATAACGTCTTCTCTAAATCTATTTGCTCCACACTTTGGACATACGTGGAGATGCTCATACTCATTTCGAAAGAGAGTGCAATCATTCACACAAGCATGAATTTTAGTATAATCCATTCCAATGGACTGTAAAAGTTTTTTCGCATCTCCACGTGTTGGAGGCATGTCATTGCCCTCTGGCAAAATTTGATCTTTAAGAAGCATGCAATAAGCAATTAAAATGATATTAAAAAATGAAGTTATTGTGATACAACAATGAAAGCCAATTTGTTCTCCACTTACCTGAACAATTCAGTGACACTACTATCTGACCATCCATAAATGGATTGCGGATTGAGCATCGCGAGTGAAGCACGTAGTACAGATATCTTTGCTCCATTGTAAAGTGGTAAACGAGCTAATCTTTGCATGTTTTCATATTCTTCATCAACTTCTGATCGTGGAATTTCTGTTGTGTCCATGAAACTCTCGGCACCTTCTTCACCATCATGATCTTCGTCCATCTCATAAAATGCTTCAAGCATCTCTTCCATATGTTCATTCTGTGTAATATTATTAGTGCTTGCTTCTACGTCTAAGTCCTTTTTTGCTCTCTTTTGTCCACGAGAGGTTACCGGTGCAATGTCGTTTGGGTCCATCTGCTCACCTGGGGGACCATGCGAATGATAGCGTAGGTTTTCCAGTCGACTCCTATGAAAGGATCCATACTCTCTAACATGTGCAGTACAAATCCGTCGTTTCCGATAAATTTGATACTTGCACTGTGTGCAAGGACATGCCATTCTCTCTTCAGGATCCAAAGAAGCCATCTGCTACAATATGGACATTTTAGAACATTTGTTTTTTTATTAAACCTAAAAATCTAACTCTTAAAGACCTAAATATTTAAATACCTAAAAAAACTTAAAATCCTAGTTTTAAAACCCTAATCTATATAGCTATCCTATTTTATCTATATATTTTGATTTTTTCTTGATTGATCCTATTATATATATATATTTATTCAGATTTTTTTCCTCTTAATTAAGTTATATGTATGCCTAAACCCTAAAACCCTAATTTTAAAGATCTAGACCTAAATTATGTATATTTCTATACACATGTGTATATACATGTATATATGTATTATATCTGTATGTGTATGTGTGTATATATGTTATGTTGGTGTTAAAACCCTAAAACCCTAATCCAAATGACCTAGAGCTAAAACATGTATATATGTGTATGCATGTGTACATATATGTGTATATGTATATATATGTGAATATAGATAGGCATATAAGTATGTGTGTTTTTGTATTGTATATATATTCACTCTATTTAAAATGATTAAATTTAAACCTATTTTTATATATTTAATCATATATATTTCATTTATTTATTTAAAATACTAGTTCTTATCATATTTTATTATCTATATAATTATCCTACCTTATATATATATTTATTTATATATTCAGATTTTTTCCTTACTTAATTATAGTTAATTATATATATTTAATTAAATAATTTAAAACACTAGTTCTTTTTATATTTATTTATGTATATAATTATCTTATTTTATATATATATTTATTTATATATTCAGATTTTTTTTCTTACGTAATCCTATTTTTATATATTTAATTTTATATATTTAATTATAAATATTTAATTAAATTATTTAAAACACTGGTTCTTTTTATATTTATTTATGTATATAATTATCTTATTTTATATATATATTTATTTATATATTAAGATTTTTTTTCCTTACGTAATCCTATTTTTATATATTTAATTTTATATATTTAATTATAAATATTTTATTAAATTATTTAAAACACTAGTTCTTTTTATATTTATTTATGTATATAATTATCTTATTATATATATATATATTTATTTATATATTCAGATTTTTTTTCCTTACGTAATCCTATTTTTATATATTTAATTTTATATATTTAATTATATATATTTAATTAAAACCCTAATCTTAAAATTCTAGATCTGAAATACTAAACCCTAAAGCCCTAATCTTAAATATCTAGAGCTAAATTATGTATATTTCTGTATACATGTGTATATACATGTATATATGTATTATATGTGCATGTGTATGTGTGCATATATGTTATGTAGGTGTTAAAACCCTAAAACCATAATCTTAAAGATTTAAATATAAAATATGTATATTTTTGTATGCATGTGTATGTACATGTATGTATGTATTATATGTATATGTGTGTTTGTGTATATACGTTATCTACGTATTAAAACCCTAAAACCCTAATCAGAAAGACTTAGACTTAAATCTAAAATACCCTAAAACCCTAATCTTAAATATCTAGACCAAAAATACGTATATTTCTGTATACATGTGTATATGCATGTATATATGTATTATATGTGCATGTGTATGTGTGCATATATGTTATGTAGGTGTTAAAACCCTAAAACCCTAATCTTAAAGATTTAAATCTAAAATATATATATTTTTGTATGCATGTGTATCTACATGTATGTATGTATTATATGTATATGTGTGTTTGTGTATATATGTTATCTACGTATTAAAACCCTAAAACCCTAATAAGAAAGACTTAGACTTAAATATGAAATACTAAACCCTAAAATCCTAATCTTAAATATCTAGAGCTAAAATACGTATATTTCTGTATACATGTGTATATACATGTATATATGTATTAAATGTGCATGTGTATGTGTGCATATATGTTATGTAGGTGTTAAAACCCTAAAACCATAATCTTAAAGATTTAAATATAAAATATGTATATTTTTGTATGCATGTGTATGTACATGTATGTATGTATTATATGTATATGTGTGTTTGTGTATATATGTTATCTAGGTATTAAAACCCTAAAACCCTAATAAGAAAGACTTAGACTTAAATCTGAAATACTAAACCCTAAAACCCTAATCTTAAATATCTAGACCTAAAATACGTATATTTTTGTATACATGTGTATATGCATGTATATATGTATTATATGTGCATGTGTATGTGTGCATATATGCTATGTAGGTGTTAAAACCCTAAAACCCTAATATTAAAGATTTAAATCTAAAATATGTATATTTTTGTATGCATTTGTATCTACATGTATGTATGTATTATATGTAGATGTGTGTTTGTGTATATATGTTATCTACGTATTAAAACCCTAAAACCCTAATAAAAAAGACTTAGACTTAAATCTGAAATACTAAACCCTAAAACCCTAATCTTAAATATCTAGACCTAAAATATGTATATTTCTGTATACATGTGTATATGCATGTATATATGTATTATATGTGCATGTGTATGTGTGCATATATGTTATGTAGGTGTTAAAACCCTAAAACCCTAATCTTAAAGGTTTAAATCTAAAATATGTATATTTTTGTATGCATGTGTATCTACATGTATGTATGTATTATATGTATATTGTGTGTTTGTGTATATATGTTATCTAGGTATTAAAACCCTAAAGCCATAATCAGAAAGACTTAGACTTAAATCTGAAATACTAAACCCTAAAACCCTAATCTTAAATATCTATACCTAAAATATGTATATTTCTGTATACATGTGTATATACATGTATATATATATATATTATGTGTATGTGTATGTATGTGTGAATAGCGTAAAAACCCTAATCCTATTTTTATATATTTGATGTAAAAAAAAAACTTCAAAATAAAAATAGGATTATATGTGTGTATGCATGCATGTGTGTATATATGTGTGTGTATGTATGCATGTGTACATGTGTGTGTGTGTATGTATGCATGTGTATACATGTGTGTGTATGTGTATGTATGTGTATGTAGGCATGCATGTGTGTGCATGTGTGTGTACGTGTGTGTATGTATGCATGCATGTATGTGTATGTGTGTGTATGTGTATGTGTGTGTATGTGTATGTGTGTGTATGTGTATGCATGTGTCTACATGTGTGTGTATGTATACATGCATGTGTGTATATGTGTGTATGTATGCATGTGTGTATATATGTGTGTATGCATGCATGTGTGTGTATGTATGCATGCATGTGTGTATATGTGTGTATATATGCATGTGTGTATGCATGTGTGTATATGTGTGTGTGTATGTGTATGTATGCATATGTGTATATATGTGTGTGTATGCATGTGTGTGTATGTATGCATGTGTGTAAATTTATGTGTGTGTGTATGCATGCATGTGTGTATATGTGTGTATATGTATGTATGCATGTGTGTATATATGTGTGTATGCATGCATGTGTGTATATATGTGTGTATGCATGCATGTGTGTGTATGTATGCATGCATGTGTGTATATGTGTGTATATATGCGTGTGTGTATGTATGTGTGTATATATGTGTGTATATGTGTATGTATGCATATGTGTATATATGTGTGTGTATGTATGTGTGTATGCATGTGTGTGTATGTATGCATGTGTGTAAGTTTATGTGTGTGTGTGTATGCATGCATGTGTGTATATGTGTGTGTGTATGTAAGCATGCATGTGTGTATAGGTGTGTGTATGTAAGCATGCATGTGTGTACATGTATGTGTGTATGTATGCATATGTGTACATGTATGTGTGTATGCATGCATGTGTAAATGTGTAAATGTGTGTGTATGTGTGTGTGTATGTATGCTCTATTTTCCTATCTCTATCTTCCTTTCTCTTCTCTCTATCTTCCTTTCTCTTCTCTCTCTCTTTCTTTCTCTCTCTCTCTCTCTCTCTCTCTCTTTCTTTCTCTCTCTCTCTCTCTCTCTCTCTCTTTCTCTCTCTCTCTCTATCAATAGAGAATAAAAGAATCACTTACAAGTATGTATCTCTTTTGAATCGTTGTCGTCAAAGCGTAATGTAGGTTGTCTATCGTCAAATTCCAAACAATCGACGCCAAAGAACTTCTGCAAAATCAAAGAAAAGAGAAATTACAAACCTTAAAGCATAGAGAAACACAAATGCTAACAGTACGCGTAGCACTTACCAAGATGTGAGATCTAAGCCGAGAGAGAGTGTGTGTGTAGAGAGAGAGATCCGTGTGTGTGTGTGCACAAAACAATGCAAGTCGCAATTCGGTTCGCGCGTGCAAGTTCGACAGAAGACGAGTAGTACTCAAACACGCGCAAAAATGTGAAGTTTTGCTCTCGGGTTTGCGGTATGTTTAAAACTCGCCGCCGGTATAGGCTCCGGTATGGGCGTCGGTGTATGCGCCAGTAGTTCCCAGTAAATTACTGACGCTCATACTGACGCTTATACCGACGCCTATACCGACGCATATACCGACATGCATACCGACGGCTGGGGGCCACACCGACGATCCGTTTAAAACGGTCATACCGATGGTCACTTGACCGTCGGTATCTCTTAGTGAGATTTTCTGAGGCCTATATCGACGCCGACTGTGATCGTCGGTATATGAAGCGTCGGTAAGCCCCTCATATGTTGTAGTGGCATGAAGCAAAAACTCAGAGAGCTATGGTGCAGAGTTATGCATAGGAGAGAAGGGCAGAAGTCTATATGCATTGATATCAAAATACAATGTGCCTTGTTCATTGTCAAAAGGAGAGTACATATATAGATGAAGCTCTTGGCTTTGGCATTGAATGATGGTCAAGAAGGTTGGTGCACATGGCCAGTGACAAGGTATCCCTGACAAAAGGGCATCTAATAAAATTTGTTATCTGACAAGAATAGAATTTCAACACTCATATAGTGACAAAGGTTTCAATTAAAGAAAATAGAATGTGCCTTGTTCATTATCAAAAGGAGAGCACATATATAGATGAATTAGCTCTTGGCTTTGGCATTGAATGATGGTCAAGAAGGTTGATGCACATGGCCACTGACAAGGTGACCTTGACAAAAGGGCATCTCACAAAAACTGCTATCTAACAAGAACAGAATTTCAACACTCATGCAATGACAAAGATTCATTTTTTAAAATCATACAATGTGCCTTCTTCATGATTAAAAGGAGATTACATACATAGATGAAGCTCTTGGCTTTGGCATTGAATGATGGTCAAGAAGGTTGGTGCATATGGCCCCTCACAAAGTATCCTGACAAAAGGGCATGTGAAAAAATCTTTTATCTGACAAGAATAGAACTTCAACACTCATATAGTGACAAAGGTTTCAGTTTGATAGAGTGGTATCATATCAAATCCAACTTATATATCACTTCACATCAAATCTATAGGTTATCTTCTGATGGTATGCTTTCACATGAGGTACATGTTCTTGGGGCTCTTGTGATCATTATTTGAGTGCATATGCTTCATTCATCATCATTAGATGGTTACATTATTTAGGTAGTTAGGTAGCTAGAAATACAAATCATCAGTTGTTACAATTAGGTTTTTTGCATTTTTTTCAAGCTTTCCATTAAACCTACAATGCTTATTCTTCATCTTCACCTCCTTCTTCACCAAATCTTCCTGAGCATAGTGCAGAGTGTATGGTGCATATGAGGAGCTTAGAATTGACATATATGGACTTTTACATGAGCTCTTCACATGTATACATTGTGACCATTTTCAGTATCCATGCATATAGGGAGATAAAGGAGAAAGAGCTACACATACATATCTTCAGATATTAAAATTTGAGCCACTAAAACCTAGTGACTCATGAGCTCTACACATGTATAAACCTAGTTGTTCCTATTAAATGTAGGTATATGAGTAAATCCCCGAGTTTCATGGTGTCATTTTTACACTACATTGTGACCATTTTGAGTATCCATGCATATAGGGAGATAAAGGAGAAAGAGCGGTACACATACATACCTTCAGATATTAAAATTTGAGTCACTAAAGTCTAAGTATCATGGCATTTGGATTGAGCCAACTATTGCTAAAACCTGATTGTCCAAGTATCGCTGACAATTTCTTGGTGTTACTTAAACTTGATTGGTGTCATCAACACTTGACTAGTGCTGCAACACTTAGGTATCGTGAAATTGGTGTGGCGACACTTGACTAGTGCCATTGAAACTTGGCTGCTGTCATGACATCGTGGAGTCATGGATTCGGTATCATTGATAAGTGTCCTCAACAACCATCCAAAGCTTCCAATGCTTTGCTCATCTAGAATATATATCAAATGCCTTTTAGCCTAGTAGCCACTCTCCAAAGTTAGTTGATCTATTTTGGCGATGCGGTCGGAATGTACCGTTGCTAAAAGGTATTGCTACTGGTAGCTGGTTGATGTAGTTGTCAGTTGTACCTTCTGATGCAATCGTTCATATAGATAGTGTTGACGGCCTTTCTAGGAAGTCCATGCTATCATTATTTTGAAAAGCAAGCATTGTGTTTTTTATTCGATGTTGCGATTGATATGAACCCCATGGCCATATGGAGCACTCATTGCTCTGAGAGTCTTCTAAGTTTTCGTGATGTTTGCTATCTCTCATTGCACAAACGCCGAGGCAGTCGTGATGCGTTTGGATGGCAATCCAATCGTAATTCCGTATGATGCTTGATCTGATGTAGTCGGCAGAAAAAGCAGATCGTCGAATAAAATCAACATGTACACAACGCGATCATACTTCGGTGCGATGCTTTCTTCATTTTTCTAATGAGCCATTTTAGGAGAATTCTATTTCTTGTTTACACCAGCAAGTCGATGTCTTTTTTTACTCAGTACCCTTTCACCTTTGTGTAGCACCTCCAATAAAACATTACGTTGATCCTTCCGACGATAGACACGAAACAGGCTGAGCGCGAAGCTCGGCGCTTACGATGCCGTCCTCTACTGCTTATCGATGCTATCGAGAGGTGGAGCAACGCAATTTGATTTCACCCCCGAGATAGTTTACCTGACATTGCATGAGGCGTGTGAGAGGTTTACGAGTTTGCTTTTTAAAATAAAGGCTACCACCCTGAAAAAAGCAAAAAAGCTCGCTCGATGCCTTTAGATGAATTCCTGATGCTTTTTGCAAGTCAATGTAAAATCGTAAAAGACCCTGTTTGCTTTTATTGTCAACTCTCAAAATTAGGAACACAATCACGAAAGTCTAGTGAAAGCAATTTTCGCGATTTTTTTTCTATGTTTGCCGTTGTCGTACTGCTTCGTGATGTTTTTTTTTGCTTTTCTTCTATCCGATGTTTTTTGCTTTTCTTCTATCCGACGGTTCCGTCTAGAGCTTGCCACGTAACGGCACTCAAATTAGTCGATATTGCTGACGTTAATCAACTCCAACTTATGTATCACTTCGCACCAAAGCTATTGTAAGGAATCTTCGATGCATGAGGAAAAATGCTTTCATCCGACGCCGACTCTCTATTGTACCGACGTTGTCGTACATGCGCTCACCCTTGATGTAATCAATAATCATCCACCAATTCCAATCCCAAGTGATGGCTATAAAATCCGGGTGCTATCGACAACTTTCTTTGCACCTTAAATGATGCAGTCAATTAGTGTTGAGGACTCCACATGCAATTGGTTGTACTGTCCGTGTGCATTAGCTTGGTTTGATCGGCCTTTCTTCTCTTGAGTCGGGGTTGAAGGTTCGATTTCCATCTATGGTAGGACACTTTGTGGTCCTAAGGCCAATGATGTAACCACATTATATCCAGTTGAAACCAGTTGCCTTTGGGCAGTCCTCTCTTATGTCGCTTTCGGACAATCTAACCCCTACTTTGTGGGATACAAGGGGTCCCATGTATACTATGCTAATGGACTCTTGTGTCGCCTTCTGACAATCTAACCCCTACTTTGTGGGATACAAGGGATCCCATGGATACTATGCTCATTCACTTGTACAGTTGCAATTTCAAAGCTAAAGCTCTAGGGAGTAGGCTTCGGCTGAACCTCCATTTAAAAAAAATCGCTTGCACTCCATAGATTTTGATACAGTCGTATATAAATGAAGATATCTCTTTGAAGATTTCAATGCAATTGATTAGCTGCAAGGGTTATATCGTTCGATGCTTGGGGTGTCCAATTAATCGAAGCATCAAGTTAGTTGATGCTTATTGAATTATTCCTTTGGTCGGCACCCCTGGAGTCACAAATTAAAATATGCTTTAGTGAATGCTATCACCTAAATGGGTCGTACTTTTCTAATGCTATGCTCCATTCCCTTCGATGCAATCATGGGACTTCGAAACAACTAGGCAATCACTTAGAGGTCGTATGGACTACCTTAGATGCTCCTTGTTGCTAATGCGTTTGCAAATAGGTGAATCCTCTCAATACTTGGTGGCTAAGGTGATACAATCATCCCAAACTATGATGCAATCACCTTTTTGGGCTCCACTGATGCTATTAGGAAATCCCACGTGTAGAAGAATCAATTGACATTCCTTAAGCTTATAAAGTAGAAGGGTGAGAGAGAATGATAGTGTCACTTAAAGTGGTTGCCACACATTTATGAAGATAGAATAGTGTAGAGGAACTTTGAACATACAAACAGGAGAAAGTCTAAGTAAAAAGGAGTTCCTAATCTTACATGAGTATGTAGCTTACAAATGTACACATACCGCCCATCAATAATCATGCAAATCATACATCTAAATGTAAGAGTAATGGTATGATGAACTTTTGGTCAAGAGCGAGAAGGGATTATCCTTCACACAAAGTGGTACAAATTGCTCGAGTGATGCATTTGCATGATCATAATATCGATCACATAAGTTACCTATGTGCAATCCATGATCTCCTTGGAAACGACACGAAAAATTATTAGCTCGTAGTCTAGGACATCCTCTCACACTTCTCAATCATCAGTCCATGAAGAGTGTACATCAATCAAGTTGCACTTGACATCATAAGTAGACAAGTTGGAAGGGTGTCAAATCGGTTAGTACATAATCATGATAGCCTCCTAGAAGATCCATGCCTGTGATCTCATTAACAAGTCTCCAAGCCTAAGTCCTAAACATCATGATCCTTCCAAGATAGATGACCATTGATATCCAAGGGTGACTGCAAAGGAGGTCACTAAGTAGATGAATCCACTCCTGCACTAGCAATTGTGATGGACAAGTAGATTTGGACATGATGACAATCATGATCTTCCCCAAGTCCATGATAACTTTTCCATGATGGTGCTAAGTACTTGCATGCATGATGGTATCAAGCCCAAAGCATATCTAATAATGTGAACCAAGGCACCTGTGATAGTGTCATGTCAGCACTTTCTAATGGTGTCAAGTCCACACTTTTTGAACTTTTTGATGGTGTCACGTTCACACTTTCTGATGGTCTTACAAGGATAGATTAACATACTGCATGTATCACCTTCATTATTGATATGTTTTGTGCATGATTTTTCTTGTTTTGAAGCTTTCAAGAGAAATTCTACAATGTGCAAAAGGTGAAAATTCAAAAGAAGGAAGTTAATGTGACAATACAAAAATCACAAACATGTAGGAAATCCTTCTTCAATCACTCCAATAATCTTAAAAAAACACTTAAAAAATGATGCAATAATGTTAGATAATAATTTCCAGACTCTCAATCAAGTGTCACAAATCCACAACCAAGCAATAGACACAATCAAAATGCAAGAGAAAGCATAAATATGAGTTTTACAAGAAGAGAGAGCTCACACTTTACGCAACCAAAAAGTTCCTATACAAGTGAGGTCTTGGCCTTTTTACAGGACTTTCCCAAGACCCTTGTTTTTTTATTTTGGAAATTTCATAATAAATAAAACAAATTACTCTAAAACGCTCCTCTCTTGAAGATATTTCTAGTGAACATTCTTCCCTTCATTATAATGTATAAAACTATCAAAGGTGTATCTTGTACAAATCTTCCATACTATGAAAATAAGTGAAATTTTTACAATGGATGCTAACTTATACAAAGGTTTTGTAATTGAAATGGATGAAATAAAAGAACTACGTAAAAGTTTTTGTGGATCTCGCCATCCCCATGTAACATAGTATCATATTACTTTTGAATTCATGTGCGCTAATGCTCATGGATTTGGAGTCTATTTAGATGGATTAAATCACAATGTAATTAGGTTTCAATCTAATTACATTATGATTATGGAAGAAGTCAACCATGAAGCTTATAAAAGGTCATTACTTAGATAAACAAGCCATCATGTATGTGATGTGTGACAATGCCAATTGTATTAATGATATGGGAGAGTTAGGGGCTTAGAATTGGGCCAATACAAAGGAGTTAGTAACAAATCCTCATGAAAAGTCTATCTTCAATAGGATACTCTATGCAAGTAGAGTTCCTACATGTTCCAAGATCGAGGAAGACTTGCTTGTCATATAAACCAAATTAGCTATTTGGACTTTTGGATATCCAAACGATTCAAGATCAAAATACTTCCTTGTTATATGAGCCAAATTAGCTATTTGGACTTTTGGATATCCAAATGATTCAAGATCAATTTCTATATTTTTTTCAATAGATGAAGGATAAGAGATAACTGAGCTTTCATGATTTACATAGATAGAAAGAAAAAAGAAAAAAGAATATTGGAGATTATATGAGAAGGAGAAAGAAAAACACACATACCTAGGACAACATGTCTTCTTTCCAAAGAAGTAAGAGGAAAGGATTCAAGAAAAACAAGAGGTTAGTGGATAATGAAGAGAGAAAATAAACTAGATGGGAAACAATTCCAAATTTCTAGTTATGCAAGACATTGCAAATAGATTAGGTTTAGGAGGAGGAGACGCAGGGAAGCTATATGAGAAGCCAAAATAAGGTACAAAGAAAAAGAAGGTATACACCAATACTTTTGTAGAAAAATAAAGAAATCGCCTTACATGGAAAAGATCTTTAATGATGAAGAGTTCAAACCTTATGATTGGATGCAAATTTTTGCTACATTTGGTATATTTTAATGAACAAAACATGTTTGAGTGTTGTGATGTAGAAGAATATGACCTACTCACACTACAACACATCGAGGGTATACCGAGGCTACTACTGAGGAAATTGAACGGGCGTAATTTCTCCGCGACGTCAGTGTTAGGGTTGGTATGGGCGTCGAAAAGATAACGTCGGTATAATCACCGGTATAAACGTCGGTATGAGCACCGGTATAAACGTCGGTATTTGTGTCGGTATTATTGACGTGTATACCGACACTCATACTGACGACTCTACTGGGAGTACTAACGCTTATACTGGCAACTCTGCTGGGCGTACCGACGCCTATACTGACGACCATATCTGCACAAATTGTTTTTGGGTAGAGTGTGTTGTCTATTGCTACAGCATGATGTTGTTTAGCAAAAGACAATACACTCTGCCCAACTCTAAACTGAGTACATGTGTTATGTACTCTAATTACAACCAAAACATCATTTTATATGAGCAAAAATGAACCATGCATCATGTACAAAAAGTTGTATATTCCATAAATGAAAGATGTACAAGAGTGTGACAGAGCACTTCCATATAGGAATCGAATACAAAATTATGGTACATCATTGCCACGTATGAGTGTAATACAAAATTGTGGCAATGTGAAAAAGCACTTCCATATAGGAATCGAATACAAAATTATAGTACATCATTGCCGCATAGGAGTGTAATACAAAATTTTGGCAAAGCATATACGTAAGGGATCAAAACATTTACACCTGCAATCCTGCACCAAAACATGTGTAAAATGAGGAAAATTGACATGACATTTATAAACAACAACTAAAAATACAAAACCAAGCTATAAGTTTACCTAATCATAGAATATTCTCCCATAAAATGATCGCACCTTGTCCCTCTAAATCTTGCAACAGTGCATTCAATCCATGACGATATCCGAAAGATTCTTCAGCTCGCGTCGGAGGACGACCCACTGCCAACTCCTATTATAAATATGCAAAATGTTAGATGAACATACATGATGTGCTGAACACAAACAAATTCAATAATTAACATGATACTTACAAATTGGTAGTGCATACTGTCGTATCCGCCGCTACCTAAATGCGACATTCCAACTGTATCCAAACATGTGGCCGCCGCATCTCTCTGTTGACGATATCGATCAGGAGTATGTTGCTGCTCATCCTGAATCGATTCCCACTCTTCAAAATCTAACCACACAGGCTTCGATAAGCCTCCTCTAAAAGCATCGCGAGCTTCCGACCATCGATGAGACATCACCTCGCGTGCCGTATGTAGAATCCACTCCGAACTCACAATAGGATTCCCAGGTGCTGGCCGGTACTCTTCATATATTGATTGTGTAATATTGTTTTTAGAATCCCTATCCTGTTCGCTCCATTTTAGCATTACAGAATGTCCAAATTCTATGGAGCAAAGTTGTCGAATGCGCTGACGCATTGACTTCCCGACTGCATCCATGACTGGAGCTCCATTACATATGTGATATATTTTGGAGTCATCATGGTCATGTGCTCCCCAAGGTGTACGTGGAGATCCCATCTGATCCAATGTGTGTGTGCATATGCATGTGTGTATATGCATATGCATTTGTGTGTATGTGTGTATGCATGTGTGTATATACATATGCATGTGTATGTGTATGCATATGCATGTGTATGTGCATATGCATGTGTATGTGCATATGCATGTGTATGTGCATATGCATGTGTATGTGCATATGCATGTGTATATGCATATGCATGTATGTGTATGCATATGCATGCTTGTATGCATATGCATGCTTGTATGCATATGCATGCTTGTATGCATATGCATGTTTGTATGCATATGCATGTGTATGTGTATGCATATGCATGCTTGTATGCATATGCATGTTTGTATGCATATGCATGTGTGTGTATGCATATGCATTTGTGTGTATGCATATGCATTTGTGTGTATGCATATGCATATGCATGTATGTATGCATATGCATGTATGTATGCATATGCATGTATGTGTGTATGCATATGCATTTGTGTATATTTGTATGCATATGCATGTGTCTATGTATATGCATGCTTGTATGCATATGCATGTGTATGTGTATGCATATGCATACTTGTATGCATATGCATGTGTATATGCATATGCATGTTTGTATGCATATGCATGTGTATGTGTATGCATAGCATGTTTGTATGCATATGCATGTGTATGTGTATGCATGTTTGTATGCATATGCATGTGTATGTGTATGCATATGCTTGTATGCATATGCATGTATGTGTGTATGCATATGCATGCTTGTATGCATATGCATGATTGTATGCATATGCATGCTTGTGTGCATATACATACTTGTATGCATATGCATGTGTATGTGTATGCATATGCTTTTATGCATATGCATGTATGTGTGTATGCATGTGCATGCTTGTATGCATATGCATACTTGTATGCATATGCATGTGTATATGCATATGCATATGCATGCTTGTATGCATATGCATGTTTGTATGCATATGCATGTGTATGTGTATGCATATGCTTGTATGCATATGCATGTATGTGTGTATGCATATGCATATGCATGCTTGTATGCATATGCATGTGTATGTGTATGCATATGCATGTGTATGTGTATGCGTATGCTTGTATGCATATGCATGTATGGGTGTATGCATATGCATGCTTGTATGCATATGCATGCTTGTATGCATATGCATGCTTGTATGCATATGCATGTGTATGTGTATGCATATGCATGTGTATATGCATATGCATGTGTATATGCATATGCATGTGTATATGCATATGCATGTGTATATGCATATGCATATGCATGCTTGTATGCATATGCATGTTTGTATGCGTATGCATGTGTATGTGTATGCATATCCTTGTATGCATATGCATGTATGTGTGTATGCATATGCATGCTTGTATGCATATGCATGCTTGTATGCATATGCATGTGTATGTGTATGCATATGCTTGTATGCATATGCATGCTTGTATGCATATGCATATGCATGTGTATGCGTATGCATATGCATGTGTATATGCATATGCAGATGCATATGCATGCTTGTATGCGTATGCATGCTTGTATGCATATGCATGTTTGTATGCATATGCATGTGTATGTGTATGCATATGCTTGTATGCATATGCATGTATGTGTGTATGCATATGCATGCTTGTATGCATATGCATACTTGTATGCATATGCATGTGTATGTATATGCATATGCATGTGTATATGCATATGCATGTGTATATGCATATGCATGTGTATATGCATATGCATATGCATGCTTGTATGCATATGCATGCTTGTATGCATATGCATGTTTGTATGTGTATGTGTATGCATATGCTTGTATGCATATGCATGTATGTGTGTATGCATATGCATGCTTGTATGCATATGCATGCTTGTATGCATATGCATGCTTGTATGCATATGCATACTTGTATGCATATGCATGTGTATGTGTATGCATATGCTTGTATGCATATGCATGTATGTGTGTATGCGTATGCATGCTTGTATGCATATGCATGCTTGTATGCATATGCATGTGTATGTGTATGCATATGCATGTGTATATGCATATGCATGTGTATATGCATATGCATGTGTATATGCATATGCATGTGTATATGCATATGCATGTGTATATGCATATGCATGCTTGTATGCATATGCATGCTTGTATGCATATGCATGCTTGTATGCATATGCATGTTTGTACACATATGCACGTGTATGTGTATGCATATGCTTGTATGCATATGCATGCTTGTATGCATATGCATGCTTGTATGCATATGCATGCTTGTATGCATATGCATACTTGTATGCATATGCATGTGTATGTGTATGCACATGCATGTGTATATGCATATGCATGTGTATGTGTATGCATATGCATGCTTATATGCATATGCATGTGTATGTGTACGCATATGCATGTATGTGTGTATGCATATGCATACTTGTATGCATATGCATACTTGTATGCATATGCATGTGTATGTGTATGCATATGCTTGTATGCATATGCATGTTTGTATGCATATGCATGTTTGTATTCATATGCATGTGTGTATGCATATGCATGTTTGTATGCATATGCATGTGTAGGTGTATGCATATGCATGTGTGTATGCATATGCATTGTGTATGTGTGTATGCATATGCATTGTGTACGTGTGTATGCATATGCATGTTTGTATGCATATGTATGTGTGTGTTTATACATATGTGAGTGTGTATGTATATGTATCTCTCCATCTATCTCTTTCACACTCTCTCTCTTTCTCTCTCTCTCTCTCTCGATGTCAATCGAAAACAAAACAATCACTTACATCGATGTAATTGTTTGAATCAAGGTCGTCAAAATCCACTTGAAGTTCTCCTTCGCCGAATTTCCAAAGATTTGATCCCAAAATATCTTGCAAAACTAAAGAGAGAAGATATTAGAAAAGCAAAAACATAAAGAAAGAAAAAGAGTGCTACAATATGTGCGATCTACTTACCAAACCTTCAGATCCATAAAAATAGAGGTGTGCTTAGAGAGAGAGGGAGGGAGAGAGAGAGAGAGAGAAAGAGAGAGAGAGAAAGAGAGAGAGAGAAAGAGAGAGAGAGAAAGAGAGAGAGAGATTTGTTTGAATCAAGGTCCTCAAAATCCACTTGAAATTCTCCTTCATCGAATTTCCTAAGATTTGATCCCAAAATCTGTTGCAAAACTAAATAGAGAACATATTAGAAAAGCAAAAAAATAAAGAAAGAAAAAAGAGTGCTACAATATGTGCGATCTACTTACCAAAACTTCAGATCTAGAAAGATAGAGGTCTGCTTAGAGAGAGAGAGGGAGGGAGAGAGAGAGAGTGAGAGAGGGAGGGAGGGACAAAGAGAGAGAGAGAGAGAGAGAGAGAGAGAGAGAGAGAGAGAGAGAGAGAGAGAGAGAGAGAGAGAGAGAGAGAGAGAGAGAGAGAGAGAGAGAGAGAGAGAGGACAAAGAGAGATCTGCTGTTCGTGGGCGCAAAGCCGATAGTAGAAGATGTAGAATCAAAATGCTCAGAATGATGAATTGTGGTTTTGGGCCCAATTAAAAAGATACCGTCGGTATAAGCGTCGGTAATTCCAGTAAATTACCGACGCTTATACTGACGCTGTGATTTGAGGCTTAGCGGCTTTCCCAAATTGTCGGAGGGTCATACGGACACCGACACTTCACCGTCGGTATGCTGATCGTTGGTATTCCCTCGATATGTTGTAGTGTCATGGTTATTGCACTTTGGGAAGAGACAAGCTTTGAAGAAGAAGATGTGGAATAATCAAACCTCTTCTCATCATATAAGTGCAAGGACATTAGTTTGTCCTCCCAAGTCACTAGGCCAACACTTATCGATTCGAATGCGACTTGCAAGAACTAAAATCAAGATCCATATGATCTCCTTGGATGAAGAAAAATCAATCAACACAATAAAAGTTTATATGGCTCAAAATCCTCATGAAACATTGCTCCCGATAGAAGCATATCTTTCAAACCGAGGGGGCTATCTAGTGCAATGCTTGAAAGGGGTGGAGCTTCCAATTCACTTGGTAACCACAAGCATAAGGACAAAGCGTCAAGCTTTTGATGATGATCTAATACAACAAGTGAAACTAGGCTAAGAATTAATCCATGATCTTTTGTTGAGATATACATTGGGCAAAGTTCTTTGATGACGGGAGTACATGGTGAAAAGATTCACATCTCTCTAGTTATCTAACCTAGTGAAAATACACAAGAACTACCCTCTAGTAAAAAATTGTTGGAGTTAGGCATTTACGACAGCATGCGAACAACACAAGGACGAAGAAGAAGCTTGGAGCACAACACACAATAGTGAATGTATTAGCACTAGAATGTAGAAAGATAATTAACCCATTAGCACTATAAGCATATATATACAAGCCGGGGGTAAAAAACCTCCTAAAGAGGAAAAAGAGTGCCCCAGTGGTCCTAGTATGTTCACACACATCACTACCTAAATATATCAAAAAATTCCCCCTAAGAGTGATGTGATGAAGAAGGAGCTGACACTCATGTGTAAGAAAATGCCAAGATATGTGGAATAAATCCACAAAAGGAAGTAAACCCAAAGCTTTGTGGAAAGCTTCAAAGTTCTCCCTCAGTAGAACCTTCGTGAAAAGGTATGCAATGTTCTCCTACGCGGGCACATATGCCAAGTTGATCTCTCCAACAGAGAACCTCTCCCTGACATAATGATAATGCTCCTTGATATTCTTAGTGCGAGCATGGAGCACATGGTTCCTCGCAACTGCCAATGCGCTCTGATTACCAGTGAAGATGGTGGTGGCGTAAGACTAACCAACACCCAAATCAACCATAAGGTGTCTATGCCACACACACTCAACAATCACTCTGAAAGCTGCCCTATACTCAGCCTCACAACTAGAAGTGGCCACAATAGGCTGCTTCTTGCTCAACCAAGATAGACATGAGCTACCAAGCATGAGGAAAAAATCACTAGTGGACACAAGATTGTCATAGCAACTAGCCCAGTTAGAGTCAGAAAAAGCCTACAAATCTAGTGGTAGTGATACTCCCTTGGGATAAAACAACCCAAGTAGCCGGGTACCACTCAAGTAGCGAAAGATGTGCTTAACCACCTGCCAATGCATGACACCTGGGCAATGCATAACCTACTCATCTATGAGACAACAAACTGAACATCTGGCCGAGTAATGCATAAGTAAATCAAGCATCCAACAACTTGTTGATAGAGAACAACATCAAATGCATCTCTAGCATATTGAAGACTCAATCGTAAACTTGTCTCCATAAGAGTGGCAATATATTTAGAGTCTTCAAGGCCAAAATGCTGCAATAATGTGTCAATATATTTCATTTGACACAAAGCCATTCCACCATCAATGTGCATAAATTGAATGCCCAAATAATGATGCAAATGCCCCAAATCAGACATCTCAAATGAGGCATGCAAATCAGCCTTAAAATCAACAATATGCTTCTCATGAGGTCCAATGAGCAGCATGTCATCAACATACACAACAATGATCAGAAGTACATCATTCGCATGCTTAACATATAAGGTGCTTTCAATTGGACTATTCTCAAAACCATGTGCAATTAGATAGGCATGTATCTTTTGATACCAAGCATGTGGTGCTTGCTTTAAACCGTATAATGGCTTCTTTAACCTGCACACTTGGTTTTCATGCCATTTATGCATGAAAAACATACACTTCTTCATGCAAGTCACCATTAAAAAATGGTGTTTTAATGTCCAACTGATGTACATTCCAACCATGATGAGCTTCAAGTGCACAGATGCTACGAACAGTAGTCGTTCGACAAGTAGGAGAAAAGGCCTCATCAAAATCAATGCCTCTTTCATGAGCATAACCCTTTGCAACAAGCCTAGCCTTATACATGTCATCTGTTCCATCAAGCTTACACTTAAGCTTGTATACCCACTTAGTGCCAATGGCCTTCTTGCCAGGAGGCAAGTCACATAAAGACCAGGTACCATTTTTCATGATAGCATCATATTTAGATTGCATTGCAGCCATCCAATGTTCAAAATTTTATGCTTCATCAAACAAAATAGGCTTAGTCTCATTACAGAGACTAGAGGCAGCCATAACATAGCAATCTGATGCAAAAGAGGCACTATGAGAGCCTAAATGAGTATAGTATGACATAGGTGCATCTAATTTGCTGTCACGCAAACTCTGCACTAGCCATTTTGGCATAGGTTTTTCCTCCTCAATATCAGCTCTCTCATCAACAAGTGCATCATGCAAATCTGCATAAAAAATGGAATGATCTACATCATCACATGAAACGTCTAAAGGCTGAGAAGTTTCCTCAATAGGACTAGCACTAGACTATGCACCTGTAAAAAGAGGTAGCAAAGTATCATACATGTCTTTAGAGCTAACATATGTCTCCTTCGTACATGAAAGTAAAGGCTGAATAGCATCTTCCACAAAAACAACATCACGGCTAACAAGAAGGGATTTTGTTTGTGGATGATATAGACGATCACCTTTGATTTTAGAACTATACCCAACAAAAATACATTTCACTGCTTTATCATCCAATTTTCTGTGATGTTGTTCATGCACTAATGCATATGCCAAACAACCAAAAACACACAAATGAGCCACCACTGGCTTGCAACCGTGCCAAGCCTCATATGGAGTGATAGACTGCACTGCTTTAGTGGGACACCTGTTAAGTACATATGCTACACACATAACAGCCTCAAGCTAGAAACTATGTGGTAAGGCTTGACTCTTGACCATACACCTCACTATTTCCATGAGTGATCTGTTCTTCTGTTTAGCAAATCCATTCTGTTGAGGTGTATATGGCATTATACATTGATGTTTTATCCCATGTTCAACCATAAATGCATTAAAGTTAGAAGACATATATTCCCCCCTCGATCAGAACAGAGGGTGCCCATTTTACAAGCTGACAGATTTTCAGCCAAAACCAAAAACGATTTGAAGCACATAAACACTTTGAACTTTGCTTTCAATGGATATACCCATGCATCCCTAGAAAAATCATCAAGGAAAGTAATGAAGTAAAGATAGTTTCCAAAAGAGGGTGTCTACATAGGGCCACAAAAGAGGGTGTCTACATAGGGCTGTAGTTTCTGTGTAGCTCAAATAGAACCATCTTTTGGGAATGAGGAACGCTGCATTTTTTCCCTAAATACAACCTTCACATACATGTTTACCACGTGCCTCAAGTTTGGGCAAAGAGGACACCATTTCAGATTTCTACAATCGTAGCAAACTAGCAAAATTTGGATGACTAAAGCATGTGTGTCAAAGCTTTGCATCTAGCATAGCTTGAGAATCATGTACTGCACATGTTGAATCACTCATAGATTTTTCATAATCTATGAGCTTATACAACCCATGAGATAAAATGCCAAAAGCAATAATTACGTGGTCGTTTGACAGATCATGAATTGTACATCTTTCATCAACAAATTTTACGACTAAGACAATCTTGGTTAAAGCTGAAACTCATAACAGATTCTTCTTGATCCCTGGCACAAATAAAGAATCTAACAATGTAAAAGAACTACCATCAGTAGTAGTCAGAATGATCTTACGAGCTCCCATAACAGGATAAGAGGAGTTGTTTGTGCATGTAACAGTATTCCCTATAGGGGCAAGATCGAATGAAGAGAAGAAACTATGCTGCAAGGTAATATGTTTGGTTGCCTCACTATCAAAGTACTAAACATTTGAGTCTACTACAGACATGCACTGCTCATGAGAAGGTGGGTGAAAACTGCAAACAGTAGTAAACACCGATTCTCCATCCTACAAGATTAGGAGACTCTGTTTTCGGCATAGAGGCCTCTGCAACAACCATTCCGGTCTCTTTCTTCTTTGCCTCTTTAGCAGCCTTTTTTGGATAGCTCTTAATGACATGGTCATTTTCTTTACAATATTTGCAAAATAATTTTTGCTTTTCTGATTTCTTTTCATGTTTGTCTTCCTTCTTCGGTTGTGTAGAATTAGCACATTTTTGCTTACTAGTAGAAGAGCCACATTTTCCTTTGCCGTTCTGACTAGCCAGGAAATCTTGATCTGCAACACGCATGATAGACCTGTTCTCCCTAGACTGATCTTCCTGCAACATAACAGAAACTAAATCTTCAAATGTTAAGGAATTTGGATTTCCTTTCATCATCAAAGGAAGAGTAGAAGCAAAACTCTGATATGAGTCAGGAAGATCATTCAGAATAGTCTGCACAACTGAACTGTTAGGAAGGACTTCATCAATAGAAATCAATTATTCCTTCAAATCCTTGATCTTTGTGAGAAAACTGTCCATAGAATCACCTTCATTCATGTGCTCACTCTCCAACTGTTTTTGTAGGTAAGCAACACGAGCCTCATTCGTAGCATGGTACAATGTCGTAAGTGTATCCCAATCATCCTTAGTTGTTCTACAAGAGTGAATGTGAGGAATAATGGCACGTTTGACAGACAAGGCTATCAATGCATGTGCTTGAGCATGTTTGCCATCCAAACAAACTTGCTGTATAGTAGGTACAATAGAAACCATAGCCCAAATAGGAATCTGAAGAATATCAACATCTTCAACACCATCTGCATCAGATTCAATACCTATATTTGCAGGTGTAATAGGACTTTTTTCAACACCCTACACAATATTCCATAGTCCTTTTGCAACCAATACATGTCACATCATATAAGCCCACAATGGGTAATTGGTACCGTCCAGCTTATCCTCAATAGCCAACATATGGAATACATCACTGCTTTTAGCCATGGCCATTGGTTAAGATACCCTGATGCAAAAAAATGAGTGTATCTGAAAACGTTGAACAAAACTACCCTGACAAGTTCTACTAGCGTGTAGCAGACTTCGAGATGCTTATATTGGTGAACCAAAACATGTATATATCTTTGGCACAAAAAGACAAAATAGCATGCATAAGCACTATGATCGCGCATTTAGAGGCCGAAATGAGCTGAGATCGTAATTTCAGCTTGAGTATGCTCACCAAATTTCATGTGATTCTTAGACTGTGACTAGAGAGATGTTGACAATGCCCTAGATGAAGCGATGACCTTCTCTGATACCGATTGTTGGAGTTGGACATCTACGGAAGCATCCAAACAACACAAGAAAGAAGAAGAAGCTTGGAGCACAACACACAATACTGAATGTATTACCACTAGAATGTACAAAGATAAGTAACCCATTAAGGCTATATGCATATATACAAGCCGGGGGAAAAAAACCTCCTAAAGAGGGACAAAAGTGCCCCTGTGGTCGTAGTGTGTTCACACACATCAGTACCTAAATATATCAACAAAAACACACCATCGATTTTCAAGAGGAAAGCATAACATGGGAACATTTCTTGACTTTTCATTCCATGTAGGATGCACTCTTTTTCAACTTAGGTATCAACCTTGAGTATGAGGATCAAGTTTATCAGTTCCTCATGGAAACAGAGCAAGCCATACCACATGAGGAAAGAACTGACATAATCCACACAAAACCTCACCAATCTCTTCTCATGCCAAGCAATGAGTTTACTTGGAGGGGCTACCCATAACCAATATAAAGCTTGGATTCAATCAACAAAGAAAGATTAGAAGACTCATAGGAATTTCCTAGAGGACTCTTGCATAATAAGATAGTTAATAGAGGATAGACTTATGGAAGTCCGATTCTAGGAAAGAAGTAGTGCTCGGTTGTAAAAGGTTCATGTCATTTACCACCTCAAATGCCAAGATCAATTCAAAGGCATGACTTCAAGAAAAAACAAGGACACAAACAAAATCAACTTCTGCAAAAATGAAAAGAAAACAAAAGGAGCAAACCAACAATTCAACAACTTTGTCCTCCAAAAATAATAATAAACACTCAATGCCACAATTCAGAGATGTGGATACCAAAATATCCACATATAGGGCCACATTCGATGACACATGCATAAGGCACTTGTTTTCTTAAGCCATGCACACATACAAACACACACCTCTAGGGAGGAGGTAAGAAAATCAAGACATAAAGAAAAATCTAGAGTAAGCCATGTACACATGTATATCCATTTTGTGCATACTTATTTTTTCTCAATTTCTAGTGTTTTTAGTAGTTTTTATCTTCTGTAATGGTTTATGATGCGTTCGTTTCTACACACAAATACTTATGCATTGAGTCTTTCTTGAAAACATGGATGACACAAACCACATCACACCCATTTGCATGTTGTATTTTAACTTTTTCTTGATGTTTGATGATCATCATGCCTTCATAGGGTTAATGCACCCTGAAACACATTCACACATGTGATCACTTTCTTTGTCCCTCATTCTAAGTAAAAACATTGAAATACTTGTGCACCACAACTATAATAGGGAATTGGGTGATGGAAGAGACAAAGGAAATCAAATAGTTCAAGAGGGAAAATCAACCCATCCAAGTAGAATAGTGGCACAAGAACCAAAAATAGATTGCTTAGAAATACTACCTAAGTATCTAGAGAAAGCGTCACAAGTGATACTGAAAGATCCTCCTATGGAAATGTCACTTACCTTAGAGGACATTAACTTAAAGAGTGTGGCCATCCTATAGAGTGCTCCCATTTCTTCGTTAGTCAACAAAGTTTGCATGGACATACTTGTAAGTTACACTTCAAGTCTATGGAGTTTGGAAAACAGCATAGAACACCATATCTCATCAAAACATAGACCTTACTAGGATGTAGTAAGTTTCTACAATCACCCGTTATCGAACCAGATTTCAAAAGGATTGTGCAAATGATCACTTCCTATAATATTGAACAAAGGAAACAAAAACAACTAGGATTTGTGGCGCATAACTTCAAAGGCACTAAGGTGTTCATATACCTAACATTGGATTTAATCGAAGAATCTCTGTATGTTACTTAAGGTCAAATAGAAGTGAACGATGTATAGGTACCATTCACAAAGAAATAAAAGTAGATGAAGACTTTCAATGACATGAACAATCAAGAATTAGAGCTTGTTCTAAGATTGATTCACCAATATTTTTTCTTTCCAATTCAAGATAGATACACAATTACTCATAAAAATACATGGTATGCTTTGATGCATGCTATGAGATTTAGAATCTCAATAGACATTCTTATAAATAGTCAATGCTCCACCTTAATGAAAGGCTTGACATCATGAAAAGAAGGTATCTTACCTTTGGGTGGACATTGAGCGGGGGGGGGGGGTTTTAGATATGCTCAATGCCTCACCCTTATGTAGTACCACCATTGTTCCATGACACTCTACTTTGTAAGGCCCCCATTATGACAAGAATCCGTGTGAGAGTGTTTGACATTAGTAGGTTCCTAACTTTGAGGTCAAATGAGGTCTAGAGAAGACCGTACATGGATCGTAGGAAGTTTATTTATTAGCCATTGGATTTCATATTGATCATATGTGAGGATAAATCCTAATCGAGGGCTATTAAAAAAGTAGCTTTCTTACTTGGGGAAGGGTGTGTTTGATGTGGGCCATTGGATCTAGACTTGATCTTAAGTATGGATTAAACAAGATCAAGGGCTATAGACAAATGGCTGTTGATCCTAGTTTTCTACCATTGGATTTGGACCATAAATCAATGGTGGAGATTAATTTTGGCATGTATCAAGCTACCACGACCCTAGAACATGAATATACTGACCTAGGCTTGGAAGACCTTATAAGGATGTTCCCCTCCCCATCTGGGATTATAATTTTGTGGTGTTCGGGACCATTCTAATGTCCATCATAGTAATTTTGTTGACCTATATCTCTTCACCTAGAGTCTATCCAGATCACCATCTAATATCCATATAGGGAGTGCATGGGTGCATAGAACCATCTATCTCTTTTGTAGTGTTTGAGTTCCATTTCTATTATAGTTTAGAGTTTGAGTTCACTTGAGTTGAGTTCATCTTCTACTGATCTTGAGTCCACTTTCCACGACAACCATATCTCTTGCATTTCTCCCATGAGCAAAAATATAGCTCTTTCTCTCTAACCTTGATCCTACACACACACACATATATATGTATATATATGTGTGTGTGTGTGTATGTGTTGTGATAACTTCTACATTGTATTGGAGTTGTACCACTAATTTATTTGTCATCATTTTTTTCTTACATGGTATCAAAACTCAAGGAGCTATAGAATATTTGCAAAGATTTTGAAGGCCAAGGAATCAACTCTAGAGTTTGTAGAAAGAAGGATTCAACATTCAAGCTCATCATAGGTGAATGCTTCAACATCAAAGTTTGGGAGAGGTAGAGAGTTCAACATTGGAGTTCTTGGGAGGCAAAGGTTTCAATGCTATAGCTTGTGGGAGACAAAGGCTTCAACACTAGAGTTCTTAAGTGTTGAAGGCTTCAACACTATAGTTGGTGGGAGGCAAAGGTGTCACTTGGGAACACTGGCACTAGACCATGATCCTTTAGATGTGCGTGAGATCTACGATGCCATGATGATAGAGAATTGACTAGAATGATAATGGAGCTAGAATGATTGAAACACCATTATGGCTCAAAAAAGGTAACCAAGTGTCAAATTATGGGAAAAATTCTGGTAGAGTCTCCCCCAAAAAGGGATCAATGAACCACAATGGCCAACCAAAGAGATTATGTGAGAATGTATGTGATCACAACAACAGTAAGGTACATGTGAGAATGTATGTGCTCACAATATTGTAGTTGTAAGCCTTTACACAAAGTATCAAGCACTTGTAGTGCTTTGTAGGCTTGCACAACAATGGAAGCCTTTTGTTGCAAACGCCTTTGATACCAGTGAAGTGGTGTAATGGCAATACACCAAAATGAATTCCTCTTTATGTGAGCTTTAGGATGATTCTCTCATAGTACAAAATTGAGAGTACATAAAGGCCCTAAACAAAAATTTTTGAGGTTTTACAAATAGAAACGACCTTACAATCTGTAGGTGTCTAGGCCACTAAATTTCTTATTAAAGAACATATAGAAAAGTGTCTGATATTAAGAGTAACATTACAGATCAACAAAAGAAGTTTTCCAGGGTTTTCGTTTTGTAACCTCATCTTCAAATCAAACACCATGTGATTCAAGAAGTTCCATGGCAAGAGAATAATTAAATCAATCACAACAAAGAAGATTCATATGAAAAAATATCAAAGGGATGTCTACAAAACACTATAGAGGAAAGCATGGACAACATCTTCATGGATTAACAAGAAGAACTTCAAAGGTTGACATAACAAATCAAGAAAGAACTAAATAAAATAAGACAAAGGGCACAAACTACTTTCACTCAACTGATAACATAGGTTTTGGGAGGAGGATTCAATCAACATTTTCTAAACAATTATGAATAAGGAACAATGACGATCACTCCTCTCGAGAAGCAACCCACAAGCATAACTGCCATGAAAGGACCAATGGAGGTATATGTCACAAAAGAAGAAGAAAAGGATGTGTTTGCACCACAATCAACAATTAGGGAGGGTTCCAGAGCCTCATTGAAAGAAGTCACCACAAGAAATGTAGGAGAAAAAGCACACATAGAGACATTTGACACATAACAAACCCAATGTTTCATTGAAATTGTGGATCTCAAAGCAATGGACACTTTTAGACCACCTTATCCCCACCTATACATCTATATGGTCGTATGATGTTATGAAACCATTTCTAGCATCCCAAGAGTCAATAGGTGGAGATACAACTCAACTCAACGCACCCATTGCAATGCCATATTACCATCCACTATAGCAACAAATTACATTTATGTTACATGTAGCATAGTCACCTCACCCATGAGGGTTTCCAACACATTCCCTCTCCATCAAAGCAAAATCATCTAAGGCCACCATAGAAATAATAGAATCATTTTCTTGATTTAGCATTATTTGTAGGAGTACACCCTAATGTATCAAGGATTTCTACAATATTTGCTAGAATGAATGAAGCTTTACTAAAAGAAACATGAAGTCATGAAGAAGTTCTAAAGATAATGAAATACCTACAACAAGAGGTTATGAGCTTGAAGATGAGAAAATCACGAATAATGAATGACATTGAATTATTACGACAACTCAACAATGAAGAACGAGCAAATGTGAGCCAACTAAGATAGGAGCTACAATCAGTCAAGGCACAATAGACAAAATCTAAAAAAACAATGGGGAAAGTAAAGAAAATAATATACAACCTAATGGAAGACAACAATAAGTTGAGAAGAGACAATATGAATGCCTTGACTTATTTAACCATAGACACACCCATCTCATTAGAACTTCAATACCATTGTGTTCACACGAAGAACCTGACTAGTGTGCAGCAAAAATTAGGATATGCATACCAATAGATGGCAACCACATATGCCACAATTTTAACATTACAAGCCCAAGTCTAAGAACTGCAAGAAAGAGCATGAATGAGTGCTAGAGGTCTTTATTTAGAAATACTCTTTGGAAACAAGATGAAAAATGTCTAGAGGTCACTTGCATGATGTTCAAGAAGATTTTCATCATGATGCAGACATGTTTCATAGAATTGAAGGGAACACCAATGCCATAATTGACTAGGTAGGGATTTAGACATGGGAATCGCCTTATGCAAAGGGGGGGGGGTATCTCTGATGGATGCTAATATATCACTTCTAGAAAGCCTATAGTATGTGAATTTTGAAATTCACTCTTTTCTTTCCCATTTCTCTCCATGGATAGGATCTTCTTCTTGGTTTACATGCCCATAACCGAGTGGATGCTCGGTTGATAACTTGGTACTTGGAAGCCACCTACTTGATACTAATAGGTGACTCTTTCGAGCCTTACACGTCTATGAAAAACAACAATCATCCACAAAAATGAGATTATTTTGAGATGAAACCAAGAGGATCCAAATAGAGAAACATGCAGAATTGGTTCTAATGGATCCCATGCATAAAAGCTTGAAAATGCTTTTAAAAGTTTGTCGAACGAGATTAATAATCAGATCTAGATTAGAGCACCACAAAACGTGCTAACCTAGAGGAGACCTAGAGTAGGAAAGGTTAGCCTTGTGCATGAAATGGTAGAGGTTGTTCAAGCCATGGTAGAATGTGTGCCCATTTTGGCATCAAATACCAAGTTTGAGAACATCCATTCCAGGAATTCACAAAACAAGTGGCACGTAAGGATCCATCTCAAGTTCAAATTTAATGTATGAAAGATACTCATATACCTAGAGTGCCAAGAACAAGAGAGGAGATAGAAAAGACCATATCAAACATGTATGAAGCTTAGCCTCAAGAAATCTTAAAAAGAGTTCATGAAATTCGATGGAAGAAAGAGAATTAGAACAACCTGCCTATCCACAAGATAGTGATGGAAAAAAAGATGAGCATTCTCTTGAATTATCTTGTTAGGATGATGACAATAGCCTTAGCATTCATGAGGAAACTACCATGATTCTACACACTCTTTCTAACTATAAGAGGGAGTATGAAGCCAAATCAGAATACAAGATCACACGTACAGTAAGAAGAAGATGTATCAAAGATAGTGAATTGAAGCCATGAACTATAGAAGAATTAAGAAAGACAAAAGTTTGATGTTCGCTCACTTTATATGAAGTTCTCAAAGTAAAACCTTATCTTTGGGATAATCTACCTCAACAAATGAGGCCAACATAGAAAGTGCTTCCACTCAAGCTAGCTCTTGTGTAAAGCAAATTCCATTAGCTGAAATTGGGGAATATGGTGAAGGGCGTTGAATGAATAATTTTGAGCCACTCTTGAAGAAAAATGGAGTCTCTCAATTAGTGTGATTGAGTTCTCATGTACATTAGATGTTGTATATATTCTTGCAAATAACTTGGAGAGTACATATAAAAATCTCTCATTCTAGTCGAAATTCACAAGAGCCTTCTTTGTTGAGCTCAACATGTGATGATCCAGGATGACACGTACTACTTTTTCATTTCTCTGACATGTATAGTGGTCACACCGGTATATGTTAGGGACACTTCATTGAGCTTTATTAGATTTATCTATCCAGAGTGATGGCACATTTGTTTCTTGCCATCTCACTCATTCATGGACATTAGGTTTTTTCTTATGTACTGGTCTTTATATATTGTAGTAGTTGTATTATTGTTTTTAGGTCATTCTTATACATTCCTTTTTATGTAATAGAAGAAGAAGAAGATCATTCTTCCCAACCTCAATTTGAGTGTGTGCTTCTCTTTGATTGTGAGAGTGTGAGTGTTTGTCTGAGCTCTCTTCCTTATCTCCTTCCTCATGACATGGTATCAGAGCCAGTGTGGCTGTAGAGAGCCCGTGGGGAAGGCCGACAATGTAGAGTACGGGAGAAGGCGTGGAGAAAGCGCAATTCAAAAATGACATCTGATTGCTACGAAAATTCGCATGAAGGTAGAAGACCTCAAAAGTTTGGAGCCATCTCGACCTCCGTTTTGAGCCCGCAAGGTGGGGCCCATAAAAAAACCATGTCAGTTTCAAAAATTGTAACTTGCATCGTATTCGACAACACTCATATATTCCAAATCCACAATTTCAAGCAATTCTATGCACTATTGAAACACGAAAACTATGTTTCTCTGCGATCGAGCTGTCACATCATAGTGTGTTGCAGAGCAAAGAGGCATGAAAGGAGAGCCCCAAAATTTTTAAATTTATGAGCATATTTTTCTTCTTCAAAGTCTTATGAAATTCCCTCAAGCCATGTAAATGCACTAGAGGAGTCCTCTAGATGCATATTCCCAAATCATTGTAAACTATTCCTTGTAAATTAGTAGGAAATTCACCTTTTACTTAATAAAGTGCCGGTCTCTTGTGTGAAAGGAACATTTTTAGGGCACATGTATATAAGTCACTTTGTGACTCTTTGTAGAGACTTTTTTCCATTGTGAAGAAGGAGAGCTCCTGATTTTCGAATTTGCTTCTTTCTTGTAGATTTTCATCTTCTCTTTGATCTTCTATGTGTGTCTAATGCTTGGAATGAGTGTGTAGAACTGTTATCTACCCCTCCCCACTGTTTTTGAGCTACTGTAGTGTGTGTGTGAGCTATTAGAAGTTGTGGAGTGAGTGTGGGTGTTTCCTGCCATTCACTATTTTGGTCATAACTTGAAGCACGGTTGTCAAAATCAAGTGGAACTACCTGTAATAGATGCATCTCGTTGAGAGCTTTGAAATGAACCTCTTATTGGCCATATTCGGAGTTAGGAGAAAGGAGAAATCCTCGATTTAGTGAAAACTGTTGTAAGTGGTATTGTGACAAACACTTTCAGAATTTCAGTGAGTTAGAGAGGTGGGTTAGTATTTTCTCATGGCAAGCTGAACCACTTCATTTCCCATCACGTGTGCACATGTCCTCATACACTTGGTTAGGTCTGTTCATTAGATTGACAAATAAGCGTGTGTCAATTCCCCACTATACACTTGTGTGGAAAATGAGATTTAGTCTCTTTGGCACAAGTCCCTAAGACTTTTTGACTTAGGTACACACGTTTTTGGCGCCGTTGTCGGGGAACATCTCAAACAAGGTGCCTTCATGATGGTTATAGCTCAAGAGTGATGAAATCGTACTTGTAGAAGTTAATTTGTTCAGTGGCAAGTAGTCAACCACTTCAGCACTTGTTACTTCACATCCGAGAGGTGTGTGTAATGAGTTTTTAGGTTTGGGGCTAGTAGGCAGGAAGAGAA
Organism: Ceratopteris richardii; assembly: GCA_020310875.1. Lineage (NCBI taxonomy): Eukaryota > Viridiplantae > Streptophyta > Polypodiopsida > Polypodiales > Pteridaceae > Ceratopteris > Ceratopteris richardii. The sequence goes on along the minus strand of CM035428.1, from coordinate 155,754,652 downwards.
GGAAGAGTTATGGTTAGGTTATGAGAAGAGGAGTGAAGTAGGAGTAAGCCAAGATCACCAAGAAAAATCCCAAAAATTTGCCAAATTAGTGTAGTTCAGTTTCAGTCACCAAAAAGTATAAAAACCAAAAATTTGAAGTTCATTTGACACTTTCTTCATTCTCGTATTGTCTGAGCGCAGCGACCGGTATCGTCGAATCAATATCGTGCAAACTGAGCCCTCACACTCACCTAGTGACCTCAAGGCTTGAGTAGTGCAAGCTAAAGGGTAAGTTACCTACAAACATTAATCTCAAAAGTTATGAAAATATTCATTTACATGTGATTAAGGTTTCGATCGGTATCGCAGGGTGGGATAGAGTGTTTGGAGGATTTCTTTTTGTGAAAGGTGTAGAAATGAAGAGGGGTGAGAGAAGAGAAGCGGGGAAGAAAAGTTTTTGAATTTTGAGGTATTTTGGCTTGAGTATCGCGATCGGTTGAGTTTTTGGTATCACGATACCAAAAATTCCCTCGTATCGCGATACTCACTGAAGTATCGTATCGTGGATTACCAGCCGTGGTATCGCGATACCACTTGTGGTATCGTATCATCGGGTTGGTATCGCGATCGCACTTTACCAGGGTGGTATCGTATTGCGGTCCACTTTTTGGTATCGTATCGTCCCTCGTCCCAGTGTCGTATCACGATACCATACAAGTATCGTATCATGCAAGTTGGTGGTATCGTATCGCCACTTGCATTGATATCGTATCGTGTGATTATGTGGTATCGTATCGCGTGACTGCTAGTATCGTATCGTCTCTCTTCCCAGTGTCGTATTGCGATACCTTTTTAGTATCGTATCGTGCAAGTTGGTGGTATCGTATCACCACTTGTCGAGGTATCGTATCGCGTGAGAAGTCTAGTATCGTATCGTGTTTAGTGGCGGTATCGTATCGTACAAAGCCCACGTATCATATCGTCCAAGTTTTAGTATCATATTGCTAGAGTTCTTGGTATCGTATCGGCCAGAGCATAAGTATCGTATCATCGGGGTTTTTTGGTATCGTATCGTGGACTACATAGATATCGTATCGTGACTAGACTTGGTATCGTATCGTCCACTCTGGAGGTATCGTATCGCCAGGGTAGCCAATATCGTATCGTGCTCAACATTACTATCGTATCACCTGTTGATCTAAGTATCCTATCGTTTAGACTTCAGGTATCGTATCGTGAGCTTGTGTGGTATCGTATCGTGGATAGCTTGGTATCACCTAAAGCAGTATCGCCTGGTGCAGTATCGCCAAAAGTGGTATTGCCCAGAGCATTTGAAGCATTTTGAAGGGCAAACTTGAGGCATTTGAGGAGCCACTTAGGGAGAGTTTCAAAGACCTAGAGAGTCCTAGGAGGGTGAATGAACTTGAGGTTAGGAAGAGTGCTAAGTAGCCGGAGAAGTGTCATATCTTCTGTTGGAAATGCCGCTCAGGTCAGTCACCACTCTGTCTATTTAGACACCTCTAGTGACTCAAAGGAGGAGATAACCATGGCTTCAGAAGACATGCAGGGCCCCACTCCCGGTAGAAACTTCATGACCACTGTAGAAGGAGAGTATCACACTTCTTTATAGTATGTTTCTACTAATGCCCAAGAGATTCCCATCTACCAGGATGGATTAAACAGGTTTGTGGCTAGGATGGTGACTTCCTTGGATGCAACAATTGTGCCGAGACCGACTGTTAGGTATGAGGGAGGAGCATACATGGACAAGTTGGGTCACACATATATATATAGTGACTTAATACCCAGATTTGATCAATGAAAGGGGAGAGTTAGGGGGACAGGAAAACTCAGGGAGACCAAACCCAGAGGAGTTAGTGATGACTCCTAGAGGCAAGTCCCAGGTGACACAAGTCTTGAGAGGAGACTTGATACCTCAAGATGACTACCTATTGGAAGTCTATTTGATTCATGGTTTGGACTTGTTGCTTCAAACTAACTCACTGGCCCAAGGAAGAGAAGAAAGCCCGATGAAGTTTTATGAGTTAAAGGATCTGGAAGACGAGTCTAGAGTAACATACCTAGACAAGAACCAGAGAAGATATTAGGTGGTAGATGCCATAGACAGGGCTCGACTGAAATACATGGGATTGCCTGTATTCCCTTAGAGAGAGCAGGCAACCACCTTTCGGAACCCTTTTGGAACCCAACAAGAGGCAGAGCAAACCATTTCAGAACAAACTAGCCAACGGAGTGTTCCGAACCGAACTCATGTACAATTTGCGACTCCAGGAGTGCAACCTCACAATCAGACCCATCTTGGAGTAGGAAATCAATACTGACCACCGGTAAGGCCACGACCTCCAATGGGAGTACAACTTGGAATACCCCCAATTAGACCGGCGGTTCCTGCCTTCCCTATAATGCCTAGACAGCCAGAACCAACGAGAAGACTGAGACCTATTCAGGTGGCCAAATGCGTAAGGAATCATTATGACGGATTGGGAGAACCCTATGACCACATTGTTGAATTTAAACAAGTTCTAAGGGCAGAACAAGTAGACGACTTCTTCGTGCAGTATGTCTTTGGGATTCACCCTCACAGGAACAGCTCTGACTTGGTTCCAGCCATTAGACCCCAACCAATTTGGAAATATGGAGCAATTCTTTCAAGAATTCATTCGGGAATTCACTAAGAGAGGGATTAAACACAATTCTACATCTTTAATCCATAGCTTCAAATAGAACCCTAATGAAGCTGTGAAACTGGTTGCCCGAAGATTCAACCAGTATGTTGATAGATGTCCAGCTGCAGAGAGACCCACTCAACAAAAAATGATTTCATTATTGTTGGATGGACTCACGAATGGAACCCTAAGAACGCGAGTTTACGTGAATAGGTTACAAACCCTGAGTGATTGTCTTCAAGAGTGCATTGACTTAGAGGACAACCTAGCGGATGATCTAAAGAGTATGCCCAACCCCACTAAATCTGAAGACTCAGTGAGTACAATTACATCCAACTCTAGTAATGTGGAGGAATTAGTGGAACTGGTAGCAAAGAAATTGGGAGTCCAAGGACAGAGAAATTACCAACACCCAGCCTTAAGAGTTCATATGTTACGAAGATGTAGTCTATGTGGAGGAGATCACCCCATGCACATGTGTGTATGAGGAGGAACTGGTGTACCTCAGACATATCCTTACAACAGATAGCCCCATCAAGGACCTGCCTTGTATTGCCACATAAAACAGAAATACACCATCACACCATGGAAAACTGCCCATTCAATAGGCAGGCACGGCCCCTCCAACCACCTCAGTATCGACCATATGGATATCCACCTAGAGAGCCAGGTAGAGATATGCCTAGATACAATTCTTACCCAACACCACCAGGAGTACCGAGACCATATGAACCAGCACAATTTGGAAACCCTCAACTGGTGTTAGGACCACAACCTCCACATCCTCAACATGTGGTGCCTATTAAGTATGCTCAGCCAGAGGAAAACCTAGAAAGAGCCATTGTACCAGCATCCCCTATGACCAACATGGAATCAACCAACTCAGATAACAAGCAATCTCAGGGAGAGTACTATCCCTATGACACCAACATGTTGGAATATGAACCAACATATGATTCGGCATACTATGGATATGAAGGCTACGATCAGGCTTTTGGAATGGAGGTAGCAACTTTAATGTATACTACACCTAAAGCACAACCGCCCGTGAGACCACCCATTAGACCGCTTGTGCCAAGAGGACCATGTTATAGATGTGGAGGAGACCATTTTATTAGAGAATGTCCTCGGCCTTACAATCCACCACCGCCTAGAACTTGGGAAGGGTATTGCAATGATTGTGGAAAGGAACATCTTTTCAGAGATTGCCCAAAGAATCCCACCAAAGTCCAAGTCACTGCACCTATTAATGTAATTGAAGTGATAGAAGCACCTTGAGGTGATAAGGAATACACTGTGCCTTTAAAGGCCATTACCCAAGCTCAAATGAAAGAACAAAAAGGAAAACAACCGGAGCGGGAACAAGAGAACAAGAGGACAGTAATCCCAAAATTCAAATAGTTGAAGATTCAAAGGACCCACGTGAGAATACCCAGAACATAAAAGCGCAAAAATGGAAGGAAAGAAGAGAGAAGCTCAAAGATAAATGGATAAAAAATAAGAGTCAAGACAATAAGAAACAAACCAGAAGCAGCAAAGAGCATAAAGAACCAGAGAGTCGGGAAGAAGTTCCCATTCCACCGCTCATCCGAGAAGTAGAGAAACTAGGATCGATTCTAACTGACCCAAAACCGGACGACTTAGACATGTGGTTAAAAGCTTACCAAGCTAGAATTAAGACTGGACCAAATGTGGAACAACACAAAAAACTTTACCCACAAGGAGAATTAGAGAAAGAAAGACTTACGATATGTAGGAAACTTATAGAGGTAGCACAAGCAACCCTAGAAAAGACTATCCCAACCCTTCCAGAGACAAGGATAGCAGAGGAGCACTACAAGGAGTGTGCCAAAGCCAAGGATAAATAACTTAAAGAGAAGGATGACAATTGTGAGCGAGTGAAAACCCAAGATGAACCTATGTCAATAATACCTGACTTAGAGGCTGATTGGCCAAAGGAATTATGGAATAGAATTCGAGAAGAAGAATGGAAGAGGAATGGAGTGACTAAGCCTCCCTTTGAGGAATTAGATGTGGAAGTTTATCAACCAAATCCCAACATGGAAGAAGTATATGAGGAAGTATCAAGACTAGACCGAAATAGAGAAGAGGCTCAGAGCATTTCAACTCTACTTAACTACATGGGAGAATATGAAAAGGAGTCTATGATAATCCGAGCACCCATAGTATCGGGAAAAGGAAAAGGAAAATCAGATCAGAACTCACACAATTTAACAGAACTCAAAAAGACAAAGGTACAATGCAAACTGACTGTGGAAGAATTACTTCGGGTAAAACCGCAAATATGGAAACAATTAGCAAGTCAACTAGAATTAGGGCAGGAGAAGGATGAAGAGGACAACAAGGGAAAAGAAAACTCATCTAAGATACAAATACCAGTAGATAAGGTGGGAGAATTTAGCGAAGGAGATGAAGATAATACATGTCTACCTGTTACTTACAATGGTTACATGACCAAGGCAATACTAGACACAGGAGCTGGAGTAGGAATTGCCACCAAGGAGATTTGGGAGAAATGGGGAAAGCTTGCCTGACGGCCCACACACATGAAGCTCCAATTAGTAGACGGTCATGTGGAGAAACCCTTAGGAATATTAGAAAGGATCAAATTAACCACCTCTGGAGTTGAATTTGAACACACATTAGCCATTTGTAAGTTCGAAAAGGCTAACAATTACGAAATGATATTAGGACGACCCTTCATGAGACAAATGCGGATAGTACAAGACTGGGGACGAGATGCTTTATACCTGCAACATCAAGGAAATACTACCAAGATAAACTTGCATACATTTTCGTATAGAGATGTACCCCCACTACAGTGGAATCCCATACACAAGGAGGAAGATGACCTATCTATTCATAGTGCTGGATCAAGCGATCAATCATGGAAGAATGAGGACGCCCAATTATGGATGTGTAAAGAAGCCAAGAAGGAGGACCATACAAGACAGCTGTGGCCAATAGGACACCCTAACTACCGACCGATAGAGGACCCTAGGTATATGCCTCAAATCTTCCCTGATGAAACCTTTGAATTGCATGGATGGATGGAAATCTTAGCCACCTTAGATGCATGTGTGAATGAGGAAGTTCTAACTATGAACAAGTGCATAGATGAGGAAGGCTATGATGTAAATTTGTACATGGTTGTCCTTCAAGAAGTAGAAGCAGGGGAAATCTTGGAAAAAGAGTGGAAAGAGGAATATGAAAGTATAGAAATGGAACCAGAATTCGATTCAGAAGAAAGCTATCTAGATACCATTCAAACCGAAGATAAGTATGGAATGACCAAAGTGTTAGCGATAGAAGGACCCCCCTAGTACCGAAGCAAGAGGAAGGCGTGAGTAAAATCGGACCAAATCCAGATCTTTTTGAGGTTTCGGAGGACTTTAAAAGATACGAGGTAGAAGAGAGAAAGATAGCCATTCAAATGCCTAATAGAGAGGCTCGAGAAGGAGAAGCATACGATAACAAAGAACAAACAAAAAAAATCATAGTGATAGTGGAAGATGGAGAGGAAAGATGTACATACATAGGTAAAGATGTAACAACGGAGGAGGAAGAAGAATTAATACAATTGATCCGAGAATACCGCGATGTATTCGCATGGACATATAAGGATCTCAAGGGTGTGGAACCCTCTATTTGCTCTCATAGAATCCCAATTACAGGAGAGGCAAAACCATCTAAACAACACCCTTATACATACAATGAGGTCTATGCAGCTAAAATTAAGGAAGAAATAGACAAGCTACTAGTGACAAGATTCATTTATAAAATAGAACACACCGAGTGGGTATCGCCCTTAGTAGTTGTGCCTAAAAAGAACGGAAAATTAAGAGTTTGCATTAATCTGAAAAAAGTGAACGCAACCACAATTCGCGATAGCTACCCATTACCCATCACTGACCATCTATTGGAAAGAGTTGCAGGAAAAGAAGTCTATAGCTTCCTAGATGGATTCTCTGGATACAACCAAGTAGCTATTGCTACCGACGATCAACATCAGACCGCATTCGCGACTGAATGGGGAGTTTATGCGTTCCGAGTGATACCTTTTGGACTCACTAATGCGCTTGCTACTTTCCAACGATTGATGTGTCATGTTTTCAAAGAATTCTTGAAGAAGACCATGGAAGTGTATGTAGATGACCTATGTACATATTCAAATCGAAGACAAGACCACATTCCTGAATTGCAGAAGATATTTAATAAATGCCGACAATATAGAGTTTGCCTGAACCCAGAGAAGTGTGTCTTCATGGTAAGAGAAGGGAAGATCTTAGGACACATAGTCTCTAGAAATGGAATATCCACAGATGAAGACAAGATTAAGGTCATATTGGAGCTTCCTAGACCTAAGAATGCGAAAGAGGTGCAAGCATTTATGGGACATTGTGGATACTACCGTCGATTTATCCACATGTATGCCATAATCGCCAAGCCCTTGTATGGACTTTTGAATCAATTCACATGGACAGAGGAATGCGAGAAGGCATTCAATGAGTTAAAGAAGCGGCTTGACACAACCCCAATTCTGAAAACACCGAATTGGAACAAGCCATTTCATATTCATGTGGACGCTTCTAATTACGCAATAGGCTGTATCTTAGCCCAACCAGCATATGAAGGAAAGTTAGTTTACCCAATTGCTTATGCGAGCAGACAACTGAACCAAGTTGAGAGGAACTATACAACTACGGAGTGAGAAGGATTAGAAATGGTCTATGCTGTGAAGAAATTTAGACACTATCTCTTAGCCAACAAGTTCAAGTTCTTCATAGACCATCAGGCATTATTGTACTTGGTCAATAAGCCCTGTAACACGGGAAGACTGGTAAGATGGTTTTTACTATTGATGGAGTTCGACTTGGAAGTGATAGTAAAAAAAGGAAATACCCATGTAAGAGCAGATCACCTTTCTAGGTTAACACATGGAGAACCACCAAGTGGAGTACCCGATGATCTGCCAGACACTTATTTGTTCAATCTGGGAGTGTGTCCAAAGTGGGTAGAGAAACTAATTCGGATACTCACTCATGGCCCACAACACTCAATCAATAAAGAGAGTAAAAAGGAAATTCTGCAGTCAAGGAATTCGCACATTATAGCGGGAAGTGTGTCCTATAAGGAACCCAATGGTGTACTACTAAGATGTGCTGAGGAGGATGAACAATTGAAGCTGATTGAACAAGCTGATGTGAACAAATGGAGGACACACAAAGGGACTCATGGAACTATAAGGGAACTAAAACGATTAGGAGTATACTGGCCTGACATGCCTAAGGATATCCATGACTATGTGAGTAATTGTGCAGAATGCCAGGAGACGATCCCCGAGGATCATATGTCCATGCCTTTCTCAATGATAGCACCCAATTGGAGCAAAACATTGGTCAGATTCCTAAAGACAAGAAAACATGAGGAAGGAATTAACTTGGCGAGAAAACGATCCCTGGAAGAAATGAGCAAGGATTATGTACTCATGGGAAGACACTTGTTTAGGAGAGGAAAAGACAACCAATTACGACTATGTGTGCATGAAGGAGAATATTTACCTGTGTTAGAGATGGCACATGCAGGTGCAGCAGGAGGTCATTTTTTAGTTGAGAGAATCATAAAAATGATCCTCTTCGTGGGCTTGTGGTGGCCAACTTTACATATGGATGCTGAGACATATGTACGAAGCTACGAGACATGCCAAAGGGCTAAATACCCGATTCGGAGAGATGACATGCCATTGAGACCTATGGTTTGTGCTAGAGCCTTTTCTAAATGGGGAATCGATTTCATAGGACCCATGAACCCACCGGCCAAAGGGTCACATGCCAAATATATTATTGTAGCCACCGATTATTTGACAAAATGGGTAGAGGCAGAGTAGCCCAGCAGTATGAATGGACCGGGCATGAATTATCCCAACAACTAGATCAAATTGAGAAGCTGCATGAAACTCGGTTGCAAGTTGTTGCAAGAATCTATGCAGCCAAGAGAAGACAAAAGGCATATTATGGTGCACACATAAAAGACAAAGGACTAAAAGAAGGAGACCTAGTGTTGTTCTACACCTTGAAGCAACATGCCAAGAAGTTACAGAAATGCGGATATGGACCTCTAATCATTAATAGAATCTCAACGGGTGGAGTAGTTAATCTAGCCACTTTGGATGGAGATATTCTTCCTAACTACATAAGTGGATGTAGAGTGAAACGGTTCATGAGACCATTGACAAATCAAATGTTAGCACGTGTCATAGGTGCGCAAAATAGGAAGAAAGAGGAAGAACGGATTAGAGAAGAAGCAAGGCAGGAAGCTAGAACGTATGAAGAAATGGAAAGAGTGGATTAGGCAAAGAGACGAACGGTATCTCCAAGGAGAAGAGCCTATCCCCATGGCTAACTATCGAGTCCATCGTTCCAATGGACAGAACCATAGCATATCTAAACCCTACCTAAACCTAGGGATTGGCAAGACAGAGTACCAATTGATAGATGCTTTGATAGACTCAAGAGTATGACTCAGTTGCATACGAAACATGGTCATCTAGGATCTTCAAATGATTATGACACCCATGAAAGATCATATGATAGGTATCGGAGGTCAAGTAATAGCATGCATTGGAGAAGCCATCGTATCCCTCCACCTAGGAAATTCCTCCATGGAACAACGGGTCTTAGTGTGCAAGGAAGCAGACTTAATAGAAGACTTGATCCTAGGACAAGATTGGATCATTGAAAATGAAGTAAGCATCCACCTAGCGCAAGGATACATTTCAACCAAGATAGGGCACAAGGATATTTTTAGTCTATTAGGGGAGAAGCCCTCACAGAAACCGGAAGCCATTGAAAGTGTGGAAGAACTCAAAGAAGAGCACTTAGAGAGTAATTCCAGCCCCAATCCCTCAGGAGCAAGTCGGGAAGAAGCAAAAAGTTCAAACCCTAACATGCCCATGAAAGGAGTGGATTCATCCTCTTCAATTGATGAACGGAAAGACACCAAGGAGATCAACACTCTGAGAGTTTCTCACACGACAGAAGGATCAACAATTTGGAAAACCACCATCAAATACTTGCATGAAGGAAAGGTCAGATTCAAATGGGTAGGCAAGGATCAAGTGAAGAAATCAGAGATTGTAGCACCAACTCATAAAGAAAAAAAGGAGAGCAAGAATTCTTCTTTACCGAAGTCCAAACCAAAAAACTCTTGCAAGTTTGGCTTCCTAGGTCTTTGATTGAAGCTCAACAAGCACGAAAACAAATATGGATTCCCAAGAAGGTGAGACAAGCAGCCAATCAAGAGATAAGCAAACAAGAGGATGCATTACACCTACACGTTCGGACAAGGAAGCCAAGACAGACTCGTCATAGAAACATGAAGACAAAAACCTCTACCACTAGGACAATGGAAGGAACAAAAGAAACACATGCAGCTCAAGGAGCCAAAGAAAAGACACGACCTGTCAATGCTACCATGAAATGGATTTGGAAACCAAAACAAGTGCGAGGAATGCAACACCAAAACAACGAAGATTCCAATTGCACTCATGAAGTATCGAATGCACCTAAAGTATGCATAATAGGGCCACCTTACAAGGCCAGACATTCGGCATTGGAAGTACATAATAAAATTAGTGGTGCACATTCTCCATATGGGAAATAGGTCATAGCTTCAACTTCCTTAGGAATGGAACTACTATGTAAATAAATAAATGCGTCGGCTATACTAACCCTTGTTTTGTTTCAGAAAAGAAATAAAAATATGTGGTAAGAGATCTCAATTATACAAGCAAGGGAATGGAGTGACAAAACAACAACATGTCCCTACAATGCACCACACAATTGCTATATCTTCTATTGAAGCTAATGCACTTTTCATTACAAGTGCAGATGGCCTCCAAAGATTCTGAAGCAACTATTCAGGAAAAAGTATTGGAATTTCCTTTACAGAGCGTACCTAAAGCAAAGGGACATTGGTTTAGGGAAGAGCAACCGGCTGGAGAGTATCTATTCCTGGTAACCATCAAAATCATGGACACAGATCATCAGTTTCCGGTTATATCCCAATATTTTAAAGTAGTGCATGAGCTTCCATCTACCTTTGACATAATGAAGAAGGCGAGCATACACAAATATTTTGAATTGCGGATCTACAAGCCCGACTTTCAAAGGTGCACACAAGTAATGAATACATTACAGCCATCACTACATGACCCATTGGTGCCAGAGGCCAGAGTCATGGATGCAGTAGGCGAATGGGTAGTGATTCAATTTACCCATGATTTAATTAAAGAAGATTTTGGATGGGAGAAGGACGGAACTACTGTATTGAAGGAAGAAAGCCGACGGGCTAAGATCAGGACCTTCATTGACATCAATCGAATTGACATAGAAGAGGAAGTACGACTGATTCATCAGCACTTCTGCTTCCCTAACATGCATCGATACACTGCTCCTCAGAAGATCATTGTCCAACTGCTATCACATGCCATTAAACAAATTGGAAATCAAGTTAATCTGACTCCCTACATACAGGAAAGGCTATTCGAGGCAAAGAAGCAATGGAATCACAAGAAGTTCCTAAACGACAGTGTAGCTCTGACCATTTTGATATATCATGCTTTAGGTATTAGAGAGAACCTGCAAGAAATGCCCTCATCCACAGCCCTAGCTAAGTATGTCAAAGTCGCGATAGTCCCAAGAAAGAAAAAGGGAGTCAAGATGTTGAGGAAGCAGAAACTAGCTCTCAACCCAAAATGAGAGGGACAAAGAGAATAAGGGAAGTAAAGCAAGTAGAAGCTGAAGTTCTAGCTACAAAAAGGGCACATGTGCTCCCGAAGACAAGAATTGCACAGCACCAACCTATTACAGAAGAGGAATTAACAAAAGCCCTAGAAGACACACACCAATATACGAAAGGTCAAATTAAACTACCAGTGCCAGGGCACCATTACCAACAGGCCCACAGAGATCCGGCAGTGAAAAGAAAGATGACTAAGGTACATCGATACAGGGAAATATGGTTGGATAATTCAAGCTCATCTTCGGATGCACAAGAAGAACCCGACACATCCTTATTAAACGTGGACATTTAAAGTGAATCCAAGGATGATGGACAATGGGAGGAACTTAACGAAGTAAACCACACTGAAGCAAAAGAGTGTATGAAGGTGAACGACAACCCCATCCACCCCAATCAAGACACCATAGACAAAGAAGGAAACCAAGAAGGGGTACATGTCATCCAAATAAATGAGACTTCAAAAATTCAAATCAAAGAGACAATGCTTAAAGGAGAGGAATCACTCAAGAATCTAAAGGAAGAACCTAAAGAAGCTACAGTCAAAGACTTAGAACCCTTCACTCCGATAAGGGTTGTGGCAGAACCCTCCCCCATGGATGTCACATTTCAGGGAAGTGCCATGAAAGTTATCAATATAGAAGAAAAAAGGAAAGAGCCAGAAGTACAACTTCAAATCAGACAACCACATAATGAGACTATCAATGTGGAGCACAGAAAGGATGTACAAACAGGAGAGGCTCCAAACATTCCAAGAACGTGGTTGAATGTCGATAGTACAAGATATGATCAGAACTGCTATGGATACGCAACAATTAATGCTTGAGGCTGATGAGGACTATGACAAAGCAATGCAGGAAAAGCATGAACTTCATGAACTAGGTAAGAACCTTTCAGAACAATTAAAGCTAGCAAAAGAGCAAATAACACATAAAGAAAATGAAGTTCAAGAGGCCAAGCAGTAGTCAAAGCTTTAGAGACAGAAAAGGAAAAATTAAAAGAACAGCTACAGGAGTTACAAAAGAAATATGAGGTTAGTGAGACCGAAAAAGACGCCGATCATGACAAGAAGAAAAATATTGGAATCCCAAATAAAAGTATACATGGATGAGGCAGAGAACTTAAGGAATCGCAACAAAGAGCTAATGACCGCTCTTCTGAGTAATCAACCTATAGAGGTTGTGGAAAAGCCAGAAAAAGACATAAAGGAAATCGAGGAAAAGATAGCTAAGTATGAAGATCAGCTCAAGGAGGAGTAGGCAGTCATTGCCGAATGGGAAAAAAGGTACATGGATGATACAACGAATCTAAGGACCAAGTGGAAAAAAGCCGAGAATCAATATTTAGTGGAATGTAAAGAAGATGTTGATTGCTAAAGCTAATGAAGAAATCAAGCAAAAGGATGAGATGATAAAGGAGCTACAAGAGCGGCTAGAGCAGAAGGCAACAGAGGGGACACCAGTAGTTCCAAAATCCACAATGGCTACTGAGGAGATTGACGTACATCCTCTATCTCCCCCCTTACATCATTCACCGATAAGGGAGGACACGGAGATCCACTCTGAACGTAATCATCAGGATATTGCAGAACTAAGTCAAGATGAAAGGGCACTACTGGTGTCCCAGCTTATCGTAGAATTTGAAGATCAAATCATCAAGATCATGAAGGAAGCTCAGATTGAGAGCAAGAATTTGGAACAAATATTGAAGCCATTCAACATACCATATGGACTCCTGAAAGATCAAACAAGACAACATATAAAGACCACCGCAAATAAGGAGCTTGACAGTAACCTCCAGTTCAACAATAATACTTTCAATTATACTCAAGAAGAATTTGACAGGGCTGACCCTATATGGAGGCGCAAAATTTTGGAAAAGAATCCTACACTGTAGGTACAATGGGAAGCATCGCCGCACTTCAGGTAAACCCATCTTTTTGTCCAGTATCCCACAGACACTCCTGGTTGTAATTTTGGGAAGGACAGTGCCAAGGTAGCATAAATAATCAATGGCTCAATTATCCATTATTACCAAGTCCACCACATAATTACCTCCCAACAGAAGAATACATGGTGAAAACCATGGAATTTTGGATTGCTCGATATGCGACTGTATCAGATTTAGCCATCAAAATGACCAATAAGATTTTCAGCATGCTCCTTATAGTTATTAAAGTCTTCCAGCATGCGAAATATACATTTTTTAACTTCATCGGCATTACACAGGGATTTGAAGCCCTGATTTTTTATCTTTCCACCATTCCGAGCCGATTAACACTCATGGCCTACTATTCAGGACTTATGTTCTTGTCGAGCACATACATGCAGACTTTTGAAGAAGCATTTTTTACTGCCTTCTTTGAAATTGATTATGAAATTTTTGTTAAAATGACTTCTAATCTTAATGCAAGACTGGTGGCTTATGAAATGAGTTTCTTTGTGGATCACCAACAAGCACCAGAGGATGGAGTGAAGTCAAGCCAGTGGAAAGAGTTTATGATATGTCATGCCAATTTGCTTAATCAACGAGAGCAAATTGCCATTCAAACGTACTCACGTCGCCACAAAAAGCCTGTCGGGGATGACAGAGTTCAGGAGGAGGGACGTGTGGAAGGGGAATCAAGCAAGAAGAGAAGAAGAAGAAAATCAAAGACCAAAACTGGTCAATAAAGAATGAAGATAATAAAGCAGAAGAACCACCCTCTGCCCAAAGCCCCGCAGGGGCACGCATCAGGCAACAACGCCAAACACCGAGGTCCTGAGGAATGGAATTAAAGAATATCAACAGCCAGGATATTTCATGGGAAGAACGGACCAGGGCCGGGAAGCATACATGAAGAAGTGCAAGAAGATACTTGGTAGGTAATAATCCTCCTGCTGATAGCGTGCGTTGGCAACAAAGTAAATAGGCTCAGAGCAATACAACAAGGTCAGATGTGTGAAGATAAAGACAAGTCAGAAGACCAAAAGTTAGAAAGAGGTAGAGGCTGAAAAGTTGAAGCGGGCGACCAAGAACACCACATTCTTACTCACTCATGGCGTGCGTGGCAGCCCGACTGAATACAACAACCCAGATTTGTGATGTACGGGATATCAAGGAGCAAAGAGAAGCAAAGGACATATTTCGGATAAGATAACCAATTGTCTGACAATCCTTGTTGTTGCGTCGACCACTGGGAGCGTGTATTCAGAACTCTTAAACAAGCTACAAACAAGACGCAAAAGTCTATCAAGGGACGACAGAGACAAAGAGGGGGAGAGTGTTGCAGAGCAAAGAGGCACGAAAGGAGAGCCCCAAAATTTTCAAATTTATGGGCATATTTTTCTTCTTCAAAGTCTTAGGAAATTCCCTCAAGCCATGTAAATGCACTAGAGGAGTCCTCTAGATGCATATTCCCAAATCATTGTAAAATATTCCTTGTAAATTAGTAGGAAATTCTCCTTTTAGTTAATAAAGCACCGATCTCTTGTGTGAAAGGACCATTTCTAGGGCACATGTATATAATTCACTTTGTGACTCTTTGTAGAGACTTTTTGCCATTGTGAAGAAGGAGAGCTCCTGATTTTCGAATTTGCTTCTTTCTTGTAGATTTTCATCTTCTCTTTGATCTTCTATGTGTGTGTAATGCTTGGAATGAGTGTGTAGGACTGTTTTCTACCCCTCCCCACTGTTTTTGAGCTACTGTAGTGTGTGTGTGAGCTATTAGAAGTTGTGGAGTGAGTGTGGGTGTTTCCTTCCATTCACTATTTTGGTCATAACTTGAAGCATAGTTGTCAAAATCGAGTGAAACTACTCCAATAGATGGGTATCGTCGAGAGCTTCAAAAGGAGCATAGCTAGGAGAAATCCTCAATTCAGTGAAAACTATTGTAAGTGGTATCGCGACAAACACTTTCAGAATTTCAGTGAGTTAGAGAGGTGGGTTAGGCTTTTCTCATGCATGCAAGCTGAACCACTTCATTTCCCATCACGTGTGCACATGTCCTCATACACTTGGTTAGGTCTATTCATCGGATTGACAAATAAGCGTGTGTCAATTCCCCACTACATGCACTTGTGTGGCAAATGAGATTTAGTCTCTTTGGCACAAGTCCCTAAGACTTTTTGACTTAGGTACACATAGTGTGACAACGTTCAAGCATAAGTGCTGCTTGTGGTGTTTTACAGTGTTGTGAATAGCTATAGAAATGGCAAACATAGATGGAATGAGTCAGCTTATGAGCAATAAGCTAGACAAGAACAACTTCCATGCTTGGAGATTCAGAATGATATATTTCCTCATGGGAAAAGGCTACTCGAAGTACATCGAAGGAGAGAACGAAAATGCTCTGCAGTTACCAGAGAGGAATCAGACTACTGACCAATTAAGAGCATATGAGGAATGGAATCAAGGAGCATGAAAGGTAATGTATTGGCTATCTGTTAGCATACATGATAGCATGATTGGGCACATATAGGATGCCAAGACTCTGAGAGAGGCTTGGAATAGTTTGGTCACATTATATGAGACCAATACAAAGGCATGGAAATTGCAACTCAAGAACAAGCTAGATACATAGGAGAAGAAGGGCATGTTGGTAAGTGACTACACCCTGAAAATCAAAAGCATATGTGAGTCACTTGCATCTATTGGTGTGAATGTAGATGATGATGATAAGGTGGAAGTGTGCCTTCATGGTTTAGGAACTACATATAAGCAGTTTAGAACTTCTATAGAGACCAAAGAAAGTATTCTGAATTTTGCTGATTTGGTATCCATGCTGATTATTGAAGAAAAGAATCTTGGTGAGGATTCAAACTCCCAAGGAAAGCCTAGTTATGAGCAGGTATTCTAGTTTGGTAGAGGAAGAGGGAGAGGTAGAGGTTTTGGAAGTGGAAGAGGAAATAGTAACCAAGACCAAGGTCAACAACAAAATCATGCAGGAGGAAGAGGAAAGTTTCAAGGTACGGGGAGCCAAAGAGGTTGCATAAATTTTCAAAGAAATGATTCAGGTAATGATAGTAAAGGATGTTGGAATTGTGGTAAACGTGGAAACTTTGAACGTGATTGCAGGTTGAAGAATCAAAATAACAGAAGGCAGCAAAACAACTATGCATCCACAAGTGCAAATGATTCTGAGAAATTGTTTATGGTTCAACATCACATGATGAACACAATGTCTGATGGTGTTCAAAATAGAATGATAATGTCTTGTATGTTGATTTAGGTGCTTCAAATCACATGACCAGTCATGTGGAATGGTTTAGTACTTTGCAAAAATTGCTAGTTCTTGGATATGTTGAAACATGTGATAACACATCCCACCCTATCGAGCATATAGGAAACATAGCATTGCCCATGGAGAATGGGAAGGTAAAACATCTTGCTGATGTGCTGCATGTTCCAAATATAACAAAGAATCTGGTTTCTGTTGGACAAATGGTTGACGAGGGATTAGAAGTCAGGTTCAATGTTGATGGGTTATATGTAGAAGAATACAAACGGGATGGAAGATTGATTTCCAAAGGAAACAAAGTGGGCAGTATGTTCACTTTAAATGTGAAAATTCCTAAAATGAATGCCACCATGTTTGCAAAAGGTGTAGGAGTCATTGCTGATATAGAGATCTGGCACAAACAGATTGGACATGAAAACTTGGAAAGGCTGAAGTTGATGCAGTCAAAGGAGATTGCCCATGGACTACCAAGTTTCAAAGTTGCACAGATGCAAAAGGTATGTCCTTGCAGCATGTCAATTTGGAAAACAGTCAAGAGAATCATTTCCACATGACAAGCATGTTAGTGAGAACATACTAGAAATAGTACATACAGATGTTTGGGGTCCTGTAAAGACCACATCTATGGGCGGTTGCAGGTTTTATGTTACTTTCATTGATGACCATACACAAAAAGTATGGGTATATTTCCTGAAAGAGAAGAGTGAAGTGTTCACTCACTTCCAGACTTTTGAAGCTATGGTGGAAAAGCAGATAGGGAAGTATATTCATGCATTAAGATCTGATGGAGGAGGTGAATACATGTCAAATGAGTTCAACAATTTTCTAAAAAATCATGGAATTCAGCGTCAGTTTTCATGCAGGTACACACCACAACAGAATGGCATTGTTGAACGCAAAAATAGACATATTGCAGAAATAGGAGGAGCCTTGATGGCGGAGAAGAATATGCCTCATTGTTATTTGGCAGAAGCTGTTCATACTGTTGTATACATCATGAATAGAACTTCGACTGTTGTTGTACATCAAGTTACACCTGAAGAAAAGTTTACAAGTAAAAAGCCAAACTTATCACATCTGCAAGTTTCTGGCTGTATTTCATATGTACATGTTCCAGATGAGTTGAGGACAAAGCTTGATCCAAAAGCAGAAAAATGTGTCTTCATTGGATACTTCCTTGAGAAAAAGGGATATAAATGTTATAACCCACTCACACGACAGGTGAAGGTGAGTAGAGATGTGGTATTTGATGAAATGTCAAGCTTCCATGTAGATGCCAAAGAAGGACTGAATCTTGAACCAAATGACAAAGAAAATGCTAAAAAATCAAGTGCAGAATCTCAAGTTTTGAGTGGACTAGATGCATCACCAAGCGATAGTTCCAACTCAAATCCATGGAGTGGAAGATTACATGGAAATTTAAGTCCAACAAATTCATCAAATATATCAAAGAAAGGTAAAGAAAAGCTTTCTGCTAGTCATAAAACATGTGCAAGTTTTGAAGGCGTTGAGGGAGATTCAAGCGATTCAGAAAAGATTCTTGATGAGGAACTTGGATTGCCCACTATGATGACTCTAGGAGTAAGAAAGGCACATGCAGATGATACAAGGAGAAGTGACCCAGGACCAAGAAGATCTGGGAGGATGCGGAATTCAGTGCAACGATTGACATATGATAGCTACATGACTTGTCATTGTGCCTACATGACAAAGGTAATACAAGATGCTGAACCTTCTTGTTCTGAAGATGCAACTGGAAATGCAGATTGGGAAAAAGCTGTGGATGAGGAGATGGCTGCACTTTATGGAATTGATACATGGAAGCTTGTTCCATTGCCACAGGGAAAGAAACCCATAGGCTGCAAGTGGGTTTACAAGGTAAAGCACAATGTTGATGGTAGCATAAGCAGGTATAAAGCACGTTTGGTAGCAAAAGGATATGCACAAACTTATGGCATTGATTATGAGGAAACATTCAGCCCTATAGCTAAATTGTCTACTCTGAGAACACTTGTTGCATTAGCTACAGCAAAAGGGTGGACTTTGCATCAGATGGATGTGAAGAATGCTTTTCTACATGGTTCGTGTAGAGCTCTTTACAAAGTTTAAGAGCTATTGGATGAGATTGGATAGGTCTTTTTGAGTACAAAGTATGGAAACATTAGAAATTAGTTCATTTTAAGTAGATATACAAGTCAATTTCCTACTACTTAGAGAGGACTTCTTGTCATTTGTATATGTTGGAGATTGTGAATAGAGCTCTCTTACTTGGTTGCACTCTACTCTCTTGTCTTTGTTAGCTTTTATGACGGTGTTGTGTGCTTTGTTGTGTATTGTTTTGTTGAGTCTTCACAAGTAGAATGGATTGTAAGAGATGAATACTTGAGTTTGAGCTTAATTAGAGGTGTTTGAAGATAATTATCAGTTTTGAATTTGTTTTATCATTGGATTTCAATTTACACAAGTAAAGTTTGATATCATATTCGGACTCTATATTGAAAATAACATGATTTAGGAACAAAAATCATTCATGAAGTTATGAGCATTTAAAATGTCAATTGCTAATTCTGAAAAATTGTGTTTTTTGCACATTGACCTTGTTTTTTAATTTTTTATTGATTTCTTGTGAGGTTTTGATAAATTCTTGTGTGAATGATTGATTTGTAGTTTTATGCATTAGTCTTTAAGCAACAATCAGGTTGCTCTCCTTGAAATGAGAATTTCAAGAGGTTTATTGAATCATTAGCGTAAATGGTCATTATAATCACTTTAGCTACAATGATGAAAATGTTTAAATGATGAGGGCAGCATATTTTTTGACACCATTGCCAAGGAACGAGTGACCTAGATTGGTGGTGAGAAAATAACAAGTAAAGATTGCTTTACATTTCACAATTGAACTCATTAATCAATGCAAAGAATTTCGTGAGGAAGGCTTGTCAAGTATTCTCTTTTCACTTATGCTCTTAGAAACAAGATAAGAAGTCTTTTTTGAGCTTCCAATCAATTGATTATAAAATAAGTTCATGTGAGTATTTTTTGCTCAATTTGATGTTCTCTTGATCATTTGTTTGAGTTATTTTAGCAACATTTGTAACTGTTGAGGAGGAAGATTGGATTTGAAAAAAGCTTTAAGAGAAAAGGGTAGTGAGAAATTGTTTTGGAAATTGATACATCAATACATTATTTGAATCAAAATTGTTGAGGTTTTTGTGTTTTTTCTTATTGAATTTTTTTCTTTCTAAAATATTAAAAAAACCCAAGAAAACCTAGAAAAAACAAAAGTGTCAAAATGAAAATTTGGGAAAAACAAACAATTGGGATGGTAAAATCATTGAGCTCACATTGCATCTTGATTATGAATATGTCAAATCATTTGGGCCATATCAACAATCAATGCATCCACAATAGTAAAGATAGTAGTTCTTATTGGACAACCCACATCTACATGAATTCTTCAATAGAGCACCAAAGGATTTATGGTATAATCCTATATACACACCATTTGCAAGAAGAAGAACTGATGCACATAGTATTTTATGTGAGCCAACTATAAGAACAAAGGTGAGTGATTGAAATACCCATTTATAGGACCTCCAAAAGGATCAACACCAAATGAAGAATACATGCTTATCACATTCCAACATTGGATTGAGAAATCATCCAATGTCCTAGATCAAGCTTGTATCATGCTAAGGAAGATTTTCATTATGATGGAGACATATTTCATAGCTTCCAAAGGGATGCCAACACCATTCATGAATAGAGAATGTTTTAAACATGGAAATCAACCAATGGTTTTAGAGAGACACCAGACCTAGAAACCACCATGGCATTTTATGACATGCTAAAGGAATTACCAATCTAATTCATGTAAACCTTCAAGGAGGCCTTTCAAACAAGATTCTTTGAAAGGACTATAGAGATACTTTGTAAGATAAATAACGCTTTTGCCACAAGACTGCTTGCACCAAGCGCATGACAGATACCTTAAATGCATGGAAGAATATGATCTATAGAACATATAGGTATTATCATGGATCACAACATTTAGGAAGGCAGGAATGTTGCATATTGAAGATCTGATAGCAAGACAAAGCTAATTAAAGGATATAACAAGAAGCAAAGGACACATAAAAGTCTCATAAAAAGGCTTTTAGAATCCTACAAATTAGTGTAATTTAACCTCTTAGGTTAGATCTCTTATTTTTATGGATGTACCAATTTTATAATTCCTAAGAGCATGGGAAAGCTCACATTTTTATTTATTCCACTCATCGTAGTCCGATTAGCTCAACAAAAGCACATTTTTGTGGATGTTTTGCCATTGTGAATAGAGAGCTCCTTGAGAAATCTCAACTTTCTCCTCATTGTTTCTCTCTTCTTCTTGTATGGAAAATTCTTCATCGGGGAATCTGGACCAACCTAAAGGCTAGCAAGATTTGGAGGGTGTCTCCTTGGTGCGAGCGCTGTAGCCGGTCCATTGAAGATGTCGGTCACATCTTCTTTTCTTGTCCGAACTCCAACATGCTCTGGCAAAAAGAAAATTAGACTTCAGAAGCATATCAGTTGGAAACAAGCTCTGCTGGGAGAAGCGACCAGCTGCTTGGTGACTCTCTAGAATGCTATCAGAGGGGAGGCCCTCTGGAAGATTTGGTGAGAAAGATGTGCTTATAACTTTGGTGACTCCCCGAAAGAGTGGTCGATTGAGAAGTTGTTGTTCCTCCTCGGTCAAAGAATCACCAAGTATAAGAAATCCCCCCCCCCCCCCCCCCCCTTTAGGCATCATAAAGTGCTCCTTTTGACCAACAACAAGCTTAAACCCAAGTGGGCCCTGCATGAGGGTGATGAAAGGATGATTAACCTTCTTTGTAATGCACTCTAAACTCTGTAAGATCTACCCCTGCTCTGTGGGACTTGGGGGGTCCTGTGGGCTCTAGCCCCCTTTCACTTGTACTTTTCTTTCCTTTTATTTAATACAAGTCCAAGAGAGTAGGCTGAGGCCGAACTCCCTTTATTTAAAAAAAAACTCTCAGGGCATTGAAATGAATTTCTAATTGAAGTGAATGAGACTATCATGTGGAACAGGTTTACCAAACATGAATCATAACAGCCTTTTCTTTTTGACATAGTTTATGTGGATAAAAAGGAGTTCACCTGTTTATCAAGCTTATGCGTATATTTGACTGACTAGATGAGGTTTAAGGATACAATATATGAGGTTTAAGCATACCTTTTGTACTATACAGCTTTTTTAAGATGAACAAACCAAACATGAAATAATGTAGCCATGAAATAACTTCTGATATCATCATCACCACATAGAAGATGAGGGATCTAGATAAAGAAATAGAATGAAACTTACAATTAGATGGCTTTTAAGAAAAACTGTATTTCATAGTATTTGGACTCACCTCTGAAGATGTGTCCAATAATTGTGTCAATCTGGTGGCTCAACTTACTTGACCTTTTGGCAAACCAAATATGATGTGACTAAATATATGATGTGCCAAAAGTATGAGAGTGACTTTGTGTAAGAATCTTCCGTTTCATTTTCTAGGGTCTTGGACGCATATATAAACTCTTCTTCTTCTTCTTCCATGATCATTGAGAAGATGTACTATGACAATTAAATATTGAAATTCTCTACACATCCACATACACGTGCCTAGTATACTTTATAGTATACCTCTCAATAGGAGGCAAACTTCACAATCAATTCTTAGAATGAAAACAATTTCTTGCAATATTTATTTCTATGGGTTGTCCATGCTCCAAGTCATATCCTTCAACTAATAATGTGGTTATTTAGCTTATATGTTAATAATGGTGTTACTGAATTGAAATTTTTGGATTACTCCACATTTCTAGTAATGTGGAGCAACAAAAATTTCAATTCAGTAACACCATTATTAACATGCAACAAAAAGTATCAGAATTATCCGTTTCTTTCATGCAAACAAAACTGAAACCATTGGACTAGTTTTTATATCAAATACATTCATTAGTCACTTCTTTCAAGTCAGGGTTTACACTATGATGGAAATCATCCAATTCTTAACTTTTCAAGAGCTTATATTATAATCTCAGTATATCATGTATAAAGATCTATTAGAGAATTAAGGAACCACCATATACACAATAATTCTTCTTTTGTGATGAAGATGGAATAGATAACCCTCCTTTAATTGGAAGGTCTATAAAAATACTTTTCCTTTCTCATTGCACTGTATATGCAATTTATTTACTTCTTTAATCTATGCAATCTTTGTGTGTGTGTGTATGTATATATATATATATATATATATATATATATATATATATATATATATATATATATATATATATATACACACACACACACAGACATATATACATATGAAATTTTAGTAAATTGCATTTTCTATTAACAAACATCAAGAGAGAAAACCCTACAAACAACAACTCTACTTTTTTCAGCTACTTTGAAATCTATAAGCATATTAATCTGTATGATGAATAATGAATGAAAGAAATCTGAATTATATGGAAAAATATAAGTTACATAGTCATTAGGTGTTGTCTCGAACCCTTCCATGAAAGTATAATACCATCTTTAATCTAGTATCTCCCTATCGAAACACTTTCAATGGCGTAAATATTTTTTCTAAATAATTAAAACGTTCCCCTCTGATATGGAGCTTAATTTCCACTAACCCAAATATTTTATGCGTGTTACATACACACACACACACTATATATATATATATATATATATATATATATATATATATATATATATATATATATATATATATATATATATATATATACACACACATATATTGTGTGTGTGTACGTATGTCTATATGTATGTGTACATGTGTATATTTATTTGTGTGCATCCATGTGTGCATATATAAAAACACATGCATATAAACGTACATATGTATGTATGTACTTACATACATGACAAGCGTTTTGTAAATGCATCTTCAAATGTTTAGTATGACGAATGACATGTAAGAAATGGCTATTATTTGAAAACAAAAACTAGATTGCGTACATGAGAGTGGAACCTTGTTAGCTTAATTTTTCTCACTTGGGTCCATAGTGCAGAGAAACTTCTTTGCGATGATAGAGATGCTCAGGCACATGCAATGATAGATTTGTCTATCAAACATGCCATTGTCCCTCACATTCGCTCTTGCAAAACAACTAAGGATGCTTGGGATACACTTACCACTTTATACTAGGCAAGAAATGAGGCCCGTGTTGCTTACCTCTAGAAATAGTTGGACAGTGAGAACATGAATGAACGGGATTCCATGGATATTTTTTTGACAAAGATAAAAGATTTGAAGGAGTAGTTGAATTTTGCTGATGAAGTCTTCTCGGAAAGTTCCCTTGTGCAAACTATTCTGAACGATCTTCCAAATTCATATCAAAGCTTTGCTTCTACTCTTTGATTGATGATGAAAGGCAATCCAAATGCCTTAACATTTGAGGAGTTAGTCTTAGTTTTCTTGCAGGAAGATCACTCTAGGTAGAATAGTTCCATTATGTGTGTTTAGATCAAGCTTTCATAGCTAGTTAGAAGGGCAAAGGTAAATGGAGCCCATCTATTAGTAAGACCAACTCTATTAATTCTATACAATCAAAGAAGGATGTAAAAGATGAGAAGAAAACAAAAAATCAAAACTTGTAAAGGAAATGATCATTTCATAAAGAGTTGTCCAAAAGTGGTTGCAAAAGAGGCAAAGAAGAAAGATGTTGGAATGGTTGTTGCAGAGGCCTCTACACCTAAGATAGATTCTACTAATCTTGTGTTGAATGAAGAGTGGGTGTTTACTACTGTTTGCAATTATGAACCATCTTCTCATGAGCAGTGTATGTTTGCAGTAGACTCAAATGTTTGGTAATTTGATAGTGGGGCAACCAGGCATAGTACCTTGCAGTGTAGTTTCTTCACTTCACTTGAGCCTGCCCCTATAGGGAATACTACCACATGCACCAACAACTCCTCTTATCCTATCATGGGAGTTGGTAAGATCATTTTGACTACTGCGTATGGTAGTTCTTTTACATTGTCAGATGCTTTATTTGTGCCAGGGATCATAGTTCATGATCTGTCAAATGGTGATATCATTATTGCTTCTGGCACTTTATGACGTGGGCTTTATAAGTTCATAGATTATGCAAAATCTATGAATGATTCACCATGTGCAATTCAAGATTCTCAAGCTATGTCATATGAAAATCTTTGGAATTCACACTTGTTCATATGTAATTTTTCTAGTTTGCTACGCCTCCAAAAATCTTAAATGGTGTCCTCTCTGCCCAAACTTGAGGCACCTTGTAAAGATGTTTGTGAAGGATGTAGTTTGTGCAAAATGCAGCATTCCTCATTCCCAAAAGATGTTTCTCTTTGAGCTACTTAGAAATTGCACCTTGCTCACAGTGATGTTTATGGTCCTACGCAGACACCTCCGTTTTTTTGAAATACCTTTACTTTGTGACTTTCATTGATGACTTTTCCAAGCATGGATGGTTGTATCCATTGGAAGCAAAGTCTGAAGTGTTTATGTGCTTGAAACAGTTTCTATTTTTGGTCACCCTTCATTTTGATCGAAAGGGGAACATATGTCTTCTAATTTTAATGGATTTGTAGCTAAACATGGGATAAAACATTAGTGTAGAGTGTCATATGAAGAATGGTACCTAGTATTTTATGTGATTTTCCTTCTAGCAGAAAGGCCATTGGCATAAGTGGATATACAACTTGAAGCATAAGCTTGATGCATGTGTACCTAAGTCAAGAAGTCTTAGGGACTTGTGCCAAAGAGACTAATTCTCATTTGCACACAAGTGCATATAGTGGGGAATTGACACATGCTTATTTGTCAATCCGACGAACCGACCTAACCAAGCGTATGAGGACATGTGCACACGTGATGGTAAGAGAAGTGGTTCAGCTCTCATGCATGAGAAAAGACTAATCTATCTCTCAAACTCCCTTAACTACTGAAAATGTCTGCCACGATACCACTTACAACAGTTTTCACTAAATTGAGGATATCTCTCATCTCCAAACTCCAAATATGCCCAATAGTGGATTTTTTTCGAAGCTCTCAAAGAGACGCATCTATTAGTGGTAGTTTCACTCAATTCTGACAACTGCGCTTCAAGTTATGACCGAAATAGTGAATGGTGGGAAACACACACACTCACTCCACAACTCGTACTAGCTCACACACACACTTCAGTAGCTCGAAAATAGTGGGGAGGGGTAGACAACAATCCTACACACACTTTCCAAGCATTACACACACATTGAAGCTCAAAGAGAAGATGAGAATCTGCAAGAAAGAAGAAAATTCGAAAATCAGGAGCTCTCCTTCTTCACAATGGCAAAAGTCCTTACAAAGAGTCACAAAGTGACTTATATACATGTGCCCTAAAAATGGTCCTTTCACACAAGTGACTGGCACTTTATTGGCTAATCTCTATTTTTCTATTATTTTACAAGAAGTATATTACAATAATTTGGGAATTTGCATCTAGAGGACTCCTCTAGTGCAATTTACATGGCTTGAGGGAATTTCCTCAGACTTTGAAGAAGAAAAATATGCCCATTAATTTGAAAATTTTGGGGCTTCTCTTTCGTGCATCTTTGCTCTGCAACACTCTCCCCTCCTTGTTTCTGTCGTCCCTTGACAGGCTTTTGCTTCTCTTTTATAGCTCGTCTAAGACTTCTGAATACACACACCCAGTGGTCGAAGAGGGGATGAGGACTGTCAGAGAATTTGTTATTTTATCCAAGGTATGTCCTTTGCTTCTGTTTTCCCCTTGGTATTCCGTCCATCACAAATCTGGGTTGTTGTATTAAGTCAGGCTGCCATGATTGCCATCAGTGGCTACGAATGTGACGTTCTTAGTCACTCTCTTCAACTTTTCAACCTTTGCTCTTTCTAACTTTTGGTCTTCTGATTTGTCTTTATCTTCACACATCTGACCCTGTTGTATTGCTTTGAGCCTATTTACTTTATGCCACCGCACGCATCCAATGGACGAGGAGATACCTAGGACCTTCAGACAATTGGTTATCTTATCCGATGAAGTGTCCTATGTGTTCTATCTCTCTCCTCGACTTGTTTCGCTTCACCGCCAGCTCTTAGTGGATGAGGAAGTTGTGTGCAACCTCCCATGAAATGTCCTGGTTGTTATCTTTCTTTAATTCCACTCGTTAGGACCTGGGTCTTTGGCGTTGTTGCCTGATGCATGCCCCTGCGGGGCTTTGGGCAGAGAGTTGTTCTTTGTCTTGGTGATCTTCATTCCTTATTGTGCAACTTTATTTTATGATTTTCTTCTTCTTCTTTTTTTGCTTGATTCCCCTTCCACACGTCCCTTCTCCTGAATTCTGTCATCCCCGACAGGCTTTTTGTGGCGACGTGAGCACGTTTGTATTGCAGCTTGCTCTCGTTGACTAAGCAAATTGGTGTGACATATCATGAACTCTTTCCACTGGCTTGACTTCACCCCATCCTCTGGTGCTTGTCGGTGATCCGCAAAGAAGCTTGTTTCATAAGCCACTAGTCTTGCATTAAGATTTGAAGTCATTTTTACAAAAATTTCTGAATCAATTTCAAAGAAGGCAGTGAAAAATGCTTCTTCAAATATTTGCATATGCGTGCTTGGTAAGAACATAAGCCATGAATAGAATGCCATAATTGTTAGTCGGCTCGGGATAGTTTAAAGGAAAAAACAAGTGCTTCTGATCCTTGTGTAATGCCGATGAAGTTCAAAAAAGTATATTTGGCATGTTGGAAGACTTTGATAACTGTAAGTAGCATGCTGATAATCTTATTAGTCATTTTGACTACCAAATCCGGTACAATGGCGTATCGAGCAATCCAAAATTCCATGGTTTTCACCATGTATTCTTCCGTTGGTAGATAATTATGCGGTGGACTTGCTAAGAGTGGATAATTGAGCCATTGATTATTTATGCTACCTTGGTGCTGTCCTTCCCAAAAATGCGACTAGGAGTGTCTGCGTGGTACTGGACAAAAAGATGGGTTTACCTGAAGGTCATAAGGTGATGATTCCCATTGTACCCGCAGGGTAGGATTTTTTTTTCTAGAAATTTTCTCCTCCATACAGGGTCAGCTCTTTCAAATTCCTCTTGAGTATAGTTGAATGTGTTATTGCTGAACTGGAGGTTGTTGTCAAGCTCCTTATTTGTCGTGGACTTTATGTATTGCCTTGTCTGCTCTTTAAGGATTCCATATGGTACATTAAATGGTTTCAATATCTGTTCTAAATTTTTGCTTTCAATCTGAGCTTCCTTCATGACCTTTAGTATTTGATCGTCAAATTCTGCAGTAAGCTGGGACACCAGTAGTGCCCTCTCATTTCTTCTCAGTTCTGCAATATCCCGATGAGTGCGTCCAGAGTGGATCTCCATTTCCTCCCTTATCGGCGAATGATGTAAGGGGGGAGAGAGAGGATGTACCTCAATCTCCTCAATAGCTGCTGTGGATGTTGGAACTACTGGTGTCCCCTCGGTTGCCTTGTGTGCAAGCTGATCTTGTAGTTGCTTTATCATTTCATCTTTTTGCTTAATTTCTTCGTTGGCTGTCAAAATCATTTCCTTGTTTTTTTGGATTTCTTCTGCTACTACAACAAGTTGATCAATGTCTTCTTTACAGTGCACCATATATCTATTTTCAGCCTTTTTCCATTTTGTTCTTAGAGCCGCGGTATCCTCCATATACCTCTTCTCCCATTCTGCAATGATGGCCTGCTCCTGCTTGAGCTGATCTTCATACCTAGCTATCTTTTCCTCCATTGCCTTTATGTCTTTTCCTGGCACTTCTTGAGCTTCTATAGGTTGATCGCAGAGAAGAGCTGTCATTAGCTCCTTGTTTCTATTCCGTAAGTTTTCTGCCTCATCCATGTATACTTTAATTTGTGATTCCAATATCTTGCTTCTTGCATTCATTCGTGTCTTCTCTGCCTCGCTAGCATCATATTTTTTCTGTAACTCCTATAGTTACTCTTTCAATTTCCCATTTTCTGTTTCTAGGGTTTTACATTGCTGCCAGGCCTCTTGAACTTCATTCTCTATATTTGTTATGTGCTCGTGTGCTAGAATTAATTGAGCTGAAAGGTTCTTACCCATTTCATGAAGTTTATGCTTTTCCTGCATTGCTTTGTCATAGTCAGCATCAGCTTCAAGCATTAATTGTTGCATATCCATAGCAGTTTTGATCATATGCTGCACCACTGGCTTGAGCTGAGCGACATCTACATTCAACCATATTTTTGGAATGTTTGGAGCTTCCCCAGTTTGTACATCCCTTCCTTGCTCCACATGTATAGTTTCATTATGTGGTTGTTTGATTTGAAGCTACACTTCCGGTTCTTTGCTTTCTTCTTCTATATTGATAATTTTTGTGGCACTCCCTTGAAATGTGACATCCCTATCGGAGGGTTCTGCCACAACTCTTATTGGTGTGAATGGAGCGGATTATTCCACCGTAGTGTCTTTTGTTTCTTCTTTGGGATTCTTGAATGATCCCTCTCCTACAAGCTTGGTCTCATGGATTTGAATGTTAGATATTTCATTTATTTTGATGACATGTACCCTTTCCTGGGATACTTCTTTGTCTGCGGTGTTTTGATTTGGGTTGATGGTAGTTTGATTTACCTTCACGCCCTCGTCTTCCACATTGTAGCTTACTTCATTTAATTCCTCCCATTGTACATCATCTTTGGACTCACTCCGAATATCGATATTCAGGAAGGATGTGTTTGGTTCCTCTTGTGCATCGGATGATGAGCTTGAATTATCCAACCCTATTTCCTTGTATCAATGTACTTTGGTTAGCCTCTTTTTCACTTCCGTATCTTTGTGGGCTTGCTGGTAATGGTGCCCTTGCACTGGTAGATTGACTTGACCCTTAGTGTATTTATGTGTGTCTTCCAAGGCTCTTGTTAATTCTTCTTCAGTAATTGGTCTGTGCTCTTCAATTCTTGTCTTCGGGAGCACATGTGTCCTTTTTGTGGCTGGGACTTTTGCTTCTACTTGCATTACTTCTCTTAGTCGTTTGGTACCTCTCATTTTAGGTTCGGAGCTAGTTTCTGCCTCCTCAATGATTTTGACACCTTTTCTCTTTCTCAGAACTGTAGCTACCTTTGCATATTTAGCCATGGATTCCGATGATGGCATTTCTTGCAAGTGATCTCTAATACCCAAGGCATGATATATCAATATGGTCAAGGCCACATTGTCGTTCAGGAATTTCTTGTGATCCCACTGCTTCTTTGCCTCGAATAGCCTCTCTTGAATATATGGAGTCATATTGATTTGATTCCCAATTTGTTTAATAGCATGAGACAACATCTGTACTATGATTTTCTGAGGAGTAGTGTATCTATGCATGTTAGGAAACAAAAGTGCGGATGAATGAGTCCTACTTCTTCTTCAATATCAATGTGATTAATGTCAGTGAATGTCATGGTCTTTGCCCCTTGACTTTCTTCTTTTAATACCATATTGCCATCCTTCTCCCATCCAAAAGCTTCTTTGATTGAATCATGTGTAAATTGGATTATGACCCATTCACCTACTGCATCCATGACTCTTTCTTAGCATGTACCTCATTTACTTAGTGATAGTCAGAGTGCCATTGCATCGGCTAAGAATCTGGTCTATCATGCAAAGACCAAGCACATTGAGGTAAGGTATCACTTCATTAGAGACTGCTTAGCCACTAAGCACATTATTCTTCAGAATTTTGATACTAGAGATAATGATGTAGATGCTTTGACTAAAGCTCTACCACAGGATGGCTTTTGACATTGTTGTCAATTGATGGGTTTTACTTGATTCATGACCCTACATAGTTAATTTTATATTGTGTAACATGCCCATCACGTGGGAGGTCTAGCTTGTATACTTACGCTCAGGTATTCTTTATCATTCTTTATTTTTTTTCCATAGTCACTTTGGCCGTATTGGCCTTTAGTGGGAGACTTTTACCATTAGTGTCAATGTGAAAGGCCAAATGGCCACCAGAAACATTTCTATATGTTCCTCAATAAAACATATAGTGGCCTGGTTAGCCACAAATTATAACTTCGACTTCATTTTGTAACACCTACAAAATCTATCTTTGTGCTCCTTCTGTACAGTATTTTTCTACGTATTTTGTAGCCTTGGTGCAAACTATTATGTGCGATGGCTAGAGCTTGGTTTTTGTTGGTGCATGACAACCATCAATTGATGTTTTGGATGAAGGAGTGAAGTCAAAGATTGAAGAAAAGATTAACCTATGAGGCTTGAAGATAGTTCACATTTAAGAAATGAAGACTTGTATATATATGTACATTAAACTTGTAGTTAGGTCACATATACATTTTGTAATGGTCATGAGTTTGTACATGTATGCCTATATATACAAGTAAAAAGTAAGGGTAAGTATGAGAGAGCATGAGATAAGAAGAATTAGATGTTGGAAGAGCTATTAGATACTTTAGAAGTGAAGGAGATCTCTCTCATCATTCAGTTGTAAAATTTTCTAAATAGAAGAATAAATTACACCCGATATTTTGTTGTGTTCTCCTTCTGTGTTTGATCATTTCAAGAATATTTTTGTAGATGTCTAATTCCATATTTAATGCTTCTATGGTTAAGATTTGAGAGCCTAATTGTAAACAAACTGAGAGAATTATGTGTGGGAACATTTGTATGTGAAGAAGTGTTGAGTGTCTTTTGAAACAGGTGCAATCTCGATGGTCAACGAATTGATCAATAATCAGTGCACACTGTAAAGTTTTGCACAAATGAGGAGTCAAAATCTAAGTTGGAAGGTAAGCCATCTATGGCTAAAAGCATTTGATTAAAGGGGTTGTACTTTGGGAGAACCATGCTTTAGAAGTTGCAGGTATCAAAGTCGATTGTAGAGGAGAACAGTTTCGGACATAGGTGAACTGTTTGAATCATTTCTCAAGATCTACTGAATCATTTGAGAAGATTTAACTTGGAGAAGGTGCAAATCTTTAGGCGACACCTTCTCCAAAGTTTCATAAAAAACTTTACACATTTGGTTAGTCAATCAGTGAGTTATGTGCAACAAACTTTTCTGAGTAGTGACTTTCTTCATAGTTAGTTCAAAATTTTGATAATTTGGTATTGGTCCTTCAAATTGGTAAAGGTTTTGAGTTATTCTTGATATAGAGGTGCTCTAACATCAAGTATAACTTGTTCTTTTGGAGATTAACACTCTCCATCAGTGGTATCAGAGTAGGAATCATCAAAATAGAAGAAAGGAGGACCCCAACTGCTGCAGTCATACATAAATCAACATTTGAAGGTTCCAAAGGTGAAAGCTTAAAGGGAAAGCTTGAGAAGGAGGCCTAAAGCTATCAAGAAGATAAAAAGGAACTTCATTCAAAGTAAAGCTACACTTATTCGTCATAAAGCTTTAAGAATTTAATACATAGGTGAAGAAAGGATGGGAGATTCTCTTCAGATAGAGAAATTGGATAGAGAAAACTATCCAGCTTGGTCAATGAGGATGGAAGCTCATCTCATGAGCAAAGATCTGATAGGTTACATCACAGGTGAAGAAGAAAAACCAGAATTTAGAGATCCTAGTGTTCCAACTTGGGATGAACACTCAGAATTGAAGACTTGGGTGAAGAAGGATGCTCAAGCAAGGAGCATTATCTA
Source organism: Ceratopteris richardii (assembly GCA_020310875.1). Taxonomy (NCBI): domain Eukaryota; kingdom Viridiplantae; phylum Streptophyta; class Polypodiopsida; order Polypodiales; family Pteridaceae; genus Ceratopteris; species Ceratopteris richardii. Next base: position 155,722,230 of record CM035428.1, on the reverse strand, counting down.
CATGGCAGTCAATGACTACTTGCTACCTCATATTAGAGGAATTGAAAGTGCAAGTGACATATGGAATGCTTTGGAGGAGCATTTCCAAAACACTACAAGTTCAAGGAAGGCATCTTTTTGGGAAAAGTTTACCACATTCAAGAAGAAGGCCTCTCAATCCATTTTTGATTATGTAACAAGGATGAAGGACATTGCAGATGCATTAGGAGCAGTTGATGAAGATATTGAGGAAGATAAATTGGTAAGGCAAATCATCACAGGTTTGAGAGGAGATGAGAAATGGAAGCCATTCATTTTTTCTACTGAATTATCACTAGATCATTTCACTCCTGATTTAAATCAGTTGCTAGGACACATGCTAAGTTTTGATAAGGATGTCAAAGGTGATGGTGATAACAGTGCAGGTCAAGCAATGTATTCAAAGGATAAGAAGAAGAATAGAAAAGGAAAGCAACAATTAAATGAAGAAGAAGAAGGTACAACTAGCCAAGCTAACTTCCTAAGAGGAAGAAGAGGTGGAAAAGGTAGAGGAAGATGCAGGAGCAATAAAGATGGAGGCAAAGCTTGCTGGATTTGTGGTAAGACAAATCATTTAGCTCATGATTACTACTCAGAATAATGGAGGATATAGTTAGAACTTTAATTTAAGAGGAAGAGGTGGTAGAAACCAAAGAGCTAATTTCAGAGGTATAGGTAGTAGAGGTTACTTTGGAAGAAATGCACGTAGAGGTTTCCAAAGTCAATCCTACAACAATACCTACTACAATTATGCTTCAAATCCAAAGGAGGATTCAACCTTGATTATGAATGCAACTTGTGAAAGACAAAGCGAAGACCAAAGAGTCTTCTACATTGACTCAGGGTGTAGCAATCACCTGAGTGGTAATATAGCCTTGATGACTGATTTGGAAAATAAGGTAACTAATCATGTAGTTCAAAGAGGTGATAATACTAAGCACAATGTGAAGTCAATTGGATCAGTAAAGGCCAAGGATGGAAGTACTCTTTTGAGTAACGTTCTGTATGTTCCTACAATTCCAAAGAATTTGATGGGCAAATTGTTGAAAAAGGTTATGAAGTAAGGTTCACTAATGATGGAGTTTTTGTGGAAAACCCTAGCAATGGGTATAAACAAACTGTTTTAGGAAAGAAAGAAGGAAGACTCTTCACATTGAAGATTCAAGGTAATGTTCGTCATGCCTTGTTTACTTATGGAGGACATAAGATCTCTGAGTAAGATCTTTGGCATAAATGGCTTGGACATTTCAATGAAAGAGGTATTAAAGATATGGTTAACAATGGTTTAGTGCTTGGATTGCCTAATGTTGTAGGTCAACATATGACATACAAATGTGAGGCATGTCAATTAGGTAAGGCTCATAAGCAATCATATTCTAAGCATGGTTTCATGTTTTCAGAGAAGCTTGAGTTGGTACACACAGATATATGGGGACTATCAAAGGATTTCAGTATTAATGGATCAAGATACTATGTGATTTATGTTGATGATGCTACTAGGTGGATCACTATATATATGATTAAAGATAAATCAGAGGTATTCAATACATTTAAACATTATCATGTGTATGCAGAAAGAATCACATGTCAAAAGTTGAAGAGACTAAAGTCAGATGGAGGGGGAGAGTATTTCTCTAATGAATTCAATGATTACTTATGGAATGCAGGTATAAAAAGGAAAGTTATTTGCAGGTACTCTCCTCAACAAAATGGTGTAGCATAAAGGAGAAATAGAACACTTGTTGAGTTTGCAAGATCAATGATGAAGGAGAAAAATTGTCCAAATTATTTGTGGGCTGAAGCTATAAATACAGCTACATACTTGGTTAATAGGTTACCATGTAAAGCTTTGCAAGGTATGACACCATATGAAGCTTGGTGGGGTAAGAGACCTACCTTAGATCATTGCAAAGTGTTTGGATTTTTGGGTCATGCATATGTGCCATCTCAGTTGAGGCATAAATTGGAACCTAAAGCTAAAAAGTATGTGTTCATTGGATATGATGATAAACAAATGGGATATAGATTGTGGGGTTCTTCTTCAAAGCAATTCCTTGTATCAAAGGATGTTACATTTGATGAGCAAAGTACTTGGTATGCAGGTACAATCAATAATCATGCAGGTGATGAAGAAGGATTGAATCACAAGAAAGGTAAATCAAAGGTTCAGATATTTGATGAAGAAGAGAACAATAAAGTACAAGTTGAAGTTGAAGAAGTGCCAAGGTTTGATCCAGAATGTGATGAACCAGGAACTTCAAGAAGTGGAGAAATCAGAAGGTCATCAAGACATATATCATTGGATGCAAATGGTCTACAAGACAAAGAGGTATGGAGATGGAAATGTGTCTAGGTATAAAGCTAGACTTGTTGTGAAAGGGTATGCTTAGACATATGGTATAGATTATGATAAGACCTATAGTCCTGTGGCAAAGATGACAACCATAAGGACTCTCATAGTCATTACCGCATGTAAAGGTTGGAGATTATGTCAATTAGATGTGAAAAATGATTTTCTTAATGGTTATATTTGAGATGATGTTTTCATGGAGCAACCACAAGGGTTCAAAGATAGAAGGTATTCAGAATATGTATGTAAGCTCAAGAGAGTTTTGTATGGTTTGAAGCAAGCCCCAAGGGCATGGAAGTATAGACTTGTAAAGTTCTTGAAGGAACTTGGTTTCCAAGTATCTAAAGTTGATAGTAGCTTGCTTGTCAAAGCAAGTGATGATGGGTTCATTTACATGTGCATATATGTTGATGATATAATCCTTACAGGTACAGATGAGAAGGGCATACAAAGCCTCAAGAAACAAATGGAGAAAGAGTTCAAGATTAGTGACTTGGGAGACGTCATATTTCTTGGGCATGGAGATCTCATATACTCAACATGGAATGTATGTAACTCAAGAATGGTATTTGAAGAACTGGTTGATCAAGTTTAAAATGGAAGATTGCATGGTAGCACCTATTCCAATCGAGGTGAATCACAAATTGAGCAGATATGGAGGAGAAGAATTTAAGGACATGAAGCTATATCAAAGTCAGGTTGGTAGTTTAATCTATGCTACATTAACTAGGCCTGATTCGTCATATGCAGTTGGAGTGTTGTCTCAATTCATGCATTGTCCTAGGAAAGAACATTGGGTTGCAGGACAAAGAGTGTTGTGATACATTAAGGGTACACATAAGGAAGGTTTGTATTATGGTTTTTAGATACAAACATCAAGATATATAGTGATATAGATTGGGCAGGTAATCCTAATGATAGGAGATCAACATATGGATACTTGTGTTATGTGGGAGATAAGCTAATCTCTTGGTGTTATAAGAAGCAACATATAGTTGCTTTATCATCTAGAGAGGCATAGTATAAAGGAATGGTTAAAGCTGCAAAGGAGGTCATATGGTTGAAGATTCTCATGAAGAGCTTTTACATCACTCAGAGTACATCCGCTATTCATGGAGATAATATGAGTTCATTGTATCTAGCTGCTAATCCTGTTTTTCATGCCAGGACTAAACACATTGAGATTCAGTATCACTTCTTAAGAGAGAAGGTGATTAATAAAGAGATTGAAGTCATACATACTTCAACAAAAGATCAGATTGCACATATGCTAACCAGAAGCTTGGATGGACCAAAGCTACAAAGATTTAAAGACATGGCAGGTATAAAGTAGATAGAGAAAACCTCAATTGATGATTGAGGGGGAGCTGTTGGTACAAGTAAAAAGTCGGGGCAAGTATGATAGAGCATGAGATAAGAAGAACTAGATGTTGGAAGAGTTATTAGACGCTTTAGAAGTGAAGGAGATATCTCTCATCATTCAGTTGTAAAAATTTCTGAATAGAAGAAAAACAATTGCACCCGATATTTTGTTGTGTTTTCCTTCTGTGTTTGATCATTTCAAGAATCTTTTTGTAGATGTATAATTCCATATTTAATGCTTCTATGGTTAAGATTTGAGAGCCTTATTGTAAATAGACTGAGAGAATTATGTGTAGAAACATTTGTATGTGAAGAAGTGTTGAGTGTCTTCTAAAACAAGCACAATCTAGATGGTCAAAGAATTGATCAGTACTCAGTCCACAGTGTAAAGTTTTGCACAAATGAGGAGTCAAAATCTAACTTGGAAGGTAAGCCATCTATGGCTAAAATCATTTTATTAAACGGGTTGTACTTTGGGAGAATCATGCTTTACAAGTTGCAGGTGTCAAAGTCGATCATACAAGAGAATAGTTTCAGACATAGGTGAATTGTTTGAATCATTTCTCAAGATCTACTGAATCATTTGAGAAGATTTAACTTGGAGAAGGTGCGTAATCTTTAGGCAACACCTTGTGCAAATTTTCATAAAAAAATTTACACATTTGGTTAGTCAATGAGTGAGTTATGTGCAGCAAACTTTTTTGAGTAATGACTTTCTTCATAGTTAGTTCAAAATTTTGATAATCTGGTATTGGTCCTTCAAATTGGTAAAGGTTTTGAGTTATTCTTGACATAGAGGTGCTCTACCATCAAGTATAACTTGTTCTTTTGGAGATTAATACTCTTCATCAATTTTCTACTCTGAGGGTATCATTGTGGAGCTCTCAAAAAGGAGAGTTCACTGTAGTGCATTTCCATCAAGATACTCTAAATGCATGCTAGTGGTTGAAATGATAACTTGATTTAATCTTCTTGGCCTAGACTTAAAGCAAGAATATATTTACTATGAGAGAATGAATCATTGAAAAGAAAATCTAGAACTTAAACTCCAATGGTTGGTTGATGTCATTCAAGTAGTTTACGCAATCATTTGAAAGAAAATAGAGAAATCGTAGTACAGACTTCTAACCCAGTTGTGAATTCAATTGGAAATCCCCCAATCAAGCCAATTGATGAAGGGGTGTTTAGATTCTAGAGGAATTTGCAACACGTCATAGTCATAACCATGGCTCAACTAGGTGAGCAAGTTGTTAAAATAGCAAACATTGGTCAATGGGCTCAATACCTAGGTTGATGCCTTTGACCAAGTGACAAAGTGCATGAAAAATTGATATGAGAGGTCTACGAATCCAAACAATCACCTAGTCAAGTTCAAATAGGTCCTAAGATACAAACAAGTAATTAATTTCTTCACAAAATAATAGGTGTTTGGCTTAACCATAGTTGGAATCACCTTGGTGTGGTTTGAACCATTGACCATACCTTCATTAAAAAAACTAGACACATCTATGGAAGAATTTGTAGGAGAGCAATATAGAGGTCCACGTTCCATAGGAGCCTTTGCTTGCATTGGGAAAGAATTGGCCATATGTTCAGCTCCACAAATGTAGCAATGCCTTGAGATAGAAATTGTCTAAGGTTGCCTATCCATTCTATTCTACAGGTTACCTCCTAGCTTCTAAGCTACTAATTTTTATCACCTCCACTAATGAAGAAGATCTCAAAATAGTACTATCCATATAGTATGAGCCTTCGTAGAGCTTATACAGTTCTAGATCATCTTCTAGGTTATCCCCTATGTGAACACACTTTCTTATACATTGATCTAAGATTGTTAGCTCTTTCAAGTATACATATGTCTTTAGTTTCTTGCTAAGCAGTTTGTTTAGGAAACACGATACCTTCTTGGCTTGGGAGAACCCTTGCATAGGGCATCCCTCTCGGTATTGGTTAAATCTTTGACTTGAAAGATTCATTATCTTTTATGAGGTTTAAATCTATAAGTCAATGATTGGGTATCATATCTAATCCTACTTTTGGAGAACTCTATAATGAGGCCATCTAATAAATGTTGGATCTCTGGGTACTTCCATCTATTCAAGGGTTGGAGCCCATCAAGATCTATGAACTTCAAGGTGAACCCAAATGCCTCAAATTGAGTAGACAGGTCTTTTACTTGTTCATTCCACAAGAACTGTTTGAACTCGGCCACATCATCATATGGGTCTATCACACATTATGTACATGGTGGATTGTTTATCTAAATAGTGAGCTTCTATGAACTTGAATATTAGTTTCTTCTAAGGAGTAGATCCATGAGGAGATCACAAGCATGTCACATTGTGATGTAGTCCATACAAGTAGACCTCCACTCCAAGAGCATCGGCACACACAAACTCTAGAGCGGTATGATGCTCGCTGTTGATTTTAGACATGAACTCTTCACTCAAAGGCACTCCCTACATGTAATTTGAGCATTCCAAAACCTAAATATCACTCTCAAAATCACTAGACTCAATGCATGTGAGTGTCCTAGTAGGTGCTTAAGTCATAGTCTCCTCCAAAGAGATTCAACTTGTAGATTTAACCTTTGTGTTATGGACTTTTGATGGAATTTAGTGCCCGATTTGCATTTGTTTTTTATGTGTCCAAGTTAAGTATTCTTTGTTCCTTTAGATACACAACCTAGACTATTAGATTGGAGCAAGTACTTGGAGGTAGTTGCTACAATGATGCCTCCTTCGAAAACCCTAATTTGTGAAGTGCTCTATTTCCAAGAATTGCACACTTGATTTTACTTAACAACCCTATAGAATGGAGGGAAATGATTAGGAATAAGCAAAAAGAAGGAACACATGAAAAACAAACTCCCAACATATATGAATTCCATTTGAAATCATGACGTCTCAAAGCAATAAAGATGCCCTAGATGCAAGGAGAAATCGTAATGGTTGAAAGCAATTATGAGTTCTTGATGCAATGACCGTGATGTTCCGATGAAATGATATCTCTAAAACATTAGCTATGGGAAATCATAATGTTTCATATCTCAATTCCCTTGGGAAATGAGGATGTATGTTGTTGTTTTAGTACTCACAAGACCCACCACCTTGCATGGAAGCAAGAAGGAAGGCTCAAGAAAGTTTGTCCTCTCATCCGATCCAACTTCCAACATGCTCAAGTCATTGGACATCAACTCCAAGCTATGCCACCTACCTTGAGAACATGGAGAGAAGGGTTTTCAAGGATCCTTGTCCCATGTGAAAAATACAAGAAATGCAACTACACAAGCATGGCCACACACACACACACCTCACTCTTGTTGGTGCAATTAAGCCCAAGCCTACATACTTGATCACTTCACATAAGCTTGATGTATTGGCATTACACTTGGAAAGCTTCATATGTTCTGATGCAAAAAAAGCACTATGAGAGCCTAAACGAGTGCAATATGAAAAAGGTGCATCTAATTTGCTATCTCGCAAAGTCTACACCAGCCATTTAGGCATAGATTTTGGCTCCTCTAAACCAGCCTCATCAACAACTGCATCATGTAGATCTGCATGAGAAATGGAATGATCTACATTATCATCTTGAACATGTAAAGGTTGCAAAATTGCCTCATTTTCCACATCATAGAAGCCTTGGGGATCCATGGGGGTTGGAGCTTCAAATCCCTTAGAGACACATCAAGAGAGAACAAGAGAACAAGTAGTAGTTATTTTTTCCACAAATCGGACATCATACAGAAACGTGTATAACCTAGATGACCTTCCCCTAAAAAGTTTGCACCATGTTGAGTACATGCATATCGTGAGTGTGAATATAGGGATGTCTAATTGATATGGATTAAGCACATGATAAACCCAATTTCCCAATGCACCAAAAAGGCTAAGACCTTGCGAGGCTACCATCAGTATTGGATAGGGACTATGGTCTCGTCATGGTGGGGTTGGATGTGTCTACTTGTATTACTGTTGTGTCCTTCTTGACTTAGTAAGTACTAGGATCTCTTCTTGCTACTTTTTAGCATGGACTTATCTAGATCGATATATGCTCATTGCCACTAGAAGAAGGTCCCCTTTCACCTCTTCCCAAGTTTGGAATATATATAGATGACATTTCCATTGAGAATCCACTAGCAAACCCCATCAGAGGAGTATCATCCAAATCACATTGGTTCTTAGGGCTCACAAGATCACTAGGTCAAGCCACTTATGTATGGGAAGCTAGAGTAGAGTTTGAGCACTGATGGGGAAGCTTCCAATTTATGGAAAGAGACTTTGAAGTCCTATAGAACCCAGAAGACCTCCAACCCTTGTGGCAAAACGGAACTTTGGATTAATGTAGGGCCCCCATCCCAAATCCAATTTCCATAAATGCTATCATCTAATTCACTCTTTACGCTTGGGAACAAATAAAGACTCAGGCCTAGAACATTTGTTGTTCTTGCTTTAGGAGAAGTTTGGCCTCTTAAGAAGTTTAGTTTATATCATTGTCTAATCAAAGAGGCTTTGATAACCATGTACCATCAAAAAAAGAAGCTCTAGTGCCTTATGCTCACATTCACGCAATTGTAAAAGCACATATAATTTGGTTGATATGTTGCATAAGAACATAATTTGAAGCTTGATACATCCTACTAGATCATTGAGAACTTGCAACTGGCCTCAACTAGATGGCTTTCTAAGCAGGTTTTGAATGGATGTGCTACAATTACCCAAATAATCTACATGTGTTTAGCATATGAAATATCCATTGAGCATACCCCAATAGGACTCTAACTATTGGAATTCTTACCTGGCTTGACTTGATTTCTTCTTCTAATGGTTTTTCCACCGTCTCGTGTTGTGCCATATGTGGGGTTTAAGTTGTAGTGATTCCCCCACTGTTAGGTTGTAGATCAATTTGTCTTTCTTGATTTCTTCCATGGAATTAGAATTATCATTAGTGCTAGGTGCTTGATGATAATCACGAGTACTCTCATTTTTTCGTATGTAATTAGGTACGGATTGCAAATTGACTATATGCTCTCCTACTATGGTAAGACTCATACCTTCCTTTTACATTGAGAAAATCTCCATGCATTAGTGTACTTTTCCTACATCTATCTCATGGATTGGTGCTTGTGCGTTATTATAATTCTTCCAATGTGGTTCTTTTACCTTCTCCAGAAGCTCTCATGGCCACCGTTTTGTCAATTCTAGCACCAAAGAACCAGATTTGTCTTCCACATCTCCTTGGTAGTTCCTATTTGAGGTCCACTCCCTTTTTGGTCTTTTAGCTCTCTTCATGACTGCCTTGCTCCTTTGTTTGAATAATCCCCTAGAAATCTATCTCACAAATCTGAGTAGAAAGAATGGGAGATGGTGACTTCCATAGGAATTCCGAAGCAATTTTGATCGTTCTTATGCACATTTCTAAATACTATTTAAGTCCTCTCTTGGATAGAAATTATGTTGTGACTAATATCATTCTTTTCACACGAGATTGAGAAGTATGTATCGACCCACCTAACTCCACTCATATATATATATATATATATATATATATATATATATATATATATATATATATATATATATATATATATATATATATATATATATATATATAGTTCATACTTCCATGGGGATGTGCGAAGATGGAGATAGTCTTTCCATTAGTCATCAAAGAAGAGGGGATTCGGAGGCGGCTCTGAGAGAGAGAACGTGGTGATTAGCATTCAGAGATCTTCAAAGAGATGCCTTTAGCTGATTTTTCTTTTGTTTTTTTGTGTGATCTTATGCGGAGTCGAGAGATGGGTTTTATTGAAGACCTTTGGATGATGTGATACCACACGACACCACTTCCACGACACCACTCAACATGTCGAAGAACCCCACACATCAAGTGCACCCCCATCCCCAACCTTACCATCCTCCCCTCCAACTCCACCCCCCTCACCTCATACCACCACCACCATTATCTCCATTGCCACCGCCACGGTCTCCACCGTTGTTAGGATGAAATCCCTCAGGGAAGTGTGCATCAAAATTTTTCAAAGTTCATTGATTATTGATTTTGGTGTGATGTTTTGACTGAGAAAGAGTTATAAACTATGCATGTTTCTATTGATTTAATTGGTTATGAGATGCGAAATAGGTTTGATCTTTGAGACCCCTTGAAATCCCTTGAAAACTTGAGTGAGAAACCCTAACTTGGACCCTCAGAATTGGCATTTACCACAGGTCAAACCCTTAAAATAATTAATTTATGAACATGCAGTGTGAAACCAAAAAACCTTAATTCAGGAAAAATAAAAAAAAAGACTGTCCAAAAATAGAAATTTTGAGAGGAGGTTAGAAGAATCAAGAAGGATATCTTAGGGGGGAGGCCTATAAATAGGTGCCCAAGCCTCATTTGTTCCTCCCTGTGGATCTTCCTTGTGGACCTTCCCTCCATGTATGCTCCTTGTCCTTACTCGTTCATTAATGTTTTTCTTTCCTGTTCATACTTCCATGGGGATGCGGCGAGATGGAGATAGTCTTCCCATTAGTCATCAAAGAAAAGGGGATTTGGAGGCAGCTCTGAGAGAGAGAATGTGGTGATTAGCATTCAGAGATCTTCAAAGAGATGACTTTAGATGATTTTTCTTTTCTTTTTCTGTGTGATCTTATGTGGAGTCGAGAGATGGGTTTTATTGAAGATCTTTGGATGATGTGATACCACACGATACCACTTCCACAACCACCGCCACAACACACGCCACTCAACATGTCAAAGAACCCCACACATCAAGTGCACCCCCATCCCCAACCTTACCACCCTTCCCTCCAACTCCACCTCGCTCACCTCATACCACCACCACCATTATCTCCATTGCCACTGCCACGGTCTCAAACGCTATCAGGATGAAATCTCTCAGGGAAATGTGCATCAAAATTTTTCAAAGCTCATTGATAATTGATTTTGGTGTGATGTTTTGACTGAGAAAGAGTTATAAACTGTGCATGTTTCTATTGATTTAATTGGTTATGAGATGCAAAATAGGTTTGATCTTTGAAACCCCTTGAAATCCCTTGAAAACTTGAGTTTTATCCCGAGAGAAACCCTAACTTGGACCCTCAGAATTGGCGTTTACCCTAGGTCAAACCCTTAAAATAATTAATTTACGAACATGCAGTGTGAAACCAAAAAACCTTAATTCAAGAAAAATAAAAAAAAGATCGTCCAAAAATAGAAATTTTGAGAGGAGGTTAGAAGAATCTAGAAGGATGTCTTAGGGGGGAGGCCTATAAATAGGTGCCCAAGCCTCATTTGTTCCTCCCCGTGGATCTTCCTTGTGGACCTTCCCTCCAGGTATGCTCCTTGTCCTTACTACTTCATTAATGTTTTTCTTTCCTACACATACTTCCATGGGGATGCGCCGAGATGGAGATAGTCTTTCCATTAGTCATCAAAGAAGAGGGGAATTGGAGGCAGCTGTGAGAGAGAGAACGTGGTGATTAGCATTCAGAGATCTTCAAAGAGATGACTTTAGCTGATTTTTCTTTTCTTTTTCTGTGTGATCTTATGCGGAGTCGAGAGATGGGTTTTATTGAAGACCTTTGGATGATGTGATACAATAGAGATTTCCATTGGAAAGATATATGCTTAAAAATACAGATGAAGATTGTAATTAACATGCTTTGATAGCGAAACGGTAGCATCTATTTGATGAGAAAAAGGGGAACCTATTTGAACTATGCAGATGAAATTCATATTGGTAATTTGCTTGAATTACGCAAATATGATTAGAGAAGTAAGGGGTTGTGTGTGCACATACGCACATTCTTACCATTGGTGGCGCATAGCTATAGATAGGGAGGAGTCAACTGATGGCAGAGCACAGAAATTGTTGTTGAGAGAGAGAGGTCCATTGGAGGGCGCTGTAGAGCACCATTGGTGGTTTATCCCATAGCTGCAGAGAGAGTCGGTCGATAGACGTCAGACGCTGATGAGCTGTGAGAGAAAAGAAGTCGGCGCGCATAGTTTGGCACAAGAGAGAAATAGAGAGGATAGCACATGGTCGGTTGGCGGCAGCGCATCGCAATGGAGAGAGAGAGAGAGAGAGAGAGAGAGAGAGAGAGAGAGAGAGAGAGAGAGAGAGAGAGAGAGAGATGTTTGGACCGACGTGCAGACAGGTGGATGAAGAGCAATGTGGAGATGGAGAGAGGCAGAAGAGAGAGAGACGGACATATTGCAAGCTGCAACATGAACACAGAGAGAGAGAGAGAGAGAGAGAGAGAGAGAGAGAGAGAGAGAGAGAGAGAGAGAGAGAGAGACCAATGCATACAGAGGAAGAGGCGGTGATAAAATCGGCACAACGAGAGAGAGAGAGAGAGAGAGAGAGAGAGAGAGAGAGAGAGAGAGAGAGAGAGAGAGAGAGAGAGAGAGAGAGAGAGAGAGAGAGAGAGAACCACGTATGTCGACATAAAACGAAAATAATTGGAATGAAAATAAAAAGAAAGAAAAATAAATAATGAAATAAAGAGAATAGAAAGAAAGAAAAATAAGAAAGAGAGGAGAACAAAAATAGGAAAAGAAGAGAAGGGAAAGAAAGAAAGAAAAGGAGGAAAAACAAAGAAGGAATGGAAGGTAGAAGAGAGAAAAGGAAGAGAGAAGAGAAAAAGAAGGAATGAAAAAGAAAAAGGAAGAAAAAGAAAGAATAGAAGAGAGAAGAAAGGATAGCGGAAAAAGAAGAGGAACAAAGGAAGAGAAAAGAGAAAGGAAAGGAGGGTAGAGGAAAAATTGGAAAAAGAAAGGAAAGAAAGAAAAAGCAGAAGAAATGGCCATAGTTTTGCAAGAATGATGTGGATGCATCTTATCAGAACAAATGTTGGTTGATGAAGGGAAATGTTGGTTGATGAAGGGCTAGACTATAACATTTGTATTCAGTATGCATTTAAATGTGATATGCTTGGATGTGTGTTTTTCCCTTAAGATTGTTTGTATGGATTCTCAAACATTCTATGTTGGAGTTATCCATAAAATTAATTTGATTTGTGAAATCGATGAGTAAATATGGGATTATTTATTTTAGTGGGTTTTATCTATTTGCTTTTGATATGTACTAATATGTTATATTTAAACTGCTCCCTGTGGATTTTCCTTGCAGATCTTCTTTCCAGGTTGCAGTTGATGTTTCGAGATATTATATGAAGCAATTGTATTGAAGTAAAGGGTATTGAAGTAAACATTTGGAGACTGAAGTATCAACAACAAGCTCAAACCCAAGTGGGTCCCGCATGAGGGCGACGAGAGGGTGATCAACCTTCTTTGTAATGCAACCTAGGAATCAACCAAGCTTCCCCTGCTTTGTGGGATTTGGGGGGTCCCGTGGGCACTAGTCCCCTTCTTTTGTACCTTTGTTTCTTAAATTAATTCAAGTCCGGGAGAGTAGGCTATTGCCGAACTTCCTTTATATTAAAAAAAAAAGTATTACACCCCATGGATTTTCCTTGCGGATCCTCTTTCTTGGTTTCTCATGATTTGCTAAGAAGATTAAAGTGAAGAGAAGATTATATGAAGTAAAGAAAAGATTTGAAGACCGGAATTGAAGAATTACACCCCGTGGATCTCATCTGCGTATCACCTCTCCAGGATTCGCATGATTTGAGGAGTATTCTTCGAGGTAAAGTAAAGAAATTCCCATGATTTGTTGAGAAGCTTAAAGATTGAAGTAAAGAAAGGACCGAAGTAAAGTGAAGTAAAGTTCCTATTGTAAAGACCTAAAGTGAAGACCGATCCACAAAGATTGAAGGCGAAGCTAGTGGGCGTCTTCTTGCACTATAGCGGGAAGTCTATATTGTGTTACTTGATCTGTACTGTAGCGGGATATTGTATTACCTGATCCACACTGTAGTGGTGTATTGAATCACCGATCCGCACTGTAGCAGAATTCACTGTATCATTGAGATTTACTGGATGACATCATTTGTATTTACATTGTATCGTTGAGCATAGTTATTTCATTCTACACTCTATCTGGATTTTTTCTTTCCTGATGCCTATGGTCTTATGCATACGCACATTCACTCGTCTCTTTCGAGGGATAAGGGCCTATGACGATCACCATACCAGAGATAGGGTGAGGCGCCCAGCGCGTAGATGGTGCTTGTCGGACGTGGGAACAGCGCACACAAGGGCCTGATCCAACCCCGAGCTAGCTCTTCCCATCACCTGACCTCCCTCAATCTTCTTGACAAGTGAACTCAATGTGAAGCGAGGCAGTTGCCCAGTGATCCTCGACACGCCACCCACTCCTTGAGAAGAGAAAACAGGAACATCAGCTTCGAATAAGATATTCTAGGTATTATCATTTCAAGTTCTTTGAATTTTTTGCATCGTTCCACACACTTGAACAGAAAGATTGCTTTTGATTGCCTGACTTTGATCATCCACCATGGACATGGACAGAGTGGATAGACATTAGGGCGAAAAACGGCCCAAAAAGGGCCGTGTAAGGATTTCAATTAGTTGTGCTTAATCGGGATTAAAGTTGTCAAATCCTTTAAGAAATTCCGTGTAAGTTCATTTAAAACGTATCTTATGCAAATTTTGAAGAGAGAGAAACTCGTATCATATAATCATGAAAAGTTTGTGTGATATCTTACGCCTCGAAGTTTGTGTGATATCTTACGCCTCAAAAGTTGAATTTTCCTCTTGTTCACGGACCTATATAATGTGTGCTGATGACGTTTTGCGCTTTTTTTCTCTACTTTTCATAGCAAGCCTGTTTCTCCCTTTCACGTCATTTTAGACACTTGCTGGTCATTTTTCATAGCAGACCATGGAGAACGTTAACCCAAATACTCTCCCTGAGCTTTCAAACAATCGAAATCATTGTAAAAAGTTCCATATCAACATTGCAGTTAGTCAGGAGTATGCGACGACAAGAAACGTATTTCGAAGGGCTCTTCATCCTCTTGAAGTGGATGGATTGCGAAAGGAAGGCAAGAAACATATCGACATATGGACAGATGGATCTGTTTATCCAATTGATCCACAAACTGGAAGGTACCCCCCTTTTCATAATCTTCATGATCTGATTAGATTTGTGGGAGATGGTGAGGATGGTTTACGAGGCTATTGTTCAAGGCTCTGGGATATTTCAAGGAATTATGTACAATACATAAACTATTTACAAAACACACTACACCAGAAGAATTTACATATGAGAGAGCTAGAAAACAAATTATCCACTTTATCTTCTCAGTTAGAGTCTTTTAAAAAAATGAAAGAAACTCCTATAGGTTTGAGAATGCGGTCAAAACGAGTAAAACCTTTTTTAGATTTGACTGAAAAATCTGGCCAGAAAAAGAAAAGAATGAAAATTGTTAGAGATCATGTGACAAATGTGTTAGGTTTCAATATGTCGAGCAGTTTTGAGCGCATACATTTCTGTAATGAAATTTTGAGTCAAAATGATGTTTTAAGACTATTGAAACTAAATGAAAATACATGCTTGAAACACTTTGTTTTTCAAAAACTCATGACAGAAATGAATCTTTTACTAGAACCATCTCAAATTCAAAATATTTGTGATAGTGTCGGAGTGAGTAGGAAAGGTTATAGAGCAATTTCAAAAGTTTGGTGTGAATTTTTAAATTTTAACAAAGTTAGAAGTTTTGGATTGCCTAGACCCCATCATGTAGGAAAGTTTCGGCTCTGCTTGAATAAGAAGATCACATCAGTATTTGGTGAATATAAACATATTCACGGTAACATGCCTTACGAAGTAGGAAAACAAAAGTTACATTTCACTTACAATGCATTTAACAACATATGGATAGATGTTATAAAACTTCAAACATACATGGTTCAGTTCTATAATATAAAAGAGCATGAATGTTCTGGTCTATTGAAATTTGTAATCAAACTTGATGAAGCTGAGCTTAAAAAACATCAAAAGATGGAGAGAATAAGCATTGCACTGATGAACAAAGCTTTGGACTATAGCCTTGGGAAATTGGATACTCCATCTCTCAAAGTACAATCAGAAATGGAGTTATGGTGGGTTGGCTGTGCTCAAGTTCCATCTGAGAGCCATAAAACACTTAAATGGTTATTCTCACAGACAAACATTCCAAATGTTATCCAAGGGCATCATGCAGGAGAATTGTTGAATGTCAAAGACTACGGAAACTTTCAAGTTGAGTGGCATTTGAGTGGAGACCTAAAGACACTCAAATGCATGTTTGGTATAAGTGGGGGAGCAAATTCTAAATACCCTTGCTTGTACTGCATGCAAAGCCCAGGCACAAATGGATGGATTACTAGAGCTGAGGGTGAAGAGGCTCCTTCTAGACAAAATGTTATTCTTCGTAACTACTCATCTTCTTCAATGATTTGGGATCCCATACTTCCAATAGCATTGACAAATGTACACATATGTACACTACATGCAGAGTTAAGAATCATTGACAAGTTGGTCCGTCTTCACTTGGATTATGCATATTCTATCAAGCCTACAACTCTTGCAGATGAATGCATAAAAAAATGTGAATGTCTTCTTTCAGAAATGGGGTTTCATGGTGGTGATGTTCATCTAAGAAAAGATCCAAAGCTTTCACAAAATATAGGTGATGTTTTACAGGATGTCTCAATGGGAGGTGCAAAAGCAAGGAGATTCTTCAGCAACCATGATGGCAAACAACTTAATGCCATGTGGAATTCATGGAAAACATTTTGTGAGGTCACGACTAATGTAAAAAGCAAACCAGAAATAGCAAAAAAGAGAATGGAGGTGTGGGTCAAACTAGATAATCTTTTAAAGATCATGAGGCAGCAGGTAACATCAAAAAGTTATGTGACAGATTTCAGAAAGGCGACCACAAAGCTTATAGAAACCATCATAGAGGCATGGGGTGCCAAAGACATAACATACTACTTGGTGAGCTCCAAAGATATTTTATTCAATTTATTTATTTTTAATTGAAATAAAGATCTAATGA
The DNA here is from genome assembly GCA_020310875.1 of Ceratopteris richardii. Lineage (NCBI taxonomy): Eukaryota > Viridiplantae > Streptophyta > Polypodiopsida > Polypodiales > Pteridaceae > Ceratopteris > Ceratopteris richardii. The sequence goes on along the minus strand of CM035428.1, from coordinate 155,705,523 downwards.
AATTCTTCTGCTTTCCAGCATATTCTTCTTGTGCATGGTGCATTCTTTGCAGAAAAAGAACCACTTGCCATGTGGAACACCCAAGGCATGGAAAAATCTCATTATCAAGCAAGGACAAGCTTCTTTAGGTGTACAAGGAAAGGAGGAGGAGTAACAAAGAGCAATGCCTTCAGAGAGCTTTTTGATTGGTTCTTTAGAAGACAATTACAAAGGACCTCATGCCAAATATAATCAGAAGGATATGGCTATCACCAGACAAATCATGTATCAATATCACAAACTGAAAAAGACCACATTTCAAACAGAGCTTTAATATTTGCAATGTCTTTTATTTCTTTGAGAAATAAAAGATGTCATGTATGTACATTTCATGATGTATTATGCTTTGAAAAGAAATATGTCTACTACCATCAGATGACTTTGACCAGAGAATCAATAACAATTACACCAAAAAATTTGCAATGTCTTATATCACATTGGGCAATTTTTGTATATGTACATTTGTTGAGATATAGAATTTGAAAAAATCAAGTCATTCCTTGAGCCTTTTGAAAGAGCTTGGCTCTGGCAAATCACCTCTATATCTCAGGAACTCTTTTCTCCTGTATCCAACAATGCTTTTTAAATCTGACACCCCTGCAGCCATTGCATAGCTTGAATAACAAAGAAAGTACCCTGCCCTTGAAGCATTGAGTCCAGGGGCATATCCAAAAATTCTGAATGCAGTTGCTCTTTCAAGCAGTAAAACTCTGAAAGCATTAAAGGGTATTGGAGTAAAACCCATGTATTTTGATAGAGTCCTCAAGCAAAACAATGCAAAGTCTGGCTCCTCACTATAGTGCTTGTGAATAACACAAAAAGTGGCTGGGTTCAACTTTGGAAGATAGTGGATAATAGAATGAATATCCACCTTTGCTTTTCCTTTCTCTTCTAAGGCTTTTCTTGTTCCCTTGCCCCTGCCAAGGTAATTGTCTTCATCCAATAAAGTTAACTGTGATAAAAATGAAAAACATGGTTAGATGAATTGCAAGCACACTTAAGGAAACATGTGAAGTAACTTGAAACTATTAGAAAGAAAAGCAAGAGACACGACTGATGCAAGCGATAAGGGTCTTCAGAGAAATTCAGATTGTCGTTATCGTTTGCATCGGTCGTCATCAATATCTATTTGCAAACTGCCTAGAAACATCTAATGTTTGATAAATGAGGGGAATTCCCACAAGCAAGACATGTATTATCATTGCTGCATGCAACTCCTAGACAGGACCGATACAAGCGATAAGGCCCAGCGGAAAATATCCGATGGGCCTAATCGCTTGCATCGGTCGTGATCCATTTCTGACACTTCGAATGGAGAACTTGGACAAATCTGATACAAGAAAGAGATTTTGCATTGGTCCCATCTCATATCCTTAACCTAAAGATCTTGAGAACATAGTTAACTGTATACCTTGACGTCATCTTCCTCAAGTCCAAACGCGACCGATGCAAGCGATGAGGCCCAGCAGAAAATATCTGATGGGTCTAATCGCTTGCATCGGTCGTGATCCATTTCTGACACTTCGAATGGAGAACTTGGACAAATCTGATACAAGAAAGAGATTTTGCATTGGTCGCATCTCATATCCTTAACCTAAAGTTCTTGAGAACATAGTTAACTGTATACCTTGACGTCATCTTCCTCAAGTCCAAACACGACCGATGCAAGCGATGAGGCCCAGCGGAAAATATCCGATGGGCCTAATCGCTTGCATCGGTCGTGATCCATTTCTGACACGACCGATGCAAGCGATGAGGCCCAGCGGAAAATATCCGATGGGCCTAATCGCTTGCATCGGTCGTGATCCATTTTTGACACTTCGAATGGAGAACTTGGACAAATCTGATACAAGAAAGAGATTTTGCATTGGTCCCATCTCATATCCTTAACCTAAAGTTCTTGAGAACATAGTTAACTGTATACCTTGACGTCATCTTCCTCAAGTCCAAACACGACCGATGCAAGCGATGAGGCCCAGCGGAAAATATCTGATGGGCCTAATTGCTTGCATCGGTCGTGATCCATTTCTGACACTTCTAATGGAGAACTTGGACAAACTGACACAAGATAGAGATTTTGCATCAAGCCCATCTCATCTCCTTTGCCTTTAAATCATGAGAATATATTTTACTACATACTTGACCTCATCTTCCTCTTCAAGTCCGAACACGACCGATGCAAGCGATAAGGCCCAACGGAGATTATCCGTTAGGTTGTATCGCTTGCATCGGTTGTGGTCATTTTCTCACTTAAAAATAGAGATCTCGGACAAAAACTTTAATTGATAGAATATATCAAACAACATACCTTGACCTCATCTTCCTCCTCAATGAGCTCTTTTGAGTCAATACAAATTGTTCCTTTGTCCTCAGTGACATCCAAGAATGAATAGCCACGTCCAAACGAGTATATTCCAAGTTGCTTCTGATGCTCATCAAACTCTTCATCAGCAAGTTTTGGCTTCTCTGAGATAGCTTTCTCAAAGCATTTTGAAAGAGCTTGTGATGAATCTTTGAATTCTTCATTAGACAAATCCAAATCAAGACGCAAAAATTCCTCTCTTCTTTCTCCTTTCTTATTGATGAATCTCTTTGCAACTTCTTCTGCCTCAGCTATAGCTGCAAGACAGTAGTCCTCCCTTAGATTGAAAAGTTCGTGAATGTAAAATAGAGGTATGAACTCTTTCCCAGAGATAAAGTAAAAAGGTAGATTTGGGAGAAGTAGGGACTTCTCAGACACTTGAACTTCTTCAGTTGGCTCCCTTATTGCAGTCTCTGCTTTAAAAGTGGCCACATCAAAATCTTTGACCTGCTCTTCTTCTGCTTGGAGATTGATCTCCTCAACAATCTCCATGACACCTTTCATAGTTTTTGAGCTAGCCTCAAGTGCCAGCTCTAAGCAAGGCTCGTCTTCATCATGAACATTTTCCTCCCTTTCAACTGAGATATGATCAAGCCATATCAAGAAAGCAATGTTTAAAGGGAGCAAGCAGCAGTCCTTTTCATGCTCTGGGCATAAATCAAGCTTCCCTGGCAAAGGGGATATCCTTCTGCATTTTCTTGTGATTTTAGCCCTATCTATTGGATCCTTCCCAAAGATGTGAGGATGGACATAGGTTTTCTGAGAAATAGAAAGGATCCTCCCATTGACCAACCCCAAGAAAATCTCCCACTCATCCTTAAGAAAACTTTTCGAGTTCTCTAAGAGTTTTTCAAAATCAATTTCGGGGTTGAATATGGTCATTGCATCAGGAAAATAATCTACACTTAAACCCTCTTGAACCATGAAATCAAGAAGTTTCTCTGATGGAGAGACACTAAGGATCTCATTCATTACCTCCATCTAAGCTGCAGCTTCTCTTGCATGTCTATTAGGAGAACACAACCGATGCAAGCGACTAGAGCGAGTCAACGTAGGTCAAACGGCGAAAATCGCTTGTATCGGTCGTGTCGGCGACGAAAGAAAAATACACATGTAGGTGAGAAATTCTCTGAAGGTTGAAAGTTTGAGATTGTGAAGAAATAGGTATTTATAGGCGAGGAGGGAAGAAACGATCGAATGAGGTGGACCAATCACAGAGTGCCACGTGGCAACGTGTACGTTGCCCGATGCAACGGATAGATGACGTGGATCAATCAAATCATGCCACGTGGCAAAATACGTTGGAATTCGCAACGGGTATCTGACGTGGACCAATCGGGGCATGCCACGTGGCACAACGGTCAACTCAGTTTTCGGACCTATTTAAGCTTCCCTATTCATTTGCTTTTTTTTTTTTGTCAACACTTGCCAAGCGTGGAGGTTCCATTGCCACCAAGTTTTTTGGCTACTTCACAATTTCTATAGAGAGCGCTCTCTCCGTAAGGTAATGTGGACACGACCGATGCAAGCGATTAGGGACATCCGAGATTTTTGGATAACCCTAATCACTTGGATCGGTCATGTTTTTTAAATAGCATCGAGTCCTTGATCATACCTTGCAAATTTTGGTTTCTTTTGTGTTGCTTGAGTATAACACATTGTTACCTTTATTTTAACTTCTATTTATTGAAATATGATGATGAATTCAGGGACGACCGATGCAAGCGATGAGTGACATCCGGGCATTTACGGATGACTCTTATCGCTTGGATCGGTCGTGTCTCTAGTGAGACAAGTTCTCTGAAGGTTGAAAGTTTGAGTTTGTGAAGGAAGTAGCTTTCTATAGGCGAGGAGGGAAGAAACGGTCGAATGAGGTGGACCAATCATAGAGTGCCACGTGGTAAAGTGTACGTTCCCCGATGCAACGGATAGATGATGTGGATCAATCAAATCATGCCACGTGGCAAAAGACGTTGGAATTCGCAACGGGTATCTGATGTGGACCAATCGGAGCATGCCACGTGGCACAATGATCAACTCAGTTTTGGGACCTATTTAAGCTTCCCTATTCATTTCCTTCATTTTTTTCTGTCAACACTTGCCAAGCGTCGAGGTTCCATTGCCACCACGTTTTTAGCCTACTTCACAATTTCTATAGAGAGCGCTCTCTACGTAAGGTAATGTGGACACGACCGATGCAAGCGATTAGGGACATCCGAGATTTTTGGATAACCCTAATTGCTTGGATCGGTCATGTTTTTTAATATCATCGAGTCCTTGATCATAGCTTGCAAATTTTGGTTTCCTTTGCTATGCTTGAGTATAACGCATTGTTACCTTTATTTTAACTACTATTTCTTGAAATATGATGATGAATTCAGGGACGACCGATGCAAGCGATGAAGGACGTCCGGGCATTTACGGATAACTCTTATCGCTTGGATCGGTCGTGTCTCTTACAGTGGAACGAGTCATTGATTATAGTTTTCCAATTATCTTTTTCTTAGTGGTAATTGAGTATTTTGCATTGTAAGATATATTTTATTGATATTTCATGATAAATTTAAAGACGACCGATGCAAGCGATCAGGGACATACGAGCATTTCCGGATGACTGCTATCGCTTGCATCGGTCGTGCCTCTGATAGTGGAAAAAGTCATTCATTATAGTTTTCCAATTATCATTTTCTTAGTGATAATTGAGTTTTTTGAATTTTAAGATATATTTCATTGATATTTGATGATAAATTTGAAGACGACCGATGCAAGCGATCAGGGACATCCGGGCATTTCCGGATGACTACTATCGCTTGCATCGGTCGTGCCTGTGATAGTGGAAAGAGTCATTGATTATAGTTTTCCAATTATCTTTATCTTAGTGATAATTGAGTATTTTGCATTGTAAGATATTATTTATTGATATTTGATGATTAATTTAAAGACGACCGATGCAAGCGATCAGGGACATCCGGGCATTTTCGGATGACTGTTATCGCTTGCATCGGTCGTGCCTCTGATAGTGGAAAGAGTCATTGATCATAGCTTTTTGAGAGTAAGTTTTGACAGTGGAATATTCCACTATTCCTAATTCCTTGCCTAAAGATTGATTTTTTGCAGAGTATGGCTAGAACCAAAAAGACAGCAAGGAAGTTGTACCCTGAGGGTTAGGACAAGAATGCCCAAGGGGAAAATGTCCAAGAGCAAAATTCCCAGAAGGTTCAAGCCAATGTGCCAGACAAGCCTTCAAAAAAAAGGGTCAACTACCATGTTAAGTCTTTGAGGGAAATTAGAAGAGCCCAAAAGTCTGTGGGATTGTTGATCCCAAGACTTCCATTTATGAGAGTTGTCAAGCAGATCTCAGCCAACCTCTGTTCTTTGATGAAGACCTCATCCTTTGTCAATGTGAGGTGGCAAACTCAAGCACTGCTATGCCTGCAAGAAGCTGCAGAGGACTTTGCTATTGATTTCATGAATGATGCCTACTTATGTGCTGCTCATTCTCATAGGGTAACACTAATGGCGAAGGATTATGTTATTGTTTCAAGAATAAGATATAAGTTTGATAAAGCTCTGGTTCCTATTGATCACCACGATAAAAAATTCTTCGATATTTTAAATATACCTCCAGCTCGAGCACCTAAAACAACAGTTGTCATTGAAGAGATCAACGCTCAAGTCACTCATGATCATGAGACTAGAACTGCAGCAAATAGTGAGGAGGAGAGGAAAAAGCAGGGATTATTTACAGAGGAAAGTGCCATCTTAACCCAGATTCAAAAGTTACAGAAAGCAAAGCTCCTCAAGAAAGGAGATGGGCAGGTTATAGTTAATGTTGCAATGCCATGGCAAAGTGAATTGTTTCTTGACATTAGACCTGAAGATAACAAAATGTTGAGGGAGCTTCATCTTGAAATATCAGATAGTGTGGTCAACATTTCACTCAGGTATATCTAGAGGCCTTAAAATGCTTTTGTTTTGCATAATTTTCTAGTTCCTTAACTGCATTTTTATTTCTTGATTTGTAGGGTTCTTCTTCAACAATGTGAGGAAGTGGTTCAAAGAAAAGTATTTATTTTAGATCCTCTGGTGACACAGTGTTTTTTGCATAAACATGGAGATGCCAAGTCCTTTCTACGGGGTTTTACAGAAGAAGTAGAATGTGTAATTTACCCATATATTGAAAAGTAAGTATTCATCTTCATTTTGGAAACATATTTGTTTCATTTAAGAAAGTATATTTACATGCAACTCATTGACAGGGGCCATTGGAGTTTGATTATTGTGGACTTCAATGCATATCAAGCTCTTTTCCTCAATTCTCTTCCATCACAGCATGGGAATTGCAAAGTGTAAGTTACTATACATTTTGTTGCTCTCTATTTTAAAGCCATGCCCCGTTTTGATTTTCACTTTACAATGCAGTGCTGCAAAGCTTCTCAAGATGCATATTGATCAGAATTTTCCAGGAATAGCTAAAATGAATGAACAAAAGCAATTTGGATACAGCCAAATTCATGTGCCATTGCAGAGAGACTCAACATCATGTGGCTGGAGAGTGATTGCAAATGCTGTAAGATTCTTGGAAAGAAGGTTCCACAAACCTGAATTGAATTTATCAGACTACCCGGAAGCATGGATCATCTTGATCAGAGAGAGAGCAATAAATAGTATCATGAAACATGCGATCTGCCCATATGATCCAGACTCACCTCCACCCCCTCCACCTGATAAAAAACAGTCTGAAGATAAAAAGAAAGGGCTTCCTCTTCACTCACCACTAAAGCATGGGAACAACATAAAGAGTCAAGCTGAAAGCTCCAAAAAGGGACAGAAGCAACAGAGAAAGCAAGGCTCTAAAAAGGATAGAAAGGGTTAAATCAATTTTTGAGTCTTAGATTGAAATCAATTGTAAAGCCAACCGAGGTTGGAAGATTTATTTTTTAACAAATTGTATGTAGTTATGCCAATCTTCATCTGGAAGATGGTCACAGTTGTATTGAACCTCTTGAGAGTTTGACAAAAGTTCATTGGATGGTCCAATTAAGTTTATTAATGTCACAATTATGAATGCATTGTGGGTTTTTTACTTCATTCTTGTTGGAAAGTGTTTAAATTCGAGAAGTTACAGAAGGACATAAAGAATTAAGAGGACACGACCGATACAAGCGATACGGGGAATCGGAGAATCTTGGATTGCCCCTATCGCTTGCATCGGTCGTATTATCCATTTCATCGCTGTTGCTAGTTTTTATACTCGTGAGTCAAATCTTTACGCAAGGTCACTTCTTGAAGTCTCCCGCGGTAGTTTGCTAACACGACCGATGTAAGCGAAAAGGGCCATCCGACAATTTCAGATTGCACTAGTCGCTTGCATCGGTCGTCTTCACTTATCTCGTCTCCTCTGCTTTATGCCTTGAGACATGCTCTTCTAATATTGAAATACTAAACCTTGGATTGGAATTTGCACCAAGTTCTCCACTCTCTCTTATATTACTTGGTAGTTTGCATTTGTACCATGATAATTTCTCTCGCAGTAGTTTGCTAACACGACCGATGTAAGCGATAAGGGCCATCCGACAATTTCAGATTGCCCTAGTCGCTTGCATCGGTCATCTTCACTTATCTCGTCTCCTCTGCTTTATGCCTTAAGACATGCTCTTCTAATATTGAAATACCAAACCTTGGATTGGAATTTGCACCAAGTTCTCCACACTCTCTTATATCACTTGGTAGTTTGCGTTTGTACCATGATAATTTCTCTCGCGGTAGTTTGCTAACACGACCGATGTAAGCGATAAGGGCCATCCGACAATTTCAGATTGCACTAGTCGCTTGCATCGGTCGTCTTCACTTATCTCGTCTCCTCTGCTTTATGCCTTAAGACATGCTCTTCTAATATTGAAATACCAAACCTTGGATTGGAATTTGCACCAAGTTCTCCACACTCTCTTATATTACTTGTTATGTGTACCATGATAATTTCTCTTGCATTACTTGAGGACAGAAAAGTTGGATAGAATCAAATTATTTAGCTGAGACTAGTGTGCACCTTTGATAGAGTATAATTATTAAATTGAAATTAGATATTCAATTCTAGATCTCTTCTTCATCTAGAATTAACTTATGCAAGTTCCTGTATAATTATTTCTTAGTCACCAATTCACTCCTGCAAAAAAAAATCAATGGAAATATGAAATTAAGGACCTAAAAAATATCTAAGACATTTAAAATTAATAATTTAACACACATTGTTTGTAACCATCCTGCCAAGAAAATTCAATGGAAGTATCAATAGAAGCTTCTATTAGATGAAGATACATTATGTAAGAATGTCAGGGTTAACTTGTTACAATCTTAAAGGTTGGAACTTAATCACCCTTGGTGGCAGGCAGCTTATGCAAGATAATGATTTCTCTGATCTAATGTTAACTATTGCATCATCAATTGAGAATCTACACTGAGATGATACCTCATCAAGGTATTCTAGAAGCTCCCTTACATTTCTGAGATTCCAATTTGCAGTGACAATTATTTTCCTTGATTGAAAATCTGGATGAATCAATACTTCTAACTCAAATTCTGTCCTCTGAGTCCAAGGCTATCCAAAGTCCAAGCTTTTTTTTCCACCTTCTATAGTCATATCCTAGAACCAGAGATTGTCGACATATCTGATATGAGATTGAAAGAGAATTGGGACTAACTTTACATAAAATAATGTCACCTAGCTTTTGAACTTCTTTGCTATCCCATTCCCTACCTAAAACATCATCAATCTCTGAAATAGGGACTCTCCTATTCAACCACATTGTTTTTGTTTTCTGTAATAACATGTTTTTAAAGCATGCTACAAAGACATGAATAGGCAAAAACCATTGAATCTTTATCCTTCTCGAAATTCGGCTCGCTGGCATTGCCTTCTGGATGTCAAATTTAATTTTGCAGAGAAAACTTGAAACTGTTGAATGATCAGGAGCATCCCAATCTAATGAAGAGATGCAAGGACTAGGTACGTGTACAAGAATTCCATAAGAACTCCTCCCTGACGGCACTTGATAATCTGCATAATGGACAAATAACTCTATGCTATTGAAGAATTGAACAGATTTCTCTGCATACATGAGTTCTGCATATTCCTTATGAAGAACTCTGAATGTTCCTGTTAAACATTCAACAGGTTGCCATTCCACAATATTGGAAGGAAAGATATCTGCAGTACAAAAACATATGTTTCATTATACAAAATCAACTGGAATGATAGAAGAGCATTGTCAAACTTCACTTACAGTACGAAGGGAATTGCATATGATTTTCTAGAACAAGATCCTTAGCGGTGTACACATGCTGTACTCGTGCAAACCAACCGCATCTCTTCAATTTGAAACTAAGAATACGTCCCTTCCAATGGTTTCTTGTGTTGTCTCTTTTGGCACGCTTGACTTTATGGGCACCTCTACAGCTAGGAAGCATAGTAACCCAGTCATTTACTTTCACGGAAAGAGGTTTCCACAAAGAATCCTCTCTTCTGTTGTAAACCTCACATGAAGTTACGCGATTGGAAGGACGACGAGAAGAAGAAGCCATTTGAACTTAGGAGAAGAAGAATGTTCAAAGCGAGAAACCGACGTTCACAAATTTTGGCAGTATTTATAGAAAAAAAGGCTTTGTACACGTGGAAACTTTTGATTTGATGTTAACCCTGTCGTTGAATGATCATGACATTTTGTGAACCCAAAAATATTTCGTATCTTCAAAAATCAATTCCTTCTTGGAAATTCGAGAATATGCTTTGTGTAGTGTGCAAAAGTATCTTTTTTTGCATCAAACCAAAAAATTGTACACTGAATACGAGACTCTTCATCACTTTAGCGGCGCTTTGAAAGAAAATTGTATTAAAAAAAGAAATTCTCCATACGGTTAAAAGAGACAGCAATGTTATATTCTTGTACACGTGGAAAGACGCTATTTGTCAATTTCCTTAATCTCTCATTAGCAAACAGCCCCTTTTCGGCCGTTTTTTGCCCTAATGACAAAGAGAACTTAGAATACCAGGTGGTAGAGATGATTTTCCTCTACCTAGACCACGTGAACATGCAAGAATATTAAGGCCCACTCAGTTAGTAAAGTCCATGAAAAACTACTTTGATGGGACAGGAGATCCCTATGATCATTTTGCAGAATTTAAGCAAGTGCTAAGAGTAGAGCAAGTAGAAGACATGTTCACGCAATATAATGCATTTGGGCTAACGTTAAAGAATACCACTTTAACTTGGTTCCAACCATTGCATTTAAGACAATTTAGAGACATCCATCATTTTTTGGAGTCATTCATCACTGAATTCTCTAAAAGTGGGATCAGACATGACACGTTTTCATTGATTCATAGTTTCAAACAGACCCCTTAGGAAACAGTTAGACTTGTAGGACGTAGGTTTAGACAATATGTTGAAAGATGTCCGATGCAAGAGCTACCTTCACAGGCCAAGCAAGTATCATTGTTTTTAGATGGCCTGTTGAGCTCTAAACTATGCTCCTATGTATACTTGAAGGAACCCAGAACGCTAGAGCAGTGTATAATAATTTGCATAGACATTGAGGACAACTTAGGAGATGAGTTGGAACTCTCAAAGGTCTACAAGGACTCAGATTGTTCATCTCTAGCATCCACAAAATTATCTAGTTTGATAGAAGACCTAGCAGAAAAAGTGGCCCAGAAACTAGGAGTCTCTAGTAAATAGATGCCTAGGTTAACAACAAACAAACGTTGTTACACCTGTGGTGGTGATCATATGGCAAACGTGTGTCCCAATGCAACACAAACACAAACCAACCCTAGTGGCCAATATTGTACGATCGAGAGAAGATACACGAATCATACGGCTCAAGACTACCCACACAACAAACAAACAGTAAGACAGAACTACCCGCAGGCATACACACAACCAGATAGATATCAAGGCCAATATAATACTCAGCCTCATTACTATAGGCCTCCTCAAAACTACCCTTATCAAGCTCAACAGAGACCACAACCTGTTTTAGCTCAGCACCCACCCCCACCAGCTAATGTCACCTCAGTGAAATACGCTGCTACAGAAGAAAACCTCAATATGGCTTTAGTTCCCGTTTCACCCCTAATTACTGACAGTGATCCGAACTCAAACAGTTTTGACTCTGCTCATGTAGATAGCCCCCCCGCATATTAATCAGAGTCACCAGAACACGTGGAAACATATCACTACGATAGTCCACCATTGGAACCTAGTTGGGAGCCTGAATACGCTAATGTGATGTACACCAACCCTAATCCATGGCCCCAATTGAGACAACAAAGACCACAGGGCCCTAGAGGACCATGCTTTAGGTGCCAAGGAGATCACTTCATAAAGGATTGCCCACATCCTCCAATAGCAGGACAGTCACAATATTACAACATACAAGGCTTTTGTGCCGATTATGGTAAAGAGCACATAATCAAAGATTGTCCTAAAAACCTTGCTAATGCTTCAAATGTGACACCAATCAACGTGATAGGTATACAACATAGATGGATCCAACCCTACATACGTGCCTATCCAAGCTATCACTAGAGCCCAGGCGCTCTTACAGAAACAACATCTTTATCCTGAGAAAGTAGCTGGAACTAGTGAAGTTGGAGAGTCTAGTAGTAAAAAGACAAAATCTTGGAAAGATTCCAGAGAGAGAATCAAGAGAAAGTAGAGTAAAAAGATAACTGAGTAAGAAGGAAGTCTCAAGGAATCGAGAGCCAAAATCCTAGAATTGACTTCTCAAGAATCAAATCAAGAGAACCTAGCTCAGAGATCAGGATTAGTTTTAGCGGAACCCATACCTGAAAACCTAGACATGATGTTTTGTGCGTATCAAAAGGACGCAAGTGACTTCGATCTAGAATCAATTATAATGGACCCTCTCTTTGCACTAGAAGAAGACTATCTCTATGAAGTAGAAGCTCACCCCCAGAAACACGAAGAAATTATGAATGAGGTAAGATTAACCACACAAGTGACAACCAAGAGTGAAGGAAAGAAAAGAAAGAAGAAAGAAACCATGCCAGAAGAAGAAGAACCCATGTTTGAGGTTCTAGAGAACTTCAAGAAGTATGAAATAGAAGATAGAAGAGTAATGGTATGAATGCCTAACAGAAAAGCTGACGTTGGAGAAGTATATGATAACCGAGAGAAAACCAAAAAAATAATAGTGGCCAGAGAAGGAGAAGAAGAAAAATGTACTTACATAGGGCATGATTTGACGAATCAAGAAGAGGAAGAATTAGTTGCCCTATTGCGAGAATATAAGGATGTGTTCGCATGGAGTTAAAAAGACTTGAAAGGAGTAGATCCGGATATATGCTCTCATAGAATCCCTATGACTCCATATGCAAAACCTACGAAACAGAAACCATACACTTACAATGATAACTACGCTGCGAAGATTAAAGAAGAAATAGATCGATTGATAGAAGCAAGATTCATGTATGAAATTGAGCATACTGAATGGGTATCCCCCATTGTGGTTGTGCCCAAGAAGAATGGATAATTTGCGTGTGTGTATTAACCTTAAAAAAGTTAATGCCGCCACGATTAGAGACAGTTATCCTCTTCCTATCACGGAACACTTATTGGAAAGAGTTGCGGGCAAGGAAGTTTACAACTTTCTTGATGGTTTCTCAGGCTATAATCAAGTAGCCATTGCTCCAAAAGATCAACACAAGACGGATTTTGCCACAGAATGGGGCATATTTGCATTTCGTGTGATGCCATTTGGGCTCACAAATGCACCCGCCACTTTCTAGCGACTTATGTGTCATGTATTTAAGGAATTCTTACGCAAGAATTTGGAAGTTTATGTTGATGACTTATGTGCTCATTCGAATATAAGACAGACACATATCCTAGAGTTAAGACAAGTATTTGACAAATGTCGAGAATATCAGGTTTGTCTGAACCCAGAAAAGTGTGTTTTCATGGTCAGACAAGGCAAAATTCTAGGACACATTGTGTCAAAGAATGGAATTTTGACAGATGAAGAAAAAGTGAAGGTAATTGCAGATCTACCTGCCAACTAATGTAAAAGAAGTACAGGCATTTATGGGCCATTGTGGTTATTACAGACGATTCATACACATGTATGCAATCATAACTAAGCCTCTGTACTCTCTTTTGACCAATTTGAATGGACAGATGAGTGTGAGAATTCATTCAATGAACTTAAAAGACGTTTGTGCGCAACACCTATATTGACAACCCCAGATTGGAGTAAGCCATTCCATGTACATGTGGATGCATCCAACTATGCCATAGGATGTGTGTTAGCACAACCCATGAATGAAGGTAATATAGATCTCCCCATAGCTTACGCGAGCAGACAGTTGAACGCAGCAGAAAAAAATTACACCACTATGGAATGAGAAGGATTAGGAATGATCTACGCAGTAAAGAAATTCAGGCATTATTTGTTGGCAAACAAGTTCAAATTCTTTACGGATCATCAAGCATTACTGTACTTAGTCAATAAGCCATGTAACACGGGACGATTGATACGTTGGTTTCTATTACTCATGGAGTATGACTTCGAAGTAGTAGTCAGGAAAGGAAAGACACATCTCAGAGCTGACCACCTTTCAAGATTAACCACAAGAGAAGCTCCTCAATGAATAGCGGATGAATTACCAGATGCATATTTGTTTAACCTTGAGATAGCACCAGAATGGGCTAAGCCTATAATCCCTATTCTCACATACAGACCCAAGAATCCTAGGATAAGGATCAAGGAAGGAGAGATTACCAAGTCTCAAAGATATCAAATAATAGCAGGAAGTATATATAAACAGGATAATCAAAAGATTCTTGCTTGTTGTGTAGATGAATCAGAACATGCGAATTGGTTGCAGTTAGCACATGTAGGTGCATTAAATTCGAGAAGATCAATGGAAAAGGAATGGAGTTGTAAAACCTCCTTTTGAGGAATTAGATGTGGAAGATTACCAACCAAGGCCTAAAATGGAAGAAATATATGAGGAAGTTTTGAGACTAGACAAAAATAGGGAGGAGGCCAAGAGTATTTCTACCTTACCAAACTACACACGAGAATAAGAAAAAGAATCCATAATCTTCCGTGCGCCCACAGTACAAGGAAAAGAAAAGGGAATCTCATACGAGAACTCACACGATCTAACAGAACTTAAAAAGATCAAAGTACGATGCCAATTGACTGTGGAAGAATTACTTTGTGTTAAACCACAATTATGGAAACAATTAGTGGGACAATTGGAGTTGAATCAGGGTAAGAAAAAAAAGAAAAACAAGGCAAACGAAAACCCATCTCACATGCAAATCTGAGTGGATAAGGTTGGAGAATTTAGTGAAGGAGACGAGGGTAACACATGTCTACCGGTCACATACAATGGATACATGATTAAGGCCATACTAGACACCGAAGCAGGAGTAGGTATTGCTACCAAAGAGATTTGGTAGAAATGGGGAAAGCCCGCCCTAAGACCCACTTGTATGAAGCTTCAGTTAGCAGATGGTCATGTGGAGAAACCCTTGGGAATATTGTAAAAGATCAAATTAACCACCTCTGAAGTTGAATTTGAGCATACATTAGCTATTTGTCAATTTGGGAAGGCCAACAATTATGAGATGATATTAGGACGACCCTTCATGAGACAACTACAAGTAGTGCAAGAATGGGGACGAGACTCTTTATACCTCCAACATCAAGGAAACAGTACCAAAATAAATTTGCATACCAAGATGTACCCCCACTACAATGGAACCCCATAATCAAAGAAACGGCTAACCTCCAGATCAGCCTCAACAAGAAGTGGTGCCTGTCTTGGACGCGGCTTCGGTGGGACATGAAACTCATGGGTATCTGGCACCCCCTTATAGAGATTAAGAAGTCTGTCCTCTTATGGCAAATTCTTCATCGAGGAATTTGGACCAACCATAAGGCTAGCAAACTTTGTGGGATCCCTCCTTGGTGCAAACGCTGCCACCGTGCTATCGAAGATGTCCCACACATCTTCCTTACTTGCCCCAATTCCTACAGAATCTGGCAGACGGTTGGAATGAAAATCAGACTTCAAAAACAGCTTAGTTGGAAACAAGTCCTTTTGGGAGAAGCGATCGGCTGCTCTGCGACACTCTGGAACGCCATCAGAGGGGAAGTCCTGTGGAAAATTTGGCGGGAGAGGTGTGCTCTCAACTTCGGCGATCCCCCCAGGGAGTGGTCGATTGAGAAATCACTATTCCTCCTTGGCAAAAGGATTGTTAACAGTAAGAAATCCCCCCCCTTCAGGCACCATCAAGTCCTCCTTTTGACCAACAACAAGCTCAAACCCAAGTGGGCCCCGCATGAGGGCGATGAGAGGGTGATTAACCTTCTCTGTAATGCAACCTAGGATTCAATCAAGCTTCCGCTGCTTTGTGGGATTTGGGGGGTCCCGTGGGCACTAGTCCCCTTCTATTGTACCTTTGTTTTTTAATTTAATTCAAGTCCGGGAGAGTAGGCTATTGCCGAACTTCCTTTATATTAAAAAAAAAATTATGGATGTGTAAAGAAGCCAAAAAAGAGGATAACAAGATGCAGTTATGGCCCATAGGACATCCAAATTATCGACCCGTAGAGGACCCAATGTACATGCCTCAAATCTTTCCTGATGAAGCATTTGAACAGCATGGTTGGATGGAAATCCTAGCAACCTTAGATGTATGTGTGAATGAAGAAGTTCTGACGATGAATGAATGTGTGGACGAAGAAGGTTACGACGTAAATTTATACATGGTTGTCCTTCAAGAAGTAGAAGTAGGAGAAATATTGGAAAAGGAATGGAAAGAAGAATATGCGAGCATAGAAATGGAACCATAATTTGATTCTGAAAAACGTTACTTAGAAGCCATTCAACTCAAAGACACGTATGGAATGACCAGAGTGTTAGCAATAGAAGCAGCCCCTATAGTACCAGAACAGGAGGAAAGTGTGAGTAAGATCGAACCAAACCCTGATCTTTTTGAGGTACTGGAGCATTTCAAAAGATATGAAGTGGAAGAGAGGAAAATAGCTATCTAAATGCCTAAAAGAGAGGCAAGAGAAGAAGAGGCATACGACAACAAGGAAAAAATGAAAAAAAGCATAGTGATTGTAGAAGATGGAGAAGAAAGATGTACATACATAGGAAAAGATGTGTCAACAGAAGAGGAAGAAGAATTGATACAATTGATCCAAGAGTATCGGGATTTATTTGCTTGGACCTATAAGGATCTCAAGGGTGTGGAACCCTCCATTTTTTCTCATAGAATACCAATGACATCGGAGGCAAAACCATCAAAGCAACACCCTTACACGTACAATGAGGTCTATGCTGCAAAAGTAAAAGAAGAAATAGACAAGCTATTAGCGGCTAGATTCATTTATGAGATAGAACATAGTGAATGGGTGTCACCATTAGTTGTTGTACCCAAAAAGAACAGAAAACTAAGAGTTTTCATTAATCTAAAAAAAGTAAATGCATCCACGATTCATGATAGCTATCCATTACCTATCACGGACCACCTATTGGAAAGAGTTGCAGGAAAAGAAGTCCATAGCTTCTTAGATGCATTTGCTAGATACAACCAAGTAGCTATTGCTACTGAGGACCGACATAAGACCGCATTTGCGACTGAATGGGGGGCTATGCTTTCAGAGTGATGCCTTTTGGACTCACTAATGCCCCTGCTACTTTCCAAAGGTTGATGAGCTATATTTTCAAAGAATTCTTGAAGAAAAATATGGAAGTGTATGTAGACGACCTATGTACATATACAAATCAAAGGCAAGAACACATTCCTGAATTGCGGAAAATATTTGATAAGTGTCGAGAACATAGAGTCTGCCTAAATCCTGAGAAGTGCGTTTTCATGGTAAGACAAGGGAAGATTTTAGGACACATCGTGTCAAGGAACGGGATATGTATAGATGAAGACAAGATCAAGGTCATTTTAGAACTTCCTAGACCAAAGAATTCAAAAGAAGTGCAAGCACTTATGGGTCATTGTGGATACTATCGTCAATTTATCCACATGTACACCATAATTGCCAAACCTTTGTTTGATTGTTGACTCGATTCACATGGACAGACAAATGTGAGAATGCATTTAATGAGTTAAAAAAGTGGCTTAGCACGGCCCCAATTTCAAAAACACCCAATTGGAATAAGCCTTTCCATATTCATGTGGACGCTTCCAATTACGCAATAAGATGCATCTTAGCTCAGTCGGCAGATGAAGGAAAATTGGATCATCCAATTGCCTACCCAAGTAGAAAACTGAATCAAGTAGAGAGAAACTATACGACCACTAAGAGAGAAGGATTAGGAATGGTGTATGCTGTGAAAAAATTCAGACACTATCTCTTAGCCAAGAACTTCAAGTTCTTCATAGATCATCAAGCTTTATTGTACTTAGTCAATAAGCCTTGCAACACGGGAAGACTTGTGAGATGGTTTCTACTATTGATTGAGTTTGATTTTGAAGTAATTGTAAAGAAAGGTAACACCCATGTGAGGGCAGATCATCTCTCCAGGCTAACACATGGAGAACCACCAAGCGGAGTACCAAACAATTTGCCAAACACTTATCTATTTAATTTGGAAGTATGTTCCAAGTGGGCAGAGAAGCTAATTCCAATACTCACTCATGGCCCACAACACTCAAATAATGAAGAGAGTAAAAAGGAAATTCTAAAATCATGCAACTTACACATTATTGCAAGAAGTGTGTATTATAAGGAACCCAACGGCGTACTGTCGAGATGTGTAGAGGAAGACAAACAACAGAAGTTTATTGAAAAAGCCCATGTGAACAAATTGAGAATGCACAAAGGAACTCATGGAACTCTAAGAGAGTTGAAACGGTTAGGAGTATATTGGTCGGATATGCCTAAAGATGTCCATGATTATGTCAGTAATTGCGTGGAGTGTCAGGAAACCATACCAAATGATAACACATCTTTACCTTTCTCTACAATAGCACCCAATTGGAGTGAGACATTAGTAAAATTTCTAAAGACATGAGAGCACGAGGAAGGAATCAGTTTAGCAAGGAAATGGTCCCTAGAGGAAATGAGCAAGGATTATGTAATCATGGGAAGACAATTATTCAAGAGAGGGAAAGATAATCAATTACGGCTATGTGTGCATGAAGGAGAATACTTGCCCATATTAGAAATGGCACATGGTGCCACAGGAGGACATTTTTCAGCTGAAAGAACTATAAAAATGATCCTTTTTGCAGGCTTGTGGTGGCCAACTCTACATATGGACGCTACACATATGTCCGAAGTTGCGAGCCATGCCAAAGGGCTAAATATTGGATTAGACGAGATGACATGCCATTGAGACCTATGGTTTGTGCTAGAGCATTTTCCAAATGGGGTATTGATTTCATAGGACCCATTAACCCACCAGCCAAAGGATCACATGCTGAATACATAATAGTCACTACGGATTATTTGACTAAATGGGTAGAGGCAAAGGCTACTAGAAAGAATGATGCTCAGACCACTGCTAAATTTCTTTTTGAGCACATCTTCACTCGCTTTGGATTACCAATTGAGATTGTGAGTGATCGAGGAACACATTTCATTAATGAAGTCATAGATTCCTTAATGAATGAATTCTTAGTGATCCATAAAAAATCAGCTCCTGATCATCCTCAAGCCAACAGTCAAGCTGAAAGTTCCAATAAGGTGTTATGCATAATATTGACAAAGATAGTCAATAGTGGAAGGTCAGATTGGGATAAACAATTGCATCATGCAATTTGGGCCTTCCGTGTCGCTTACAAGAGTGCCATTGGAACTACCCCATTCAATCTAGTATATGGACAAAACGCAATCTTGCCGATCGATTTTTTAGTGCCAACCTTGAGAGTAGCCCAATAGTATGAATGGAAAGGGCATGAGTTATCCAAGAAACTAGACCAAATTGAGAAGCTACATGAGACTAGAATACAAACTGTTGCAAGAATTTATGCATCCAAGAGAAGACAAAAACCATATTATGATGCGTACATCAAAGACAAAGGACTAAAAGAAGGAGATTTAGTTTTGTTCTACACTTTGAAGAAACATGCCAAGAAGTTACAAAAGCGTAGATATGGACAACTAATAATCAATAGGATTTCCACTAGTGGAGCGGTTAATCTAGCTACTCTGGATGGAGATGTTCTTCCTAAATACATAAGTGGATGTTGAGTAAAACGTTATATGGAGCCATTGACAAACCAAATGTTAGCATGACTTGTAGGTGCACAAAATAGGAAGAGAGAGGAAGAGCGGATTAGAGAGGAAGCACAGCAAGAAGCCCTAGAGCGTATCAAGAAACGAAAAGAGTGGATAAGGCAAAGAGATGAACAGTATCTAGAAGGAGAAGAGCCTATTCCTATGGCTAACTATCAGGTTCATAAGTCCGACAAGATCAATATCAACACATCCCAGCCATACTTAAACCTAGGAATTGGAACAACAGAGTACCAACTAATAGATGCCTTGATAGATTCAGGAGCAGAACTCAGTTGCATACGAAATACAGTCATTACGCATCTTCAAACAAATATTACACCTACGAAAGCACACATGATAGGTGTGGGAGGTCAAGTTATAAAATGCATTGGAGAAGCTACAGTATCCCTCCACCTAGGAAATTCAACTATGGAACAACGAGTCCTAGTGTGTAGAGACGAGGATTTAATAGAGAACTTGATCCTAGGACAAGACTGGATCATTGAGAAGGAGGTAAGCATTCATCTAACTCAAGGGTACATCTCAACCAAAATAGGGCATAAGGAAATCTTTAGTCTATTAGAAGAAAAAACCTCTCATAGACAGGATATCATCACGAGTGCTAAACAAATCGTAGAAGAGTGTGTAGCAAATGATTCCATCACAAGTTAAACAGAAGAAGGTACTACGAAAGAAAGGATTTCAAATCCCAATGCATTACAGGAGAAAGTAAATTCATCCTACTCGAATGGTGAATAGAAGGGTACCAAGGAGGACAATGCTCCTAAAGTCTTCGGTGAAAAAGAGAGATCATCAACATGGAAGCCCACTGTCGGCTTCTCGCAATCAAGAAAGGCTAACTTCAAGTGGGTTCGCAAGGATCGAGTGAAGGAATCAGAGAAGGCAACGTCAGTACATGTCATTCATCATAGGAAGACAAGTGCGGACAAGGGTTCTTCTCCACTACAATCAAAACCAAAGTGACTTCTGAGAATATGGCTCCCAAAAACATTAGTAGCTGCTCACAAAACATGACAACAAATATGGATTCCAAAGGAAGGTCAAACTAGTGGCCACTCAAGAGATAGACAAGCAAGAAGAAACATTATATCGACACAACAGCACTATAACGCCAAGTGAGACTCGCCACAGATACCGGAAAAGCAGGAATCCAACAACTCGAACAACAAAAAAGAAAAAGGAAACACATGCAGCATGATGAAGCGAAGGAAAGGCAAGGCATAAAGCCTCGACTAGGAAATGGATATGGAAACCAAAGCAACAGCAAGGGATGGAACAACAGAACCAAGAGGATTTTGTTTGCACACATGAAACATCAAATGCACCTAAACTATGCATGATAGGGCCACATTACGAGGCCAGACATTCGGCACATGATGTACATAACAAAATTAGTGGTGCACATTCTCCACTTGGGAATATGTCTTAGATTCTACTCTCATAGGAATGGAACTACTATGTAAATAAATAAATGCTTCGGCTACACTAATTCTTGTTGTCTTTCAAGAGTGAAAATGAAAAAATGATGCGGTAAGAGATCTTACTTATGCATGCAAGGGGAACACAACGATGCAACGAATGAGATGTCACTACAACACACATCACTAAAGACATGTCTTTTATAGAAGCTAATGCTCTTTTCGTTACGAGTGCAAATGGCTTCCAAAGATTCTGAAGCTACCATTCAGGAGGAAGTGCTGGAATTCCCTCTACAAAGTGTGACTAAAGCAAAAGGTCATTGGTTTAGGGAAGATCAACCAGCAGGGGATTACTTGTTCCTGGTCACCATCAAAATTATGGATACAGATCATCAGTTCCCCGAGATGTCCAGAGATTTCAAGGTCGTGCATGAACTCCCATCAACCATGGACATTATGAAGAAAGTGGGCATTCACAAGTATTTTGAATTGCTGATCTACAAACCTAATTTCCAACGGTGTACGCAAGTTATGAACACTTTGCAACCTGCCTTGCATGATCCATTGGTGCTAGAGGCTAGAGTCTTGGATGCAGTTAGTGAATGGGTCATTATCCAATTTACACATGACCTAATTAAGGAAGCTTTTGGATGGGAGAAGGACGAGACCATGGTATTGAAGGAAGAAAGCCGAGGAGGAAAGACCCGAACATTCAATGACATTAATCGCATCGATATTGAAGAGGAAGTGAGACTCATCCATCAACACTTCTACTTTCCTAACATGCACGCATACACCACTCCTCAGAAGATCGTAATACAAATGCTGTTGTTGATATATTTAGGTAGTGATGTGTGTGAACACACTAGGACCGCTGGGGCACTTTTTTCCCTCTTTAGGAGGTTTTTTTCCCCCGCCTTGTATATACGCCTATTGCCCTAATGGGCTACTTATCTTTGTACATTCTCTAGTAATACATTTAGTATTGTGTGTTGTGCTCCAAGCTTCTACTTCTTCGATGTGTTGTTCGCGTGCTTCCGCAGACGTCTAAATCCAACAATTGGTGTCAGAGCAGGTCGTCGCTTCATCTAGGGCACCGTCGACACTCCTCCGTTTGCAGTCTCAGATTCGCATGAAATTTGGTGAGCATACTCAGGGTGTCTCGACTATTTGAGGCCAAGAAGCAATGGAATCACAAGAATTTTTTGAATGGTAGTATTGCCTTAACTATATTGATATATCATGCCTTGGGCATTAGAGAGCATTTGAGAGAGATGCCATGATCGGAAGCCATGGCCAAATATGCAAAGGTTGTGATAGTCCCTAGGAAGAAGAAGGGAGCGAAGGTCATTGAGGAAGCAAAAACAAGCTCCCAACCTAGAATGAGAGGTACCAAGAGACTAAGGGAAATGATGCAGGCAGAAGCAGAAGTTCCAACCACCAAAAGAGCACATGTGCTTCCAAGGACGAGACTTGAAGACCGTCAACCTATCACTGAAGAAGAATTGGCCAAAGCAATGGAGGCCACACATCACTACACCGAAGGTCAAGTCAATCTATCAGTCCAAGGGCACCATTACCAACAAGCCCATCAAGATTTAAAACAAAGAAAAAGGCTGAACAAGGTCCACAGATACAAAAATTTGGGATTAATAAATTCAAGCTCATCATCAGATGCACAAGAAGAACCAAACACCTCCATGTTGAATGTGGAAATTCGGAGTGATTCCAAGGATGATGGACAATGGGAGGAGTTAAATGAAGTGAACAAGAATGTAGAAGGGGAAGAAATGAAGGAAAATCAAACGCCTATAAACTCCAAGCAAGATACGGCGAGAAAGGAAGCTTCCCATGAACAGGTACATGTTATCAAACTAAATGAAGCTTCTAACATTCAAATCCAAGAGACTCTGCTTGCAGGAGAGGTCTTATTCAAAAATCCCAAGGAAGAACCAATGGAAAATACAGTTGAAGAATCAGAACCATTTACACCAATAAGGGTAGTGGCAGAACCATCTCCCATGGACGTCACATTTCAAGGGAGTGTCTCAAGATTGTTAATAAGGAAGAAGAAAGCAAAGAACATGAAGTACAGCTACAGATCAGGCCTCATAATGAAACCATACATGTGGAGCAAGGAAAGGATGTAAGAACAGGAGAAGCTCCAAGCATCCCAAAAACTTGGTTAAATGTGGATGTCGCTCAGCTCAAGCCAGTGGTGCAACACATGATACAAACTGCCATGGACACTCAACAATTAATGCTTGAGGCTGATCCTGATTATGACATGGCAATGCGGGAAAAATGCCAATTCCAAGAGATCGGTGAGAATCTTTATGCCCAATTGATTCAAGCACAAGAGAACATAGTCGATAAAGAGAAGGCAGTCCAAGAGGCCAAGCAGCAATGCCACACACTAGAGACAGAAAATTAGAAACTAAAAGAACAATTACAGGATTTACAAAGTAAATATGAGGCTAGCGAAGCTGAAAAGGCCAAAATGAACAATAGAAGCAAGATCCTTGAAACACAAATTAAAGTATACATGGAGGAAGCAGATAATTTACGAAATGAAAACAAGGAGCTGATGAAAGCACTTCTATGTAATCAATCGATAGACGCTCCTGAAGTGCCAGAAAAAGGACACACAAGCATTGGAAGAACAGATAGCAAGGTATGAAGATCAGCTCAAGCCGGAGCAAGCGATCATCACAGAATGGGAGAAAAAGTATATGGACGATACCGAGGAACTAAGGAAGAAGTGGAAGATAGCCGAAAATAGGTACATAGTACAATGTAAAGAAGACATTGATCAACTCACTGCCATAGGAGAAGAACTCCTCAAAAACAAAGAAACGATTTTGAAAGCCACCGAGGAGATTAAAGACAAAGATGAATTGATCAAGCAATTACAAGATCAACTAGCACATAAGATAATAGAGGGGACACTAGTAGTTCCACACTCCACAACGGCTACTGAGGAGATTGAGGTACGTCCTCTCTCTCCCCCCTTACATCATTCACCGATAAGGGAGGAAACGGAGATCCACTCCGAAAGACATCATCGGGATATTGCAGAACTAAGCCGTCACGAGTCGGCACTACTGGTGTCCCAGCTTACAGAAGATTTTCAAGATCAAGTGGTAAAGGTCATGAAGGAAGCGAAGATCGAAAGCAAAAATTTGGAACAGGTAATGAGACCATTCAATGTACCATATGGTTTACTTAAAGAGCAAACACAGAAATATAAAGAACAACAAATAAAGAGCTAGATAGCAACCTTCAATTTAGCATGCAAACATTCACCTACACATAAGAGGAGTTCGACAAAGCTAATCCCATATGGAGGAGGAAAGTTTTAGAGAAAAATCCGACCTTAAGGGTACACTGGGAATCATCACCATATATACTTCAGGTAAATCCATCTTTTTCCCCAGTACCTAGAAGATGCACCTGGATGCAATTTTGGGAAGGACAGTACCACAGAAGCATCAATAATCAGTGACTCAACTATCCATTACTACCAAGTCCACCTCGTGATTATCTACCCACAAAAGAATACATGATCAAGTCCATCAAATTTTGGATCGCTTGATATGCAACTGTACCTGATTTAGTGATCAAGATGACTAATAAAATTTTGAGTATGTTACTCACGGTAATCAAAGTGTTTCAGCATGCCCAATATACCTTTTTGAACTTCATCGACATTAATGAGGGGTCAGACGCCCTCATTTTTTTATCTATCAACTATACCAAGCCGATTAACGCTTATGGTTATATACTCAAGGCTTATGTTTTTGCCAAGTACATACATGTAGATCTTTGAAGAAACATTTTTCACAGGATTTTTTGAAATGGACTCTGAAATTTTTGTTAAAATGTCTTCAAATCTTAATGTCCGACTGGTGGCCTATGAGCTAAGTTTCTTTGCGGATCATTGATAGATGCCAGATGACGGGGTACAATCCCACCAATGGAAGGAATTAATGCTATGTCAAGCCAATTTGCTTAATAAAAGAGAGCAGCAAGTCATTCAGACATACTCGCATCACCGCAAAAATCCTGTTGGGGATGACAGAGTTCAGGAGGAGGGACGTGTGGAAGGGGATTCAAGCAAAAAGAGAAGAAGAAGAAGAAGAAAATCAAAGAACAAGATAGCTCAGTAAAGAACAAAGGTTACAAAGAAAAAAGAACAACTCTCTGCCCAAAACCCCCAAGGGGCACGCATCAAGCAACAATAACAAAGAACCAGGTCTTGAGGAGTGGAATTAAAGAAAGATAACAACCAAGACATTTCATGGGAGGTTGCACACAACTTCCTCATCCACCAGGAGTAGGCGGTGAAACGAAACAAGCCGAGGAGAGAGAGAGAGCACATGAAGGACTCTTCATCGGATAAGATAACCAATTGTTTGAAGGTCCTAGGTGCCTCCTCGTCCACTGGATGCGTACGGTGGGAAGAAATGGAACAGGTCGTAGAGGATGACAAAGAAGATTCAAGAATAGGACCTCTAAAACGTAATGCTCTCTTAAAAGAGAGTAGAGGTCAACAAATTAAGGCGTGCAGTGGAAGAAAGTAAACAGGCTCCGAATAATACAACAGGGTCAGATGTGTGAAGACAAAGACAAATCAGAAGACCAAAAGCTAGAAAGATGTAGAGGCTGAAAAGTTGAAGAGAGTGACTAAGAACATCACATTCTTAGCCATTGATGGCATGCGTGACAGCCCGACTTAATACAGCAACCCAGATTTGTGATATAAGGAATACCAAGGGGCTTATAGAAGTAAAGGACTAAACTCGGATAAAGTAAAAAATTTTCTGACAGTCCTTATCGCTTCTTCTACCACTGGGTGTGTGTATTAAGAAGCCTTAGACAAGCTACAAATGAAAAGCAAAAGCCTATCAAGGGACGACAGAGACAAAGAGAGGGAGAGTGTTGCAGACCAAAGAGGCATAAAAGGGGAGCCCAAAATTTTCAAATTAATGGGCATATTTTTCTTCTTCAAAATCCTATAAAATTCCCTTCAAGATATGTAAATGCACTAGAGGAGTCCTCTAGTTGCATAGACCCAACTCCTTGTAACATATTTCTTGTAAAATAGTAGGAAAATAGAGATTAGTCAATAAAGTGCCGGTCACTTGTGTGAAAGGACCATTTTTAGGTCACATGTATATAAGTCACTTTGTGACTCTTTGTAAACACTTTTTGCCATTGTGAAGAAGGAGAGTTCCAAAATTTTGAATTTGCTTCTTTCCTGCAGAATTTCATCTTCTTTATGATCTTTTCTGTGTGTGTATGAAGCTTGGAATGTGTGTGTAGGAACGTTGTCTACCCCTCCCCATCACTTTTGAGCTATTGTAGTGTGTGTGTTAGCAAGTACGAGTTGTGAAGTGAGTGTGTGTGTTTCCTGCCATTCACTATTTTGGTCATAACTTGAAGAGCGGTTGTCAGATTCGAGTGAAAATACTACCAATAGATGCGTCTCTTTGAGAGCTTTGAAAGGAACCTACTATAGGCCACATTTGAAGTTCAAAGCTAGGAGAAACATTCAAATTTGTATTTACTATTGTAAGTGGTATCGTGGAAGACACTTTCAGAGATTAAGTGAGTTGGAGAGGTAGTTTGGTCTTTTCTCATACATTTTAGCTGAACCACTTCATTATCCATCATGTGCACACACGTCCTCATACACTTGGTCAAGTCGGTTCTTCGGATTGATGATTAAGCATGTGTTAGTCCACCACTATACGCACTTGTGTGGCAATTGAGATCTAGTCCCTTTGGCACAAGTCCCTAAGACCTAGTGACATAGGTACACAAGAACAAAACTAGCTCAAAGTCAATTCAAAAGATATGGAAACCAAAGACTCATGAAGATAGTAGATCTAAAGAACAAACAAGAATGCTATCTATTGAGAGTCAAGAGAAACATATTGAGGAAACCAGAAGTATACAGATAAAGGTTGAGAAACAAAATATTGAGGAGATATTAAGAGAGCAAATGGAAATAGATCATAAAAGATAATCTGATAGAGAAATTCGAGAGAAATCAAAGAACTATAAGGATGTATATGTTTCATTTGATCCAAAACTTTTGATTAATGAGGATTTATTTGATCAAGAGAAAGTTACGAAATTGCAGTCTCAATTAAACTTTGATAAACAGATTGAACTAGAAAAGAGTAAACAAGAAACTCAAGTAAGCTCAATTTATGACAAAGAAGTTCATGAAGTAGAGAAACAGCTAATTGATGATATTATTAAGCAAATTGAGGAAAATGGAAATGTGACTTCAAAGTCTTCTAAGACTTTGAAAAAGAACAAGAGAAGTAGAAATCTAACCTTTCAAGATATATTTGTGAATATTGAATGATAATTGAAGAAGAATCATAAAAAAAACATATGAGAATGATCAAGAGCTATGGAATGTTGATGAATGATGATGATGAAATATGATGATTGATGATTGATGAATGATAATGAATGATAATGACTATGATGATGATGATTGTATGATGATGGTTGATGATTGATGATGATAATGATTATGATGATTATTGATGATTATTGATGATTTATGATGACTGATGATGATAATTATTAATGGTTGATGATGATGATGGTTTATGATGATGGATCATGATGAAGATGATTAGTGATTGATGATGATGATGGTTTATGATGATGATGGTTTATGATGATGATGCATGATGATAATTGATTATGATGATGATGATTGATGATTATGATGATGATGAAACTAGAGGATGCTGATGACACTGAGGTTGATGTAGATGAAGAACGATAAACCAAGAAAGTTGAAGAAAAGTTGGATCAATCAATGATGAAGATGAAGCAAAATGATCAGGTGAAATGTTTCCAATTTCAAATTTTGTTTTCTTTTTGAAAGAGCATATGCATTACATTGATGTGTGTGATAAAGATATGTATGAGTTTAAGAGAATCAAGTAGGGATCAAGTTAGCAGACATCTATTATGGTTTTGCATGAAGCATGAGTGAATAGAAATTATATGAATGGAATTAGTTAGCGGACTAGAGACTTTTGGGAGTGACAGCTTGGGAATGTGATGGCATGCTTAAACTAAGTGTGTGTATATGTTGGTTGACTTGAACGCTTAGTGAGTGGGATTCTTTGGGTCCTACTATTTGTTTCTTACGAGATCTTACCTCCATATGGATTATGATACATGAAAAACCTTCATACTCAAGCCAGCTATATATGTATGTGCATCTTGTTGGCGTGCTGCGATGGGCTAGTAGGCGGGTGGAACCATTTTGGTCAGGCAATCAAGGCCATGAGCTGTAGCTTGTTTTGTCGTAGGCTTAACCTATCTATTGTCATGTGCCTACATGGGTCGGTAGGCGGGTGGAGTCATTGTGGTCGGGTGGTCAGAGCCATGAGCTGACGAAGCTCTTACATACACAAAACCCTATGCTTGCCCACACAAGAAAAGTCTCAACGAAGAAGCCAAGGAAAAGCAAGAGTCGAAACCAAACACAAAGACCAAAAGAAGATCAAATCACCTCTTCGGGAATAATAGGAAGACATGAAAAAAAGGTATGGGTTTGGAAGCCAAAAGCACCAATAGCCCCTGGAGAACCAAAGAGCCCACCACGAGGGACACGAAATTTACGAAACCCTCCAAGGATGAAGGGGCCAAAAATGATGAGTACACAACCAACCACTATTCTCAAATGGATCCCTATAAGGAGGAATGATCAATTGTTATTTTGAAATCCAATGGATACCTCCAACAAAGGCTGCATCAACATCTGCAAGCACTGAAAGCCTCAATGTGCAACAACCATGTGCCTTTGGCATAACCTTGTCTTTGCACCATTCAGGTCATGCATTTCCAAAGTATGCATTAATATAGGGCCACATTACATGGTCGTGCATAGACATAGGCACATGAAACACATTTGATAGATGTAAACTATTTTTTTGATATTAACCACCTTCTTCTTGTTTTATGCCATTGTTCAAAGAAAAGGAGAGAGAGAGAAGAGAGAGAGGAGAGAGAGAGAAAGAAAAGAACAAAAAAAAGAGAGAAAAAAGCAGAAAAAGGTGCATGTGCTCAACAAATTGTATCAATGAATCATCAACAAAGCAAGAAAGGCTAACGATCAATCACTGTGATGAGTGTACAACACGAAGACTGAAGATTGATGGACCTTTCATCATGGTAAGAATTGCCTACTTCGGCAACATCATAACCGTGATAGATTAGGAAATGCTTTCATCAGCATACGCTTGAGCATTTTGCTCCAGACCCAATTTCTCGCACCATAATTCTTCCAATGTACACATACATAGGGCCACATTACAAGGCCATGCACAAGGCACATATTTTCTTCCACCCATGCACTATAACACTTACCCATCATTCATTATGGGTTACAAGTACTTGGCTAAAAAAAAAATCACCATGTTTGAAAGATCCAGAGGACATCCAAGGTCCAACGCCCATAGCAAGGAAGCAATCCACTAGCGACAGCTGCTCAAAATGAACATTGACCACCTTTTTTGGGCACCTAGTAATTTGTGAAAGCTCTCAACTACACCATCAAGCTAGAATCCAAGGAAGAAGTACATGCAAAGGGAGTAAAAAGTGCAAAGGGTAGCTGTTGAAAATGAAGAACCAGACAACCGACCAAGCTACATTTGGAAGATGGACCGCTCTTGTTGATACATAATGGACACCACCTCTCATAGCACTACATGGAACAACCACTACAACAAGGGTCTGTCAGGGATGACATACTCGAGAGGGGGGGGGGAGTATTGACACTCAAGATCAAGCACAAGGTGCAGAGGCATGTCAAAAAAGTGTACATACAAGAAGAGAGAGCATGTAGGGAGCTCCAAGAAGCACATGTCAAATTTTCAGAAGAAATCCCTATAAAAATAGTGATTTTCATCACTAAAAACCATTGTAAATACCATTTTCCATCTTTGCAAATCCATTTCATTCAAGTCAAGGAGTCCTCGAGCTTGAGGAGTTTTAGAAGTATCATCCTACCAATTTTCATAATTTTTAGACTTTGTTTGAGCCCCCAAATAAGCCCTAGAACCTAATTTTTAACTAGGCCGAACACTAGGTCTCGACAGGGCCAAAACCACTCAAAAAACTATAAAAAGAGCTAGAGATCTCATTTTGGAAGTTAGCTTGTTGTAGATTTGAGCTTTGTAACAGAGTTCTTTTGTAATCGAAGTCCTTACATTGTTCCACTCTTTGCTCTTACCTTGTGCGCATGTGTGTGTATGTGTGTGCATGCTTGTGTGCTTTCACTCATGCACTTGTGCCTTCACTTGCTCACAGACTTTATACCATTCCTCATGTCTCTGAACATTTATGGGGTGAATCTCCTCATGTTGATACTTGCCATTGTGCTAGAGTGACACCAACCTTTTTAATCTGACCCCATGCATTCCACATATTTACATAAAGTCTACTTCTTGTGGGCACCAACTCAAAAGGAGAAGAAACAATATCCCAAAGGTTGAGGTTATTCCAAGCTTTATAACCTGAAACATAAAAAAGATTACAATGTCTTTTAATCAGTAAAGCCCAAAAATTAGAAGGTTTAATAGCTCCCATGATCCACTTGGTAGCCATCATGGTGGCCATTCTGGTAGGGTAGAGGATGCCCAAACCCCCTTCCACCTTCTTCATGCAACAAACTGACCAAGCCACTTTAGGAATTTCATTGTCAACAATAGACCCTCCCCAAAGAAATTTTCTAGCAAGAGCAATGAACTGAGTCCTCTACTTTCTGTTAGGTTTCCAACAAGACAAGAAATAAATCATAGAAGGCATGATGTAGTGGTTTAAAACAAAGATTCTATGAGAAAGACTATGTTGATGCCCAAGTCATTTAAACACCTTACCTCTAAATTTATTGAGGACCCAATCCCATCTTTGGTCAAAAAAGAGATACCAAAGCCCATAGGACTACCCAGCAACCTAAAAATGGAACCTTCTTGAATAATCTTAGACTTATTGTTTATTAGACATGCTAGGATGTAATGATTGGAGGAGTAGAAAGCATTTTTGTGACGATTAACAATTGAACCACTAGCAAGGCAGAAAGTGTTAAGACACTCCAAAAGTTTTTCAGCATACTTATCATTAGCTTTAAGAAACATGTTAGTGTCATCAAAAAACATTTGAAGCCCAAGTTGGGAAGGGGAGTTAGGGATACTATTTCCTTGAATTTGATCATTATTAATGCAATCCTTGACCAGCCACCCTAAAGCATCATTGGTAATGGCAAAAAGGAGAGGAGCTAGGGGACATCCTTGTCTAATAGATCTTTGCACTATCAAGGAGTTAGATAAATGGCCATTAATGGTGATTCCAAAATTAGCATTTCCAAAAAAGGGTGCTCACAAACCTAATAAAATTCCTACGTGCACCCATGTCATGAAGAGACTAGAGAATGAAGTTCTAGTCCATCCTATCATAAGCTTTATCAAAATCAATTTTAAAAAGGAAAAAAAATATTCAAGTCATCCTTGGGTCCTTTCTTGTGGATCAACTTAATAACCCCAGTATTGATAAAAGAAGAGAGGGAACCTCTTCTACTAGCTTCTTGCCAAATCAAGAGAATATAAGGAATGAGAAATTCACCAAGAGCTAAGAAAAATTCCAACAAGGAAATATGGTTAGAAAGCTAAAGGGAATTGATAGTATCACATAATTCCAAAGGTCTTGCATTCTTATAGCATTCATATACCACCTGTGGAGTCTAGTAGAAATATAGTTATTACAATTATTGGAAGCCCAAGTATGAGGAGAATTAATCCAGATATTCACAAGGTTTAGGCAATTAACCATATCAAATCAAGTAGCCCTCTCACTTCCTTGAAGAATTTTGTTTTTATCATCAAACTTATCACAAGCAACAATGACCATATTAAAATCTCCAACAAGAATGTTTTATCCAACAATATGAGTAGTCTCATTCCTACAGATAGTTCTTTTAGACTGATTATTAGAAGCATGGACATTGATAGTAGTGAGATTTGGAGGTTAACCACACTTGAGGGAAATCCATTGGTTAGAGGGATCAACCAAGACATTAGACACAATATGGTTATGTTATGAGCTATACTAGTGGAAGCACCACCCTTACCATTCCCATGAGAAGTAACATACCAAGAGTGCTTAGACAAAGCAATTTTGAGGTTAGCTTGGAGTTCGAAATTTTTGACTTCTAGCTCTTGTAGGCAAATCAGGTACACAACAACATATCCTTAAACCAGATCGATAACACTTTAGCTCTCACACGGTCAGTGAGCCCTTTGACAGTTAATGATAAAAGGTTGAGTGGATCCATTGACAGAAAAGAAGAAAACAAGCAAATCAAAAGATTGAACAAGAACAAGACAATTAGAAAACTCCAAACAAGGACACAAGTAATCACTTCTTAAGATTCTTTGTAGGTTTGAGCATTGAGCTCGAAACTCTAGTGGGATCCTTTCTTTTTGGTTTGTTTAATTTAGAACCATGGGGTTTCAAAACTTCAATAGGGGCCATGGGGACATCCTCGTTGGAGGAACTAATGGTGTCCATCTTTTCTTAATCTTTCCTATTTAATTGGCTTGAGAAAGTATCATCAATACATGTTTTCATAGGGTCTTCCTCATCACTGGAGGTCAGCTTAGAGGAACTGCAATCTAAGTGCTCTTTGGGTGGATTCTCTTTTTTTTCATCTATGGAAGATGACTTTGGTTCTAGATGATCCACATACCTAGTTTTAACATTCTCACCATTGTTGTTGAAGATGTTCTCTTCTTCATTGGTGTCCTGAAAGACTTCCTGATGAATTGAGTAGGGTTGTCTCTGATCCTTCACATCTTCAGAATTAGAAATGTTTATCTTATTTTCAGACTCATCAAAAAGAGGATTAAACACAGTACTAAGAAGAACTTTATTTTTTTGATGCGAGTAAGGGCTTTTCTTTTTATTGAACTTTTGATAAACCTTTTTGAAGGAGTATTTAGTATCTTTAGTATTTTCTTTGGACTCAACTTCCTATTTATTTAAGCTCTCATTATTATTATTATTATGCTTAATATTTTTTGTCGGCTTCAACAAAGGGCAATCTCTGATCAGATGACCCCGTCTATAACAGTGAAAGCAAGCATTGGGAAGGTTTTTGTAAATAACTTTTTGCTCATGCAATCTAAAACCATCAAAATCCTTGACAAGAAGAGAGTACTTGATATCCTTAGCTAGGACAATCTCAGCCATAATATGAGGATCCCATTTGGGGTTCATACCATTCCTAGTCCTCTGCCCTAACACATTTCCAAGAAGATTTCCAAGGTTATTACCCACGGATAGAATTCAATTGGCAGGTCGAGAAATTCCACCCATACTGGGACCTTGATTGGTTTTGGCCCCCTTGGGTTGAACCCGGGATACCATTTAAAGAATGATATTGGGGTATTCTTAATAAGCCAATGCCCCTCCATGATAATTTGCATAGCACCATTCGCACAATCGAAGAAGAACAGGTAATACTTATTCGGCAAAAACTGGGCATGCTTGACAAAGAGACCTTGACTCTCCCAATTATTTTTAATCCACCATTTTAGAGTATCTTGGGCCGGTCTCGGGCCATGGTAGAGACCATCCCCTCCTCGAAAGGGCGAGAAGGAGGAGCACTCAGTAGA
Source organism: Ceratopteris richardii (assembly GCA_020310875.1). Taxonomy (NCBI): domain Eukaryota; kingdom Viridiplantae; phylum Streptophyta; class Polypodiopsida; order Polypodiales; family Pteridaceae; genus Ceratopteris; species Ceratopteris richardii. Next base: position 155,671,687 of record CM035428.1, on the reverse strand, counting down.
GCACACTGTCTATATGACTGAGGACTGGTCGAACAGAGGGGCACAACAAAGGGGAGGACCATGCAAAGAGTGGTTGCATCACTTTTAGGGCACAAAAACCCTAGCATGAGGGGAGGACCATGCAAAGAGTGGTCGTGTCACTTCTAGGGTGTGAAAACCCTAGCATTCCATGACAAGAAAAAAATGCTTCGCTCTAAATCTCACACCCCGGAAAACAAGGTGAAGAAAATAATAACAATTAATTTGCAACTTCCAAAGAAGCTTTGGAGAGAGCCGTCAACCTCACAAACACCACTCAAAAAGGTAGCTCGCTCAAATCGGGAAAGAGGAAAGCAGTGGATGTGGTCTTAGCGATACTATCACCAAGACGCAGGCTGCAGCCGACGTAGTCGCATAACTTTAGCGACACTATCGCAGAAATGCAGTCGTCAAACATAGCTGTGTGTTGGAGCAAAGTATTGTCTGATGCTATTGCAAACATAACTGTGTGTTGGAGCAAAGCATTAGCTGATGCTGTCACCAAACATATCTTTTCAATGTCGCCGGATGTATGAACTTGAGATGGCAATCATGAGGTGGATGGAAGCAGAAAGATTGCCATCTACTCGTTTGCAAGAGCTGCTCCGCATCAATGCTCTCTCTCTCTCTCTCTCTCTCTCTCTCTCTCTCTCTCTCTCTCTCTCTTTGGTGATACACACATACACAATGAGAGTTACATTAGGGACGCTGTCACAAGTTCACAACTCGATAGCTCCAAGCACCTGAAGTAGAAAGAGATCTGAATATGGGCATCACACTTTGATGAGACTGTTTGAGTCTTGTAATGGTTTAACACCTATACTTAAGTAGGTTATCAGAAGACCTTGTACTTGCTCCATGCATATTTATCAGAAGACCTTGTACTTGCTCCATACTTTGATGAACCCAAAGTGAATTTTCTTTTATAGACGTATATCTTTGATGCTACTCAGTGGCAAAGCTCTTTGAAGGGAAGACAACGAGAACTCATAAGCTTTAATACACACATAAGTTAGGTATAGACATGCCAAAAGACATGGAAAGAGGTTTTTATGAGAGATCAGAAAAAGAAAAGCGGATACACTCATTGTAAAGGATTTTACTTGTCTTTTTCATGTCCTTACTGGCTCCACATTCTCATCTCTTTTTAAAATTGTGCTGCTCTTATGTCATTGATGGCATACTATTTTCAGATTTTATGCCTATTGAGAGCGTCCATATGTGAAGAGATAAATAGGCACACAGACAATACAGATTTAGATCAAGTTCACATAAATTCTTATGTCTCTCTCTGAGAGAGAGAGAGAGAGAGAGAGAGAGAGATTATAAACAGAGAGATAATGATAGAGAGATACAGACAAAGAGAAAACAAAACAAACAACACAGATTTAGATCAAGTTCACATAAATTCTCATGTCTCTGTGTGTGTGTGTGTGTGTGTGTGTGTGTGTGTGAGAGAGAGAGAGAGAGAGAGAGAGAGAGAGAGAGAGAGATTAAAAACAGAGAGATACACACAAAGAGAAAACAAAACAGACAATACAGATTTAGATCAAGTATACATAAATTCTCATGTCTCTCTCTCTTTCTCTCTCTCTCTGAGGGATAAAGATAGAGAGATTAAAAACAGAGAGATAATGACAAAGAGATACAGACAAACAGAAAACAAAGAGATATGGAGAGATGAGGGTGGAGAGATAGAGAGATAAATAAGGACCACACTTATAAGCAATAAGATCAATCATCAAAGTCCAGAAAGCAGAATACAACAAGAGAAGTAAGGCACTTAAATCCAATGATTGGTATCTTTTGTCTTCACTTGCAGCTACTCTCTGTCTTCTTCTTTGCCACATTATCAGATCCCACGCGTTGCAACTTGCTGTATGCGTTTCTTCCTTTTAACATCCCTTTTGTCGTCTTATATGAGAGCGCTATTCACGCATTATTATTCCATGCAGGAGGCCAAAGCTTCATGCGAATCTAAAGAGGAAATGAGATATTCTAGAGCTTTTTAACTCCACGTGTGCAACTGATAGCTTTGTGTTCTGAAAACAAAACTTGCTTTTGTACACACACACACATATATATATATATATATATATATATATATATATATATATATATATATATATATATATATATATATATATATATGTGTGTGTGTGTGTTTGTGTGCATGTCTGTGTGTATTTATATGTTCTTAAATCTCTCTTTTGTTTTGAGATCATGTAAATATGCATGTGTACATATGCATGTACATACATCTATACATGTACCTATACATTTACAAATCTGTGTACATGTATGTATGTGTTGGAACTGAAGGATTCACTAGGCAAGGAAGCTTAAGAAGGGAGTCAGAGAGAAGAGAAAGTACAAGCAGACAGAGCAGTCAACGACAGTCTGGCAAGTAGGCCAACATTTTTTCAGGACACTAATGCATATAAAAGAGGTGGACACACAAGGAGAAGGAGCAAGTAGGGAGCTCCAAGAAGTGTATGTCAAATCTTCAGAAGAATCCCCTACAAAAACAGTGATTTTCATCACTAAAAACCATTGTAAATACCATTTCAACATTTTTGTAGCTCCATTTTGTGCAAGCCAAGGAGTCCTTGAGCTTGAGGAGCTTTAGAAGTATCTACCTGTCAGTTTTCACATTTTTTAGACTTCGTTTGAACCTCCAAATAGGGTAGAGAACCTAATTTTTAACTAGGCCGGACACTAGGTCTGGACAAGGCCAAAACCTAGTCAAAAACTATAAATAGAGCTAGATAGCTCATTTTTGAGGTTAGATTGTAATTGAAATGAACTTGTAAGAGCTTTTTGAAAGTAATCTAAGAACTCCATTGCTTATCACTCTTTTGTCTTGTCGTGTGTGCGCGTGTGTGTGTATGTGTGTGCATGTTTGTGTGCTTCTCACTCATGCACTTGTGCCTCCACTTGCTCGAGGTCTTCATACCATCCTCACGTCTTCCCGGATTGACATTAAAGGAGGTGCTACTCATCACTGAGCTACACCAAATTTTGGCGCCGTTGCCGGGGATCGAGCTTTGAGGACGAGCGTGTGATGGTAAGACGTAGAGTTGAGACGTTGGCGTCGTAGGTAATTTCTTTACTCTTCTTGTTTTTCTCTTTCTTACCTCACCACCATCATCACCATCATCATCCCCACCATATCCGACCTCCATCTCCATCATCGCGAAAATATTTCAGTTTTTTGCTTATACCACCTTCTCCACCTCATTTCCCTCATTCCACTTGTGAGAGAGAGCGAGAGAGCGATATTGTGTGCGTTGTTTTTGCGTGCTTTTTGAGCTTTCTTGCAGGTTCTGGCAGCATCATCATCTCCAGCACTCCGTGCAGGTACGAAACGTCATGAAACTGTCTCTGTGTCGTAGATCGATCGACAGAAAAATCGCCCATTTGGTAAAACAAAGTGCACCACCATAATCTACATGATGAGCACATTCTAAATCACTAAAAACAGTTGAAAAATTCCGTGTTTCTCTGTCAATCGCGACCGACACCGTCAATCGCGATCGACAACCACGATCGACAGACCCTGTCAATCGCGACCGACAGACCTCTCGATCGCGACCGACAGACCTGTCGATTGCGACCGACAGACCCCACGACCGATTGACTGCCACGTAGGACCCTGTAAATCGCAATTGACACCGTCGATCGCGATCGACAGCCACGACCGACAGACCCTGTCAGTCGCGATTGACACCGTCGATCGCGATCGACTGAATTTCAACGATTGATTGACTTTTTCGCGTAGCCACGTGTCCATCGCGACGGACACAGCCACGATCGACTGAATTCACGGCGAAATTCCCAGAAAAAGTGTCGATCACGATTGACACCATCGATCGCGATTGACAGGACTCACGACAGACTCTATCGATCGCGATTTACACTGTCAATCGCGACTGACGTGTCGATCGCGACCGACAGGCCCCGACAGACACCTCTATCAATCGCGATTGACAGACCTGTCGATCGCGATTGACAGGCTTTTCGGCCAAAAAAATTAGGGTTAATGTTTCCAAGTCTTTGGGGAATTTTGGGCATAATTAGAGAGTCATTAGTGATTTGTGAGGTCCTTACACATATGTTTTTGAGAAAAATCCTGTGATCTGTGAGCCTGTTTGAACCCTGTTTTAGCACCAAAACCTGGAACTGGCATAACTTTCTCAGACGAAATCCGTTTGCTGTGATTCTTGTTTTGTTGGAAAGCTCGTGGGGATTACAACCAAAACTTCCACTGGTTACGGTAAAATTAATATCAGGATTATTAGATAGGGTTTTTTGAAGTTGACCATACCCCGAGGTAGGAAAACTGAGGGATCCTTGGGATTGTTTTCCATAAAGGCAAAGGATAATTTGTTCTGTGAGTTACATGCATGAAAGTGGTCTATTGTGTCATTTGAATCTCAGTCTTGAGCTAACCGTGGGACTTTTACAGGTCCAGTAAGAGCACTTGAGGGCATTCTAAGCAAGAGTAAGTGCAAGCTTGGGAACACACGTCCTGGGCACACTAGGGCAACAACACAAGGAAAGAAACTCAAGGTTGGAAAATCCTCAACTCCCTTTGTCAATTCCTAGCTTAGGCTAAGAACGACTAGTGCTAGGAGTAAGTCAGGGCAACGATAGGCATCAATCAAGTTGAAGACTACCTATGCACTCAAGTTCAAGATTAAACATAATCTCTTCGTGATGCGATAACCTAAAGGAAAGAATCTAACGTGGAACGATCAACTTACAGTGCGAAAATTAACTCAAATATTCCTGACGACGTGATTTCTAACTAGAGCATAAACACGATAATCGACTAAAAAAGAATCAAGTGACTGATACAAAAGAACTCAGCAACGAGGTTGTACTTGGGCAAATTTGGGCTATTCAATTAGGCTTATGAACCTTAGATCAGGGCGACATCTAGGGAGAGATAGACAAAGTCTTAGGTCTTCAGAGGCTAGTGTCAACCACACTGCTAGGTCTTGGGCCCAGCAGTTGAGCCACCACTCATACTACCCTAGCTCTAAGACTAGTGAATCAGAGATGTCTCAAGGCATGGACCAACCTACGGGATGTTCAGGAGTGCCATACTTGCACAGGGTAGAAGGTCCGTAGAAGACGCAGCTGGAATACCTTAGGACCAACCGATTAGGTGCTAGCATCTATGAGGACGGTCTAGGAAGATCTGTGGTCCAGATTAAAAACCCTGACCAATCCATAGGACTAGAGCACCCAGCTGTCAAGTTTGAAAACGGAGCATACTTGGACAAAGAAGGAACCATATACGTAGTCACCAGTCATCCAGATAGGACTGATGAATTTGGAAATGTGATCTCTGAAGCAGATTTAGGTGACCTAGAGCAAGGAAACATGGGTGTAGAACCAAGAACCCCTCGAGGCAAATCTGTTCTTACTAGAATCCTCAATCCCGAGTGGGTTCCCCAGGATAACAAGAGTATAGATCTGCTTCTGAACCGAGAGACTGACGAGGCCTTTTGGAGGTATAAATCTGATAGGCCAAATGACATAGGAACAATCATGGTCTATGAGTTCAAAGATCCTGATAGCCCAGGCAGAGTGACCTACTTAGATCACGCTTCAGAGAGGATCTTTGCGGTTACAGAAAATGATAGACATGCTTACACTTGGAAGGGTGAATTCGTTTTCCCCCAACCAAGATCAAACGTGTCCTATGGTCACCCTGGAGCTGGAACATCCCAAGCTCATGGAACTCAAAGAGACAGAAGTAGAGATAGGCCAGAAGTAAGCTTTGCCAACCCAGGGGGCAAAGAACGAACGAGGACGGAAACAAATAGAGTAGAACCCGAGGTACTTAGAGCGCTCAGGAACCAAAGAAATGCGGATGAGTTCCCTCTACCACGACCTAGAGAGCACACAAGGATTTTGAGACCGACTCAGCTAGTTAAGTCCATGAAGAACTACTTCGATGGCACTGGAGATCCATACGATCATGTGGCGGAGTTTAGGCAAGTCTTGAGAGCTGAACAAGTTGAAGACCTGTTCACGCAGTACAATGCCTTTGGTCTAACCCTTAGGAACACAGCCCTTACGTGGTTTCAACCATTGAATGAGAGACAATTTAGGAGTATAGACCAACTCCTAGAGGCTTTCATTATTGAATTCTCTAAGAGTGGCATAAGACATAACACTTCCTCGATGATTCATAGCTTTAAGCAAACCCCTCAGGAAACCGTGAGACTTGCAGGAAGAAGATTGGATGGATTGCTAAGTACCAAATTGAGATCTTATGTGTACTTGAAGGACCCTAGGACCATAGAAGAATGTGTACGCATGTGTATTGACATTGAGGATAACCTAGGGGAGGAGTTAGAGCTATCCAAAATATACAAAGATTCAGATAGTGCCTCTAGCCTCTCTTCCACGCAATCCACATCAATTGAGGAACTTGCAGAGAAAGTAGCTCAGAAATTAGGTGTCACTAGCAAACAGATCCCAAGGTTTGCCCCTGTGAAAAGATGCTATACTTGTGGTGGCAACCACATGGCGAATGTATGTCCCATTATGGCTCAACCCCAAGTAAATCCTAGTAGCCAGTACTGCACCATAGAACGGAGGTACACCAATCACACCGCGCAAGATTGCCCCTACAATAAGCAAACCGTTAGGCAGATGTACCCACAACCATACCCTCAACAAGGAAGATACCAGAACGAGTACCCACCTCAGCAGTATACTAGGCCTCAGCAAAACTACCAACTGCAATATCAGGCCCAACTGAGACCCCAGCCTATGCTAGCACAACAACCACCTGCTCCTACTAATGTGATCCTAGTAAAATATGCAGCGGCAGAAGAGAACCTGAATAGAGCTATAGTCCCTGTAACACCATTGCTTTCTGAAAGTGACCCGAGTGACCATAGCTTTGATTCGACACATATTGACAGCCCCCAGGCCTACTACATGCAATCTCTGGAACATGATGAGTCCTATTACAGTGAAGAGCCAAATGAACCTAATTGGGAGTCAGATTACACAAACGTCATGTATGCAAACCCCAACCCTAGACCTCAACCTAGGCAGGTAAGACCCCCATTCCCTAGAGGACCATGCTACAGATGTTAGGGAGATCATCTCATTCGTGATTGTCCCTTGCCTCCACCCACACAACCCTAGTCAGTGACGATTCAGGGCTTTTCCCAAGACTGTGGAAAGGAGCATCTCTTACGAGATTGCCCAAAGAACCCCAATAATATGCCAAAAATCACTCCTATCAATGTTATTGGGTTAGTTGTAGACTCCACAGGGAGTGTGACTTCCACTGCACCAGTACAAGTAATCACTAGAGCCCAAGCCTTGCAACAGAACCAAAGCGTAGGCCAGGAAAAGAGCCCAGATGTTAGTGAAACAGAGAGCATGACAAAGAAGAGGACTAGAGCTTGGAGAGATAGTCGTGAAAGAATGAAAAGGCAATGGGCAAAAAAGATGAGTGAACTCGAGGAAAGCCTCAGAGAAAAAAAGGCCAGGATAACTGAACTCACATCTCAAGCTCCCTCTCACACTACCCCACCACCACCATTCCCGTCTCCATCCGACCCGCCACCTTCCAACCCACCTCACACAATTCCACCACCCCCAAGAGTAGGATCAGTCCTAGCAGATCCCACTCCCGAGGACCTTAATATGATGCTTAAAGCATATCAGGCCAGAATCCAAGAAGGGCCAAACGTAACTGATCATGAAAAGTGTTACCCTAGAGCAGAACTAGAGCTAGAACAAACCAAAATTTGTGCCAAAATGGTGGAATTGGCTCAAACCATGTTTGAAGTCAGTCGCCTATTTAACATCTCTAGTTCAGCTAAGACACAGTTGCACTTTGATGGATTGTTAGAAAGAATAGAGAAGCTAATTGCACAATCAGAAAAGGAACCCGCCTCTCAACACAAGGACAAGGCAAGTGAAGGAGCAAGTCTTCCTGCCCAAGAAGCCTATGTGCCTGAAGCCTATGTGCCTAACTCTACGGAGCCAGACACATCATCTTCTATGAATCGATTCACACCAAAATTCCTACGCGAGATTCAAGAAGACAAATGGGCTAAAGAAAGTGAAGTCCCTCCTCCAATTGAACTTGTGGATGATGCACATGACCAATTCCCCCAAGACATCCCATCCATTTATGAGGAGCAGGAGAGCACCCACTCTCAGGAAAGACTAGACTTTGAGTCTAATTCTTTACAAGAATTACCCCTCTTCACACGTCCATGGGAAGCTAAGTCTACTTGTATGAGAGCACCCACGATCATGGTAAGAAACAAAGACTGAGTCTTACCTAGGAACACGGAGGTAGTGAAAAACACTAAAGTACAGTGTAACCTCACCTTAGAAGAGCTACTCAAAGTAAGGCCAGAACTATGGAAACATGTAGCCAAACAAGTACCAGAAATAGCCAAACCTCGTTCCCAGGTAGAGTCCCAGAGAACAGTGCTAGAAATACCATTGAACAAGATAGGAGACATGAGTGAGGGCGAAGAGGGAAACACATATCTTCCTATCACCCATCAAGGATACACCACCAAGGCCATTCTAGACTCAAGCGCAGGTGTTGCAATTGCTACTACTTCCTTATGGAAGCGTTGGGGCAAGCCAGCACTCAGGCCCACGAGGATGAAATTGTAGATGGCCGATGGTCACATAGAAAGACCCTTAGGATTGCTAGAAGGAATAACTCTCACTACATGTGGTGTTGAGTTCGAGCATACTTTTGCCATATGTGACTTTAGCAAGAACCATGCCTATGAGATGATTTTGGGAAGACCATTTATGTGACAGTTGCAAGTGGTACAGGATTGGGGAACCAATTCTTTGTACCTGCAACACTTAGGTGTTACGACCAAAGTGAATCTCAAAGATTACTCTCATAGAGATGTTCCTCCTATCCAATGGAATCCCATCCATAGAACCAAAGATGATACGGAATCTGTGCATTCCATAGGATCAGGATCCTCATGGATGCATGAAGACACCCACTTATGGATGTGCAAAGTGGCAGTAGAAGAGGAGAAAAGAGAAAAGGCCAGAGAAATAGGTGCAAACGAAACGCATAGACCCATTCAAGACCCAGCCTATGCGCCTGTAGTTTTTCCTGACGAAGAATTTGAACCCCACGGCTGGGCAGAAATCCTAGCAACAATGGATGTAGCCATCAATGAAGAACAATGGACACCTCACTGTGATGAAGATGGCTATGACATTTCAGTCTTCTCCATAGAGCCAATCATGGGAGAGGCAGTTCTAGAAGAATGCGAACCTAGCCCTGATGCATTTGAAGATGCGAGCGACTCCGATCTAGAGTCAATCATTATGGATCCACCTTTTGCATCAGATGAAGAATATTTCTATGAAGTAGAATTTCAACCCCAAAGGCACGGAGAGCTTACAAATGATGTAAGGCTAGCCACACAAGTGACCCCGAAGGAAGAAGGGAAGAAAAGAAAGAAGAGAGCAGTCACACAAGAAGAGGAAGAATCTTTGTTTGAGGTCCCGGAAAACTTTAAAAAGTATGAGATAGATGACAGAAGAGTCATGATCAGAATGCCTAAACGAGAGGCACAATCAGGAGAGGCCTATGATAACAAAGAAACCACCAAAAAAATAGTAGTGGCCCTAGAAGAAGGAGAGGAGAGATGCACGTACATAGGCCATGACCTAACAGAGGAAGAAGAGCATGCGTTAATAGCCTTGCTAAGAGAATACAGAGATGTGTTCGCTTGGAGTTACAAGGATTTGAAGGGTGTTGATCCAGACATATGCTCACACACTATCCCCATGACCTCAGATGCTAGGCCCTCTAAGCAAAAGCCATACACATACAATGACAACTATGCGGCTAAGATCAAAGAGGAGATCGATAGGTTGGTTGAAGCTGGATTTATCTATGAAATTGAGCACACTGAGTGGGTATCCCCCATCGTAGTGGTGCCCAAGAAAAACGGAAAGCTGCGTGTGTGCATTAACATGAAGAAGGTTAATGCAGCCACAATTCGAGATAACTATCCGCTTCCTATCACAGAACATCTCTTAGAAAGAGTAGCAGGCAAAGAAGTGTACAGCTTCCTCGATGGATTTTCGGGCTACAATCAAGTAGCCATAGCTCCAGAAGATCAGCATAAGACGGCATTTTCCACTGAATGGGGCATTTTTGCCTTTAGAGTAATGCCATTTGGGCTTACCAATGCACCAGCTACCTTCCAGAGGCTGATGTGCCATGTATTTAAAGAGTTCCTGAGGAAGAACTTAGAATTCTATGTTGATGATCTTTGTGCTCATTCCAACATTAAACAAACCCATATTCCTGAACTCAGACAAATCTTTGACAAATGTAGGGAGTATCAAGTCTGCTTGAACCCAGAGAAGTGTGTTTTCATGGTTAGGCAAGGCAAGATTCTAGGACACATAGTGTCAAAGAATGGCATATCCACTGATGAAGAAAAAGTGAGAGCCATAGCCGAGTTACCTAGGCCAAAGAATGTCAAGGAAGTACAAGCTTTCATGGGGCATTGTGGTTATTACCGACGGTTTATACACATGTATGCTATCATAGCAAAGCCTCTGTATGGACTTTTGACTAAGTTTGAGTGGACTGATGAATGTGAGAATTCCTTCAATGAGCTTAAACGAAGATTATGTTCAGCACCAATCTTGACCACACCATATTGGAATAAGCCATTCCATGTCCACGTGGATGCATCCAATTATGCTATTGGGTGTGTACTCGCGCAACCTACCGGTGAAGGTAATATGGATCTTCCAATTGCCTATGCTAGTAGACAGTTGAATGCAGCTGAACGAAATTATACCACTACGGAGAGAGAAGGACTAGGCATGGTATATGCAGTTAAAAAGTTTAGACATTATTTGCTTGCAAATAAGTTCAAATTTTTTACTGATCACCAAGCTCTACTGTACCTGGTAAACAAGCCATGCAATACAGGGAGATTAGTAAGATGGTTTCTCTTGCTAATGGAATATGATTTCGAGGTTGTGGTAAGGAAAGGTAGGACTCACTTGAGAGCAGACCATCTCTCTAGGCTCACATCTGGAGAAGCCCCACAAGGAGTGTCAGATGACCTTCCTGATGCTTACTTGTTTAATTTGGAAGTGGTGCCGTAGTGGGCTAAGTCATTAGTGCCAGTATTGACATACGGGCCTAACCACCCAGTAGTAAACACATAGGATAGAGAGGTAGTAAAAGCTCAAAAGTATCACATTATGGCAGGAAGTATGTACAAGCACACAGATCAAGGGATCTTGGCTTGTTGTGTGGAAGAGGATGAGTAGGCTAAATGGTTGCAATTAGCACATGTAGGTGCATTAGAGCAACACTATTCAAAGCAACAAACCCTACAGACACTAAGGAGACTCGGAGTGCATTGGCCGACTATGGAAGCTGATGTCCAAAAGTTGTGCAAGGAATGCCCAATCTGTTGCACTAAACCACCTCTGGAACATGCCACTCTTTATCAAGTGTCCATAGTGCCGGATTGGAGTGAACCACTAGTATCCTTTCTGAGGACGAAAACATTCCCTCCAGACATGACTCTGGCTAGGAAAAGGAGTTTAGAACAAGAAGCCCAAGATTTACTCATTGGTGATAATCTATACAACCGTGGTAAAGATGGTTACCTGAGACTATGTGTCCATGAAAGTGAATATCTCAGGATCTTGGAAACTGCTCACCAAGGTGTAGCATCAGGACACTTTGGACCAGATCGGGTGATCAAAGCAATACTATTTGCGGGCTTCTGGTGGCCGACCCTTCATATGGATGCACATACCTATGTGATACGGTGTGATGTGTGTCAAAGAACTCAGTATCCTATACGCAAAGATGAGATGCCACTGAAACCTATGATGGGTGGACGTGCATTCTCTAAGTGGGGAATAGACTTTGTAGGTCCTATTAATCCCCCAGCTAAGGGTTCTCATGCAGAATATATCATTGTGGCCACAGATTATCTAACCAAATGGGTAGAGGTAAAAGCTACAACAAAGAACGATGCTCAGACAACCGCTAAATTCTTGTTTGAGAATGTATTCAGAAGATACGGGCTACCTATAGAGCTAGTAAGTGATAGAGGCACTCACTTCTTGAATGAAGTGATTGAAAATCTGCTCCAAGAATTCTTGGTAGTTCATAAGAAGTCTGCCCCCTACCACCCACAAGCTAATGGGCAAGCCGAAAGCACAAACAAGATTCTGTGCAATGTACTGACGAAACTAGTGAATAATAAACGCTCTGATTGGGACAAACAGTTACACCATGCTGTTTGGGCATACTGAGTCGCCTACAAAACGGTACTCCAAGCCACCCCCTTTCAGATGGTGTTTGGCCAGAATGCAGTGCTACCATTAGACTTCTTAATACCAACACTGAAAGTAGCACAAGAGCATGAATGGACGGGTCCTGAACTCTCCTCTAGACTATTTGACCTTGAACGATTAGGAGAAACAAGAGTGAGGGCGGCTGCAAGGATATATGCAGCTAAGAAACGATAGAAGGCATACTTTGATGCCCACGTCAAGGATAAAGGTTTGAAGGCAGGCGACCTAGTACTAGTCTACACTTTGAAACAACACGCGAGAAAACTAGAGAAAAGAGGCTACGGACCCATGATCATTAATAGGATCTCAACCAGTGGAGCAGTTCAACTCGCTACCCTCGAAGGTGATGTTCTTCCTAGCTATATAAGCGGGTGCAGAGTCAAGTTGTATCAGGAACCTCTCACAGAGGAAATGCTAAGTCGACTCAATACTGCTAAGAAACGCAAAGAAGAAGGAAAGCGAATTCGAGAAGAAGCCCAAGCAGAAGCCTTAGAGCGCATACGGAAAATGAAATTAATAAGACAAGGTAGAGAGCAAAATAGGCCAGATGCCGATGCAGATCAAGGATATCACATGGCTATGTGTGAAGTTTCAGGTATTAGCTCTCATAGGATAATTGATCGACGTCCTTTTATAACCTTAGATATAGGACAAGGAAAGGGTGCAAGGATTGTAAGAGCCTTGATTGACTCAGGTGCAACCACTAGTGCTGTTAAATTGTCTTACTGTCTAGAGTTGAAGTTAACTGTCAATCCTATTGAAGCATATCTCATAGGATTGGGAGGTGTGGAAACCCCTTGCATGGGCGAGGTGGAACTTCCCCTCTATATTCAAGACGAAGCAATGACAGTCAAAGTACTAGTGTGTCAAGATGAGGACCTCACTGAGCCTCTTGTCTTGGGTCAGGACTGGATCTATAATCATGCAGTCAACCTCAACCTAAGAAGTGGACTTCTTCAGGTATGGGTAAATCATAGTCGAATTACAGTTGAATTGGAAAATGGGGCACGCAAGGAACTAGGTAAGGCACGAGCTCCTGGTCCTTCCAGGGGCGCACATGAAGTTGACAATGCTATTCTTGTCAAAAACTGTATGATGCAGAAAAAGGATTGTTTCAGCAACGAAGTCAAGGATAAGACGGTACTCCCTTCTTTTCCAAAAGCCAGAAGGATGCAGCAACCAACGACAGATCAAATACAGAGGAAGCAGAGCACTACCTATACTGGAGGCCAAAAAAAGGAGCAAAGCAGATTGTTTCAGCCGTTGAAACAAGTATGGATGCGGAAAGGCGAACACCCTGTTCCGACCAGGCCAACCCCACGGCCAAAACCTCTTATTAGTAATCAACAACACTACACTAATAAGAAGTCCTTCATACATTCTTCTGCGAAAGTGAAGTCTATTTGGGTACCCAAGAAGTTAATGAAGGCCAGCCCACAATCATGACAAATCTGGGTGCCTAAGGCTTGCTTGCGGGCTCAAATAGCTACACCAAGGCCAAACCCTGTACAACATGTTTCACTCACGCGAACATCTGAGGCCCAGTCTTACACATCACGCACGAACACGTATTCTTCCATGAGCACAAGTAGAATCACTTGTAAATGGTCCCTAAAAAGCCCCATTTTTCAAGTAAATACCCTATCACACTCTCCAGAGTCTCCACAAAGTCAAGATCAAAACCTATCCACTGTGTTTGGAAACCTAAAACTTGTAATAAACCCCCAGACCCCAGTTGTAAATCCATGCCCACCTACTAACTACGTCATTCTCACACCACATCATTCCACTTAGCTCCTAGGTCTAACCAATCCCTAACTACACACACAAGCACCGAGCACTTACTAACCCACTAATCTCTCCCAAACCTCATGTTAATGTTGTAATGGGGACAAAAACGGTTCTATCTTGTCCTTTACAATGTTAACACATGTTTCTATATTCTCACAGAATCACGAGGCAAGCAGTAACATGGTTGATACGGCAGGAACTAGCTCCCAGGTAGGCACCAGCCCCCAAGTCGTGGACATTGAAAGTCTTCCGGTTGAGGAGGAATTGAAGGAACGCCCAGTGGCATTGAGGGCATTACACGCAATACTAGTCCAGAATCCTCCACAGGGGCACACAATGCCGATCAGCAAAAACTCACATTGGTTCAGTGATGTGGCAGGACCCCTAGGTGAAGGCACTTATATGTGGGAGGTCGAGATAGAATTCAATGGGCGCTGGGGCAGATATCACTTTTTCACTAGGGAATTTGAGAGACTGCAGAATAATGAAGGACTGAAACCTATATGGAAGAAAGCAGGACTCTACGAGTACTTCAAATTCCAATTGCCAAAGCCGGATTTTCTAAGATGCTCTTATTTGATTAGCACCCTCACTCCGAGCAAAGACAAAAAGGGATACAGCTCCTTTGTCCTCCCATCTCTCACAAGGGGCAATGAACTGAAGCGTTTCAGGTTGACTATCAACTTGGTAAGGGAAGCACTAGACATGAAAGGTATGCACATTCCTACGGAGAAAGAGACTATGGTCCCCGACAACATGAAGAACAGGAATCTGACAAAGTTAAAGGACATGGTGGCAATGACGCATACAATCGCCATTCATTTGCGAATGGTCATGCAACACTTTGCATTTCCCACTCAAGAGAGGTTCACAATGCCACCTAAAAAGATATGGTTTAGTCTATACTTGGCTGATGCCTTTGACTTGACAATCAACATGCCCCACTGGATTATCGACCAAATCCACTTGGCTCATCAAAGGTGGTATAAGAAACAAAAGTCTGTACTGTATGGATGCTGTGCCCTCACTAGGATTGTGTATAGATGTCTCGCGTATGATGTACCAGTGCAAAGCGCACTCATTTGGACCAGGGTACAGGAGTTTCAGCGCAGATTATCCTCCGTAGGGCCACCCTCCAAGAAAATGAGAGGTGCCGTTCAGATGCCCTGCGCACAAGCCCGCGGCGCGACATTGACTCCGGAGACCACTCCACGACTTCCAAGGCGGGTGCAACCCTTCACTATCAGATTACCAAGGCACAGCACTGACGGGCCTAATCTGGTGTTCCCACCCGTACCAACCGACCTAGAGTTTCCTCACGGATTCACTTTAGAAGACCTAACTGATGAGGAGGTAGCCAGAATCATTGAGGCTGTTAACGCTGAAGTTGAGGTAGAACAAGCTAGTGGACAACAAACTGCTACAGACCAACCCCATCCCAGACAACCAGATATCGTCGATGTGGAGGGTGAAGAAGAAGAAGGACAAGAGGAGGAACATGATGGACAATCCGAGGAAGAAGAGCAGGAATATAATCAGGAAGCTCTGCAGGTACTTGAAGGTGCCCCCGCTTACACGAAGGCATTGAAGAAGCTCTATGATACCATGAACAGAGTGCAAGAGCAACATAGACTATCCCTAGCAGCAGGCAAGGCCCTCATGAATCAAATCCTTGAGGAGGAAGGCGTAGATGAGCAATACCGCGCCACGCTTGACATGATATCTGAGGCTTTGGGAGTACCTGAGACAGTGCATACTGCCCTTGCACAAGCACGAAGAACGGAGCGAAGATACGACAGACGTCCCCCTCAATCAGGAAAGCAGATGAATGTACTAGTGTCAGAACCACAAGGCACATCCACAACCACGGGCACCGCACACACTGTCCACGATACTGAGGAAACCAATGTATCAAGTGCACCTCTGTCACCCTCGTTGCCATCCCTGCCTCCAACTCCACCACATTCACCTCCCACAACCAGTATAACCACTACTGTCACCGCCTCCGAGTCCACTACCCATACCGAAGCACAGACCATCACTCAACCCACACAACCCACACACCCTATCTCCACTTCTTTTGTCTATACGGCCACTGAAACAGTAGTTCTAACCGCTGCCACAGAAAATCTCAACCCCCCGATCACACTTCCGGGCAGTTCGTATTCACAATTGCACACACCACAGTACACTTTCACCACTATCACCGCACCCACAATTCCACTATTCACAATCACTCCCACTACTGCATCCACCGTTGATATTATGGACATCTCTCCCACCTCCGCACCTCTCCCTCCCCCCATACATCCACCATCTCCCATTCCCCCACCTCCCACTTCACCATTTTCCAGCACCGCATCCACACTACCATTTCCCTTCCCCTTTCCCTTCCCTTCTGCATTCAACACCCTTCCCGCATCCATCCCTGTTAATAATGTATTTAATAATATGTATCAGTGTATGTCGCAACTTCAATAGCACTACCAACATCTTGATAACCAACATACACGACTCTTCCGAAGCCATGAGGAACTTCAACTACGATTCATTGATCTCGAATGGGAAAAGCGGCTACTACAACAACAACATGCCACTTTACAGGAACAACATGAACAGTTAGTAGCCAATCCAGCCCAGTCAGATGCAGAGGAAAGACAACATATGGACGAATTGCTACACTCCTAGATAACGGAGAATCTCAAACTCAGACGCAACCTGGCCCTCCTATGAAAACACATGTCTACAGCACTCGAAGAGAATAAACGGCTCCAGAGACAGAATGAAGAGAACTTGGAAGCAGCAATGGAGGGTTCCCCGCAGGAAATCGACCCAGAGAAATTCAAGGCCATTCCCTCAGAGAATATGCACATTGTGTTAGAAACCCATGCCGACCTCCTGGAGGCCCATGCAGCATTAGAACGAGAAAGAGATGACCTACTTAAGCAACTGACAAGTCAGCAGGAGTCACCAAGCAAAGTCACAGCCGCAGACGACACATCTGAAGAAGTCACAAGACTCAGAGCAGAACTCGAAGAATTACGAAGTAAAGTCATGCAATATGAGCGTCAACCTTCGCCTCTTGTAGAGCTCGAGCCTGCAGATCTAGTGCCGATTGAAATAGAGGAAACATTTGAAGATCCCTACGTTCCCATGCCTGCACCAGGAGGCAAGCAAACAGAAGAGGGCATGGACACCATAGAGATAGAGGCTCCTGAATGGATGCAGAGGTTAGAGAAAGTGGCCACAACCCATGATGATAGAGTGGCAGTTCAGATAGCATCTATGTCACACTTGGAGGAAGTAGTCATAAAATCGGATTACTTTAGGAATCTCTCCCATCATAGGTGGATCGGCACATCCAACAATTTGTATGTTCCTTTCTGTGTCCTAATGGCGGATTACAATGCGGAAATCAAGAGCCACACATCAAAAGAACCAACCTCGGCTACACAGTTCGCACCGGACGACATCCCAGCAAGTGCGAAGCAGGGTAATATACATCAACCGGCGTGGAGGATTCGTCTACTGGAAACCTACCCAGAGATGGTAAGAACATGGAATAACATGCCCTTGTACATCAAATACAACCCATGCTACTGCCCTGTGTTTCGAAGAAGGTCATGGCCAGAATACACAAAAACGGTGCTGACAAACAAAGGATGTGAGAAATGGCTCAATTATGTTTACTTAGCACCACCCAAAGGCCAACCTACCATAGGATACATGATCTCGACGATTCGGCATTGGGGGGTCAGGTTTGAAAATGTGCCAGACGTCATGGCCCAAATGTGCTTGAAAATTTTTGAGCTCATGTTCGTCACATTCAGGACTTTCAAAAATGTCAAGGAACCTCATCTGTCAGCCCTTGGATTTAATGAAGGAAATCAAGACCTCGTCTACGACATGAGCGCAACCCCATCTATTAACGTTGTATATGCATGGCATGCGTGTATCAAGTATCTACCAGCCTGCTTCAAACAGACGTTTGAAGAAATGTTTGTCACGGGATTCTGTAAATATCACTCAGAGATATTCATTCCCCGACCATCACATTTATTGCCGTTATTTGCAGTGGAACAAGCTCTCCATTCAGAAAAGTTACGTATACCACATCCAGAGGTTCCCGGGCCAGTAGATTGGGATGCTCTACTCACGGACTTGGCCAAAGGGTTGCGCATTGCCGAGCAACACTTAGCACAAGACGTTGTTGAGTACTACATCCAACGACCCACCCAACAAGGGTCTGTCAGGGACGACAGACGCGAGAGAGGGGGGGGGGTGTTGGAACTGAAGGATTCACTAGGCAAGGAAGCTTAAGAAGGGAGTCAGAGAGAAGAGAAAGTACAAGCAGACAGAGCAGTCAACGACAGTCTGGCAAGTAGGCCAACATTTTTTCAGGACACTAATGCATATAAAAGAGGTGGACACACAAGGAGAAGGAGCAAGTAGGGAGCTCCAAGAAGTGTATGTCAAATCTTCAGAAGAATCCCCTACAAAAACAGTGATTTTCATCACTAAAAACCATTGTAAATACCATTTCACATTTTTGTAGCTCCATTTTGTGCAAGCCAAGGAGTCCTTGAGCTTGAGGAGCTTTAGAAGTATCTACCTGTCAGTTTTCACATTTTTTAGACTTCGTTTGAACCTCCAAATAGGGTAGAGAACCTAATTTTTAACTAGGCCGGACACTAGGTCTGGACAAGGCCAAAACCTAGTCAAAAACTATAAATAGAGCTAGATAGCTCATTTTTGAGGTTAGATTGTAATTGAAATGAACTTGTAAGAGCTTTTTGAAAGTAATCTAAGAACTCCATTGCTTCTCACTCTTTGTCTTGCCGTGTGTGCGCGTGTGTGTGTTTGTGTGTGCATGTTTGTGTGCTTCTCAGTCACGCACTTGTGCCTCCACTTGCTCGAGGTCTTCATACCATCCTCACCTCTTCCCGAATTGACATTAAAGGAGGTTCTACTCATCACTGAGCTACAGTATGTGTCTGCATTATGCATTCATGTGTTTGGATGTGTACATGTGCATGCACGTGGCAAGTGTATGATCGTATGTGCATGCACATGTATATGCACATCTATATGTCCACATGCATGTGCATGATTTCATATATATATATACATATATATATATATATATATATATATATATATATATATATATATATATATATATATATATATATATATATATATATATATATATATATGTGTGTGTGTGTGTGTGTGTGTGTGTGTGTGTGTGTGTGTATGTATGTGTGTGTGTGTGTGTCTTTGCTTCTATGTGTATCTCCAAGTCTATACATGTTCATGGATATATATGCATATTGATGTACAAGCTTCATAGGGGGTAATAGAGGTTTGAGTAGGAGGGGCTAACATCAATGCCATAGAAATGATTTCCTTGGTTCTGGACAAGGATCATTGTGATGTATAAGTGCACAAGGTTCGGGAGAGAACTGTGAGACAATTGGGAAGATTGAGGGCAAAGGATTGGTCTGGAGAATTATGAAGACCAAGTAGATTAAGAAGGACAGGAGGGTGGGAGAGTGAAAGTTTGTGCTCGGGGAAGAGGTGAAGAGTGGAAACGAAATAGAGTTATCAGCTATTCGCAAGGATTTGTAGTCTAAAATAGAGTTATCAACGAGCGTGGTTTAGCGGATGTGCCTTGTAGTCCTAGGCAGATGGCCAGGGTTCAAGTCCCGCCTGGGGCTGGATGCCTTAGAGTTCCCCAAGATGGGTGCCTCTACCTTACGAGGTCGGGCGTGTGTGTCTTTCCAAATTCATTGTACTCTCTCAAAAAAAAAATAGAGTTATGAGTTGTTTGAAAGCATCATATTTTTAGAGGTAATGAAGGTGCATGATGATGATGAAGGTGATTGGCAGTTAGCTTACTAGAAAAGGATATGAGAGAGAACATGGATAAAGAGATCATCTCTCTGGATAAAAATAAATAAAATCTATATATTCTTCCTCCAAAAGAAAACACTTTAACACAATTTGTAAAAAAGACATCAAACAACATATTCAAGAGGAAATAAAAAACAGGAGGGTATACAAATCAGGAAATACAGAGCAGGAAGTACAACTCACATGATCCAAATTGTCAAACCAAGATAAGACCTAATGGCACATAGACGCATCTCTTATATTATTTATGTGCATGAAAGAGGTATTGGACTGTTTAGAGCTCTCAGCTTCTTAAGCAAAAACCTATCATATTGCATGTCACCACATAGAGCTCAATGATTTCTACCTATTTGCATGTATATCATCCCAAGCTCCTCCAATGCATGTAGAAATACACACATGCAACAAAAATCAATAGAAATGATATCCTAGGCCATTGTACCACCACTCTTCTCAACACTTGCATACACACACACACACGAGAGAAAATACAGCTCAAAAATTGTGGGAATGAAGTTTCATGAATTTTGCATTAGTCAAAATTAATAAGCTCAAGAAGAATCCTTGGAAAATGTGCCTACATTCGTATATACATAAGCTTTTGGCCCTTTTCAAACTAAGATTAGGTCCACCTTTTAAAAGAATACATAGAGGCTCTAAGAAATTCTAGAAAAATTCTAATTTATTCCCTTGATCTCCTTGGCATTTACAAAATTGGGAATTGAATAAAAGTTAAAATACTTACAAGTGGATTTGTATCCTCCTAGGTATTAAAAAGATGATTGCTGATGATTTCAAAAAAAAAAAGTTGGACATAGCCAAACTACTGCAGTTGCTAGATTTGTTTGAGTGGTTATTTCAACAACTCCTCCCTCTTGGCCTTTTGTTGTGCTCAACAAAAGGAGGTCAAGGCCCTATATCTTTTATCCCCTTTGTGTGACCAGGATGCATTTTGTGTGTCCAATATCTAAGTTGTGAATAGCAGTAGCTTGATCAAACAATAGCTTATTCCATTTCATGAACTTAGGGCCACTATCCATGGGGTTCATAGATAATTCTTTTGCAAATTCTTCACATACAACCAATTGTCTTTTCAAAGAAGCTGCCACCCTTTGACCGATCTCTCAATGCCTTTCACAGAAAATAGTGCGAAAAGCTTATTCAAACGTTTGTTAAATAATAGCTTGGCAGATTTTTGGAGTGATCAAAGTAATCTTGTGATGTACTTTGCCCTAGGGTTTCACTCAAATAAAAAAGAAGTTGTTTGTTGCCAAAAAAGAGCCTCATGTATTTGAGGTAAATTATTGGGGTAGTTAAAACCACATGTTTGAAGCATATCAAATATCTTGAGTAGCACTAGACATATAAGGTCTCTTGTCTCTCTCAAAAATATTCAGCAAACTTCGAAGGTGTCAAACATGTTTTCTACTGTAGAATCCCTACCTTTAGTGGGCTCTCCAACATATTGACAAGTTAGCCAATGCCTAAATCTAGCAAGTTTTGCCCTTTAATATCAAATGAATCCCATTTTTGACATACAGAAATAGGTTCATATAAGAGATTCTCTCTAAATCTGGCTAACACAACATCCCATACAATCTATGCTCTTGGGTTTATTTGTAAAACTCTATCTCAATGGTCTACCATTTTCTTTTTGTTTGTGTAATGTTCTCGGTGTATGTTTTCTTCCTAAGAACCAATGGTTTAATCTAGATGAACACTTATCAACTTAGCAAGTCATGATTGGGCGTGAGCACAAATAAGTCCATATATTATGGGATAAGGGTGTGTAACTTTGTTAAAATCTTTCCCAATAAGTTGTTCTAGATCTCTCTACACTACATATTAGATCTCTTCTCGTGGAATCATTGTTGCTAGCCCTTCACTTACTATGGCTGAATTTATTCGATCTAGTAAAGGCAACTATCCAATATAGTCCCACTAACATGACACACATACCAACTATCATCAAGCAATGAATCCTCTCCCACAAAATGTCAATATATGAGACAATTAAGTGTTGTGGAGGTCTTTACCACACTAGGACTCATGCACACACATGGGTCTCCCACACATGTACATGTGTACACAAACACAAATATACAAGCAACCCTCACTCATGGACAAGAGAGAAGAGATCCCAAGACACTCACACTTGATTAGAAGATAGAATGAATAAGAGGAAGTACAAATGAGGGTTTGTTCACTTTTATAGGTAGTTAAAAAGTGACCCTCTTCGAAGTCTAATGTTCACTCTAATTAAAAAACATATCTCAAACCTTCATTTGGGGTATGATTTGAGTGCAAATCATTCTTGTAAATTCATAAAAGGTTAGGGAGCCAGTCTTGAAGCTTAAGGACTTCTCAACTTGCACAAATATGATCATCAAATACAAATTGAAGAGGATTGCCGGAGTGTTCAAAGAATGGACCCTTGGTATGCCATAACCTTCTAAATCAATTATTCCATGAAAATAAATGTGCTTGTCTTTTTATCACGTCTTAGATGTCTAAATTTCATGCATTCTCTAGTGAGGAAAACCATCTTATACTTGAAGTTGACTAAGGTGTGTAGATCAAGAGGCTAATTCTACTTATTTGTAGCTTATCCAAGATGAATTTAAGAATATCTTGTTTTTGGATCCTTGAATGCTTGTATGTTAAGAGCTTGATTATCAATCATTGAAAGAAAACCTTAGTACCAAAATCCAAGTATACAAGTGATTTTGACCTCACATCAAAATATATCACTCTCATGCATGGGATATCACATATGTGTCTGGTACAAGGCAAATATGGAGCTAGTTTAAAGCATAGTTGAGGTGAAAATGATATGAAAATGTGTGTAAGATACAAGGTTGTGTGATGAGCACATGCATCCTACACGAAGAGGATGATCATGCTCTACTATCACTTCTCTAAAAGTGATAGACAACCATTTATGTGTATCTTTGAAGCGGATGAATATATCGGAAGAAGTCATACCTATTGATTCAGAGTTTGTAATTGAACCCATCATCAATCTAAGGTGGATCAGCCTTGGGTTGCCAATTTCGAGTTTGCCTTCATTTTGGAGCCACCTTGCATTGTTGGAGAGCTTGTTGTGGGTAGAGTTTGATATCCTTGGGCCTAATCCATCTAGTTTACTAGATTTTAGGCTTCCGAAAGAATGCAACTCCCTCTTTGAAGAGAATCTAGGACTTATGGATCCCATTTTTTTTAATATGCCTCAAAGTTGTGTGATGCCTGACTACAATTGTCAAGGCGTTCTTTTGAAGCATATCAAGTGTAGTCTTTTTGGGCCTCCAAATGTATTTGAATCCATTTAATGAACATATTTGGGATTTTAGGACCCAATTTTCTTTTTTGGCAAAATGAGCTTTAAAATTAAAAAAAAGGAAAAATTACAAACAAGATTAGGGAGAATTACAAAGAAGGCTGATAACCTTCTCGTCGTAGATTTACTTTTGGGACCTAGATCTGCTTTGTATGTATAGGCTTCTTTGCACATTCCATTTTTTTCTTTTTGATGTACTCATCATAGAACAAATTTCACTTCTTATTGTGACTTAGCCGTTTTTGGGGTGCATGTTTTGTTTGTAAGACTCGATTGTGCCTTTGTGAAGGTATGAAGTTATCTGGGTCTTAGGAACCCAAATTTAAGCTTTACTATTTTGCACATTGAGGCATTATTTTGTATCCATAGGTGCTTGAGTGACCGATTTGCTCTTGAGATGCTTGTGGGACCTATCTAATTCATCTCATTTGTGGAGATTTTCTTTGCTTTTATGAACTGTGTAGTGCATTGTGCTCATGCCATCCTTGAAATGTGCTTGTCTTATTGGATTTTTGATGTTTTGAAAGATAGGTTGTCCCCTTTGGAACCCAAATCTATGTGATGTGTGGTTGGTTGACGGCTTGAGTTTTAAACTCCCCCCTCCTTCACCTTGTCATTATTGGAAAGATGCTTTCTAGGGAACCCATTATCTTTATGTGACCCCTCTAGTGAATATTGGGTGATGCATCATTGGGAACATACCTGGAGTGCTATTTGTGATCCACATAATAAGAATTTGCATCAAACCTTGGAACTTCTACATCGCAACCAAAGTCGATTCCGAGCATTTGACCTAGGACTAAATGTTCATAAAGATCAAGATCATTGTCCCATTTTTTATATCCTTCGATTAGTTCCATTGCTGATTTTGTTGGATGTGGTGAGCTGGCAATGTGCTCAAGAGCAAAAAAAACATTCACCTCCGCTTTTGCATCCCTCACACAATTGGTGATGATCCCTTCAAGAGGTCATGTGATTGTTTTGTTGTTCATGTGAATAGTCAATGTGCATTTAGCAATTTCCAACAAGGCAGTGTGTTGTACCAACCATTGGTATCCCAAGATTACTTCTTTTGGTAATTCATGGTCATGAAAAACCAAGAATGTAGTATGTATGGGGTATATATCAATAAATATCCAGATACAAACTTTTTTCACACATTGGATATGTGTGCAAATAGTTGTTACATTAAGGTCTTATATCAACTAATGCCCTAAATACATTTGCAATGTTGAAGGAAACTTGAACTTCCATGAACGGGAATGAACAATATTGTGGTCCATATTGATGGAATGTAGCAATTGGAAAGACCTCATCAAAGAGTTGTGTTCTTGGCCATTTATCTCTTTGTCATATTCAAGCTTTCCTCTTATCTATACGTTTCAGTGCCTCTCACCGTGCTTCTCTAATTCATTTGGTCTCAACCTTCCCATTCTCTACTTTCTAAAGTCCAACAAGCACTAATTGATTCTATTGAGGATATATGGTTAATTATAAGTGGCCGAAGCCCCTCCTTTGAAGCTTTTTTCATGCTGCTTAAATAGATAAACATGTAGACAAGTGCAATTGCTACCTCATTATAGCATGAGATATGATCTAAGAAGTTATAAACTTCTTGGCATGCTATTCTTTTGAGTAGATGATTAGTGATAGGGTAATGATAGTTATCACAAACCATTACTCCATTGAGCTTCTTAATATTAGTGATAGGTAAATGATAGTTATCACAGACCATTACTCCATTGAACTTCTTAATATTTATGCATACTTGTAAATTTCTTGAGAACTACCATGATGGGAGACACCCACTCATATTCTCTATTTCATAGACGAGTGTGCTAACAAAAGTTTATCAAACTCTGCCTTGATTTTTTTAGAGTAGGCATTGTTATACATGTAAGGTCTCTATTTTTTCGGCTTCATATCAGTCACCATCAAGATCCTATGTGCACAGATTTTTGGATCTATACCTTTCAAGTCTTCGTAAGTCCATGCATAGACATCTTGGTATTTATGTAGTAGAATACTATTCTGCTTTCATCTATTAAGACATCATTTCCTATTTAGATGTAGAATTCTTCACCATTTTCAAACATTAGAACCACTAATTTGATTTGTGCTGGCGTTCAAGGTCAAGCATGAAGGATGGGAACGACATTGAAGAAGTGTAAACACAAGAAGAGGGAGCATGCAGGGAGCTCCAAGAAGTATATGTCAAATTTTCAAAAGAAATCCCTATAAAAATAGTGATTTTCATCACTAAAAGCCATTGTAAATATCACTTCACATTTTTGCAACTCCATTTTATTCAAGCTGAGGAGTCCTCAAGCTTGAGGATATTAGAAGTATCTACCTACCAATTTTCATAATTTTTAGACTCCGTTTGAGCCCTCAAATAAGCCCTTGAACCTAACTTTTAACTAGGCCAGACAGTAGGTCTGGACAGGGCCAAAACTAGTAGAAAAACTATAAAAGGAGCTAGAGAGCTCATTTTTGGGGTTAGCTGGTTAGCGATTTGAGCTTTTGTAAGATATTTCTTTTGTAATCGAAGACCTTCCATTGTTCCACTCTTTTCTCTTACCTTGTGTGCATGTGTGTGTATGTGTGTGCATGCTTGTGTGCTTTTCACTCACGCACTTGTGCCTCCACTTGCTCACGATGTCACTCTAGCACAATGTCAAGTATCAACGTGAGGAGATCCACCTCATAAATGTAAATCCGTGGAGAGGTGAGGACTAGTATGACAACTATGAGTAAGTGAAGGCATAGTGCATGAGAGAGAAGCACACAAGCATGCACACACACACACACATGCACACATGGCAAGAACAAAGAGAGGAACAATGGAGTGCTTTCTATTACTCAAGAATTCTCTTACAATAGCTCAAAACTATAATACGTTAACCTGAAAAATCAGCTCTCTAGCTCTTTTTATAGTTTTTGACTAGGTTTTGGCCCTGTCCAGACCTAGTGTCTGGCCTAGTTAAAAATTAGGTTCCAGAGCCTATTTGAGGGCTCAAATGGAGTCTAAAAATTATGAAAATTGGTACATATGTATTTCTACTACTTCTCAAGCTTAAGAACTCCTAGGCTTACACAAAATGGAGTAGGAATAATCAAAAAATGATATTTACAAGGTTGGTGCAGTGATTAAAATCACTATTGGTTGGAAGTAATTTATGAGAGAAATGATTAGGTCTTATGGTCGGGTTGTGCTTGATTGCTCTCTTGTTCTTGAATACTCTCCTCATTGCTTGTAGGTCAACACTGCCCCCTCTCTAGCATATGTCCCCCCTGACATACCTCTGTGCTAGAGGGTGGTCAATATAGTATTGGATGATGTCAGTGGCCAATTCATGTTCACATATTTGTAATCCTTTTGCTAGATCATACTGTAATGCATCCCAATCAATGGTGCTTGGGATATTGGGTTGAGGCATCGTGTAGTACTCTGAGTACATGGCTTGCTCACATGCAAATAACTGAAGCAGGTGTGTTGACTTCAGTGCGAACACCTCCAAGTGATATTCCTAGAATCCTGTGGTGAACATATCTCTTAAGGTCTATTTGTAACAAGCGGGGAGGTATTTTATATGTGTGTGCAAGGCATAGGTGACTCTAATGCTTGGGGTAGTGCTCATGTTGTACACTAAGTCGTAATCTTCGTTGGTGAAGCCTGGTAGAGCTACTTATGGTGCTTCTGTATTTCGGAAAGTTTTGACCATGATTTGCATCATATCCAAAATTTTGACCATCATTTGTGCCACGACATTTGGCATTGGCTTCAGGTGAGGGATCTAGTGGTAGATGGTGTCCATCATGTAAGAAATGGAGGGTGGTCCCTGCAATGGTGGAATGTATGGATAATTAATCCATTCCTTACACTCAAAATTATATGCACTTTAATATTAAATGCTTTTCATGATCTGTTCCATGGAACTAGACCATAACATGGATTGTAGATAAGATGTAGAGGTGCATGGTTCCAGGTACGCAACATTTTTGGGTAAGTTTCTAAGAGCTTTTGCCGCCATGTCGATTGATAGATTTTGTCTTTCTGTGCCTCTGGTGGTAGGTCCTCGGGTTGAAACTGGGTTGTGAAGGTGGGGATCTTCCTTGTGACTCTCTGTATTTCTACATTATAATATGCAAGAATGACAAAGTAAGACCGGTGATGAACTTCTAATGATGTAATGAGGCACCTGGATGCCAAGTTTTGGAAATAGCTAGATTGGAGCACTGTTTCTTCTATGATTTGCATTGCGTGATTTTGCACCACTATGCGATCTTCATGAGTACCCCCCATTTCTTCCACTTGTTTTAACCAAGGGGGTCGTGGCCATGATATCGGATGTGGAGGTGAGAGTGGTGTCTACCATATACATCTGAATGGTAGGTGGTGTGTGTGTGTGTGTGTGTGTGTGATCGTGGTGAATAAGTGTGAAGTGGGTGCTGAGAATGAAAATGGTGGAAATGGTCGAGACATGGGCTGGAACATGCTCCAAAAAGCAGTCTAGATGGGTTGAAGGATTGGTGGGACGGAAGTGGGAATGTAAGAGCTTGGAGGTGGGAATGCCATGGAGGAAGCTTCAGAAATAGGGAAACCTAGAAATTTGGATCTAATGTCTGGGTGGCCTATGACTGAGGTCGTGGAGGCTGGATGTCCTAAGGCAGGCTCCATGAGGGATTCGGTTGTAATGGTGGTGGTATGATATAAAGGGTTGTCAAAGGAGGAAAACAAGGTTGAACTGGAAGTAGGACTACAGAAGATGAAGGTTTGCTCTGTGGGTCTAGTAGTCGAGATGATATTTACACCTTCTATTTGAGGAGGTGATGGTGGGGTTGTTGGTGGTAGTGACTCTATTGATTCTTCATGGAGGACCGTGGGTTCATGTCCAAGAGTTCCAGTTGCTTGGGATGTTGTCCCTATTGGTTCGGTTGTGATGGTAGTTTCACTGTGGTGGGAATCTGAATGTTTTTGCCTGACCTTGGTCTTATTTGGAATCTTCATGGATTGTATTGAATGGGAGGCCTCTGCAATGCAGATTGGACGGCTTCCACTATGCCATACGTTTCTGCTAGCAATAGTAGATTTTCCCTGTATTCAAAGTCTACACTAGCCTCTTCCAAGAGCTGGTCCATGAGCATTTTTCTGTTTTGTTAAGAGAGTAATTGTTGTGCCCACACCCTTTCCATGATCTGGTATAATCTACGAAGTTTTGTAGTATAAGTTGGGGATTCGATAGTTTCTTCTTCTTCTCCTCCTTCTTGTTCCTCTTCCTCACCCTTTGGCCATTCTAGTTGTTGAGATAGGGTCATTTGTCGATCATCTTCCCAGTGTACATGGTGGCCCTCTATTAATTTACCCCTTCTTTGGGAGGATGTGCAAGGTCGTTCTGTATCCAAAAAGAATTCTACATCTAATAGTTGAGTGTTGTGCAAAAGGGATTCAAAATTGAAGGTGCTCATCCCTTCAACGTCTCCCGTGGTAGCAAATTCAAATTTTAGGGGAGGAGGAGATGGGGCAGCTCGTGATGTGCCTTTAGATCCAGATGTGGGAATTCGAATCGTAAAAGGAGGCACTATGGCATCCCCTTGTGGTGAGACCTCCTGGGTCGTAAGAACTTCTTGTGTCTGGACATGGAATAGTGCCCCTCATTCGCTTGGATTGATATGTGGAAGCTTTGAGTCCTTTAAACAGTTGTAGTTATGACCAAGTCAATGCACACTCAATGGGTACATTGTATGATAAGCATGTGTAAATGATGCACGTTATTGCACAACATCCATTCACCACTAGCTTCCTAGAGTACCTTTTATTAGCTTCATACAACTGGTCTATAATCCACACAGGAATCTTAATGGTTAGTGAGCTTGTCTCTTCCAAGTAAAGACTGAACCAAATTCGTTTGTGTGGGTGAATCAATCTACCTTGGCCAGGAAATGCAAAATGTTGCATGCACATTCGGAGAGGGATGGAAACATTGGGTGTGAGTGCCACCATATCTTTTAACTTTTGTGGTTTTTGATTCTTCATGTTATCATGTATCAAAGCATCCTTCTCGGAGGGCACATGCATGTCGTGCATGTTTAGACCATCTCTTACCAATTCTAGGGTGAGTTCAAACTTTTTTAACTCATTGTTGCCCGATAAAGAAGGAATGATGAAGGTTCCAAGTTGGTCCCTTACATCACTCCCTTGTAATGTTGATACCAAATAGTAACAACATAGAAAATACGGTTTTGGTAAGGGTGCCTTGAAGTATTCCACAATCCTATAATTGCCATATGATTTGAAGTTCTAATGTGTTTTGGAGCTCAAATTCTCTTGAAAGAATTGGAATCGTGCCCATGCCCTATCATACTCACACTTGGACTCCGATATGTATTTCACCTCTCCTAATGGCCTTGGAATGCCATTGAACTAGTCAGAGTTTGCATGAACTCTATTTGTTATTCATGTGGGAGGGTCCGACATGGGTATATGTTGGAGGTGTTGCATCTTTACAAGTCATTCAGTTGGTGGCACTTCAATAGGTAGATTCCCATATTAACACCTGCTTGACTCACTCATGCATGTGAGCTAGGATCTACTATCTCTGCCATGAAATTACTTGTAGTTCTTGATGTTTAATACTGGAAGAAGAGAAGCATATTAGCATCGCATAGGAAACATGATATTATGGTGTTCCCTCTACAATACCAACATGATACCCAAAGTGGTTAGGGGTTAGTGGGTGAAGTGTTTGTAATGTTTGTGAATGTTGATTAGTAGGTTAGTGATTCCCCTAGATGCATGCTTTGGATGTGCACTATACTCAACATGTATCTACTTCAATGTGGATTGATTTACAAAATTGGCTCAAGGGGTTTGATACATGGTTTAATTCTCAAAACTTTTATCGTGGGATCATAGATTTTGGTAGTGATGACATGTAAAGGTTTCTAGATTAGATCGCGTTGGATTTGGGACTTTATGGGTACCGATTTCTAGATAATCCTAGGTGTGATCGGAGATGTGAAGGTGTTTGGTGCAATTTTTTGCCTTAAAGTTTGTGTTGTGAGTGTCTATGAGTGGCTATTCAAGCTTATGAGCTTATGTGAAGATATTTGAGCTTGAAAGTACGTCTTGGGCACCCAGATTTTGCTAGCATTGGGGTCAGCCTTCATTGACCGCTTTGGGACCCAAATAGAAATGGTCCGTCTAGATTGATGCCTAGGATACTCCATTGTAGTCCTCGACTGTGCAGTTCGTTTGGTGCATCTTTGGGATCCTATCTCTAGAGCAGAGGGTTGTTCACCCTTGTGTATCCAGATTTACTTCACTCCATGAGATACTTCATTTTGTACCGGTCATTGAGCATGCTTCTTGATTATCAGCTTTGTGTTTCTTAGGACCCTATCTCTAGAGCAGAGGGTTGTTCACCCTTACGTATCCAGATCTACTTCACTCCATGAGATACTTCATTTTGTACCGGTCATTGAGCATGCTTCTTGATTATCAGCTTCTTAGGTTGCCCTCCGTGTCATTCTTGGACCATCTTTGGAAAAGAAGGGAGTTCCTCATTGGAGTCTGCAACTCCTTCATGAGTAACATTCTTTTGCACCATAGAACCTTGGACAAGAATAGCATTATCATCATGTGTGTTCTTGGAAGCACCAAGAGTGGGTATCGTTCCTAATTCCTGGAGTGCTAGGTTTTCTAATTCAATTGTGATGCGATTTTGATTTACGTAGACCTGAAGAAGTCCACTTCTGAGGTTTAGGTTGAGTGCATGATCATAGATCCAATTTTGCCCCAAGACAAGAGGTTCGGTGAGATCCTCCTCTTCACACACTAACACTTTCATTATCATTAGAACATTTTGAATGTAGAGGGGGAGTTCCACTTCACCCATGCAAGGGGTTTCCACACCTCCCAATCCTATGAGATATGCTTCTATAGGGTTGACATTTAATTGCAAGTCTTGATAGTAAGAAAGTCAAACTACACTAGTGGCTTCTCTTGAGTCAATCAAAGCACTTATGGTCCTTGTACTCTCTCCTTGTCCTAACTTTACGATCACAAAGGGTCGTCGATCAACTATTCTATGGAAGCACACACCTGATGCTTCACACATAGACATGTGATATCTTGGAGCTTCCTCAATGTCTGACCTAGGTTAATCTCTACCTTGT
This sequence comes from Ceratopteris richardii, assembly GCA_020310875.1. NCBI lineage: Eukaryota > Viridiplantae > Streptophyta > Polypodiopsida > Polypodiales > Pteridaceae > Ceratopteris > Ceratopteris richardii. Next base: position 155,640,066 of record CM035428.1, on the reverse strand, counting down.
CTTTTCAATTTCATTCATCGGATGCCTTCTAAAGTTTTTTTGTGCTTCTTCTCAAACTCGCTTTTCCTCTTCCTTACGTTTCTTGGCAGTGTTGAGTCATTTTAGCATTACCTCCATGAGGGGTTCTTGATATAATTTAACTCTACATCCACTGATGTAACTAGGTAGGATGCCACCTTCTAGAGTGGCTAATTGGACTACTCCACTTGTTGATATTCTGTTAATAATCATGGGTCCATAGCCATAATTCTCGAGCTTTCTTGCATGTTTCTTCAATGTGTATACTAGGACTAAATCTCCCGCTTTCAAGCCCTTGTCCTCCATGTGGGCATCAAAGTAAGTCTTTTGCCTTTTCTTGGCCGTATATATTCTTGTAGCTACACTTAGTCTCATTTCACCTAACCATTCAAGATCAAAGATCCTTGAAGTGAGTTCATGACCTATCCACTGATGCTTCTGTGCTACTTTTAGGTCGGTATCAAGAAGTATAATGGTAGCACTGCATTTTGGCCAAATAGCATCTGATGGGGTGTGGCTTGGAGTACCATTTTATATGCAACTCGATATGCCCAAATAGCAAGATGTAGCTGTTTATCCCAATCAGAGTGTTCATTATTCTTTTGTCAATACATTACATAGAATCTTGTTTGTGCTCTCAGCTTGTCCGTTAGCTTGTGGATGATAGGGGGCAGACTTCTTATGTCTCACCAAGAATTCATGGAGAAGATTTTCAATGACTTCATTCAAGAAGTGCATGCCTCTATCACTTACTAGCCCGATTGGTAGCCTGTATCTGATGAACACATTCTCAAATAAGAGTTTAGCTGTCATTTGAGCATCGCTCCTTGTCGTAGCTTTTACTTCCACCCACTTGGTTAGATAGTTTGTGGCCACAATAATGTATTCAGCATGTGAACCCTTAGCTGGGGGATTAATAGGATCAACAAAGTCTATTCACCATTTGGAGAATGCACATCCTTCCATCATGGGTTTCAGTGGCATCTCATCCTTCCGTATTGGGTACTGAGTTTGTTGACAAATGTCACACCTCTTCACATAGGTATGTGGATTCATGTGAAGAGTTGGCCACCAAAGACTTGTGAATAGGATTGCCTTGATGACACAATCTGGTCCAAAGTGTCCTCCTGCCACACCTTGGTGAGGAGTCTCTAAGATCTTGAGGTATTCACTTTCATGGACACACAATCTTAGGTACCCATCTTTATCGTGCTTGTATAAATTGTTTCCAATGAGTGAGTACTCTAGCGCCTCTTGTTCTAAGCTCCTTTTTCTAGCCAAACTCATCTCTTGAGGGAACGTTTTTGTCCTAAAAAAGGCTACTAACAGTTCACTCCAATCTAGTACTAGAGATACTTGATATAGAGTGGCATGTTCCACTGGTGGTCTAGTACTACAGATTTGGCATTCCTTGCACAACTTATGTACATCAGCTTCCATTGTTGGCCAATATACCCCTAATCTTTGCAGAGTCTATAGGGTTCGATGTTTCGAATGGTGTTGTTGTAGTGCACCTATGTGTGCTAGTTGCAGCCATTTTGCATGCTCATCCTTGTCTACACAGCAAGCAAGTATGCCTTGATTGGTGTGCTTATACATGTTGCCTACCATTATGTGGTACTTCTGAGATCGCACCACTTCTTTATTGTTAGCTCTCAATATAGGATGTTTGGGTCCAAATGTTAGAATAGGCACTATAGTTTTTGCCCACTCAAGCACTACTTCTAGATTGAATAAATAAGCATCAGGAAGGTCACCTAAAACTCCTTGAGGGGGCTCCCTTGAAGTTAGTCTAGAAAGATGATCTGCCCTTAAGTGAGTCCTACCTTTCCTAACCACAAACTCAAAGTTCAATTCCATTATTAAGAGGAACCATCTTACTAATCAACCTATATTGCAAGGTTTGTTCTCTAGATATAATAGAGCTTGATGGTCTGTAAAAAATTTAAACTTATTTGCGAGCAAGTAATGTCTAATCTTATTAACTGCATATACCATGCCTAAACCTTCTCTTTGAGCAGTAGTATAATTTCCTTCAACCGCATTCAATTGTCTACTAGCGTAGGCTATTGGAAGATCCATATTACCTTCACCAATAGGTTGAGCTAGTACACACCCAATAGCATAATTGGATGCATCCACATGAACATGGAATGGCTCGTTCCAATTTGGTGTAGTCAAGATTGGTGCTGAACGCAATCATCGCTTAAGCTCATTAAAGGAGTTTTCACATTTAGTCAAGAGGGAGTATAGAGGCTTTAGAATTATAGCATACATGTGAATGAAACATCGATAATATCCACAATTCCCCATGAACGCTTGTACTTCCGTCATATTCTTTGGTCTAGGTAGCTCTGAAATAGATCTAACTTTATCCTCATCTGTGGATATGCCATTCTTTGACACTATGTGTCCTAGAATCTTGCCTTGCCTGACCATAAGAACACACTTTTTTGGGATCAAGCAGACTTGATATTCTCTACATTTGTCAAAAAAATTTCTGAGTTCATGTATATGAGTTTGTCTAATGTTGGAATGAGCACAGAGATCATCAACATAGACTTCCAAGTTTTTCCTCAAGAACTCTTTGAACACATGGCACATCAGTCTCTGAAAGGTAGTCAGTGCATTGGTAAGCCCAAATGGCATTACCTAAAAAGCGAATATGCCCCACTCTGTAGCAAAAGTCATCTTATGCTAATCTTCTACAACAATGGCCACTTGATGGTAGCGCAAGAATCCATCAAGGAAGCTGTATACTTCCTTGCCTACCACTCTTTCTAATAGATGCTCAGTGATAGAAAGCAGATAGCTATCTCTAATAATAGCTGCATTAACTTTCTTCAACTTAATGCATACATGTAACTTTCCAATATTTTTGGGCACTACTACAATGGGGGACACCCATTCAGTATGCTCAATTTCATATATAAATCTAGCTTATACCAATCGATCTATTTCTTCCTTGATATTGGCAGCATAATTCTCATTATACATGTAGGGCTTCTATTTGGAAGGCTTTGCTTCTAAGGTCATGGGTATTGTATGTGAGCATATGTCAGGGTCTACTCCTTTTAGGTCTTTATAACTCCAAGCAAATACATCTTTGTATTCTCTTAGCAAGGCCATCAACTGTTGATCCTTTTCCTCTTTCAAATCATGTCCTATGTGCATGCATCTTTCTTCTCCTTCCTCTATGGTCACAATGACTTTCTTGGTTTTCTCTTTGTTATCATAGGCCTATTCTGCTAGTGCTTCTCATTTAGGCATTCTTATCATGACTCTCTGACCTTCTATCTCATACTTTTTGAAAATTTTGAGGACCTCAAACAAAGATTCTTCCTCCTCTTGTGAGACTTCTCTCTTCTTTCTTTTCTTGTCTTCATTCTTGGTGGTCACTTGTGTAGCTAGCCTCACATCATTTGTTTTTCCGTGCTCTTGGGGGTGAACTTCTACTTCATATAGGAATTCTTCTTCTGATGCAAAAAAAGGGTCCATAATGATTGACTCTAGATCAAAGTCACTTGCTTCCTCAAGTACATGAAAGCCATGCTTACATTCTTCAAGAACGAAATCACACATGATTGGTTCTATCATGAAAACTGAAATGTCATAGCCATCTTCATCGCAAAGTAGAGTCCATTTCTCTTTATTGATGGTTATGTCCATTGTTGCTAGGATTTTGGCCCAACCATGAGGTTCAAATTCTTCATTGGGGAATACTACAGGTGCGTAGGCTGGGTCTCCTTCTTGGATTCTGGCTTGATATGCTTTAAGCATCATGTCTAGGTCTTTTGGAGTGGGATGTGCTAGGATTGATCCTATGCTAGGTGGTGGAGGGATTGCGTGATGTCGATTGGGTGGTGATGGTGATGGTGGTTGTTGGTGCAATTAAACCCAAGCCCACATACTTGGTTAAGTAGCTTATGCTTAACGTATTGGCATAACCTATGAAAGGCTTCATATGATCAACCGCTTGTAAAAGTACTTCACATTTATCCTTGTAAAAGTGAATTACACCCACGAGCAGTTAGGAAGCTCAAAATCACGTATCACTTGGTTGTTGAGCAATGAGAGGATCTATCCTATATGTTAGCATTCACCTTTTATGTAGAAGTTTGAATTTGAATTCAAACTTTGGCTCCAACTTCAACTATAAGAAGAGGATGTAAAAGACCTGCGTGCATCTCAAGGTTGTGAGTTCATTTTGTAGTACATCCATTGTGAAGTGAGAGCTCACATCATAGCTCATTCAGCTCTCACACATTGAGCAATGTTTGATTGAAAATGACATTTATTTGTACATGTATTAATACATATATGATCATTACATTCTCATCTCACCTCTCTATCATAACTCCATCAGAATGGTGATCTTCTCAAAGCTTGTTCTCAGTGTGTAGTTGATCATTTGCAATGATTTAAAGCATGATAGAATCAACATATTGACTTTTACAATCCTAAAAAGTTTCATTAGCATTTCTTTTTGGGTTCGTCAGATATTAACATATCTTTGCTCACTGGTTTGATGACTATAGCAGCCTCTGAATGTCGGGATGGAGCTATGACTTGCTAAACTTCTTTCTCTGCATGTAGTCCATCATTTTTTAATGCACGCGTGACTAAGTTAGTTATAGTTCCCCAAAAGGAATTACGTCAATTACTATTGTGCTCAGAGAATTGTTCAAAACACTAAACATGTGTAAGAACAAAAATAGCAAGTTTTTGGGTCTTGGATCAACTCAAATATATCTGTATTGATCCACTGATTGTTGGATCATCTTCCAAGCTACATATATGATTATTTGTGATCATTATCAAGCTAAAGAGGCCCACTACACTCTCTAGCCATCATTCTTAGCAGGTGTGAAGCAAGATCTAGCTACACCACTTCATCTCTTGTGACTATCCACCATCTCCTCCAACAGTGGTATCAGAGCAACAACAATCAAGATGGGAGATGGATTTCTATCCTTCATTGACAAATTGGATAGGAACAACTACTCAGGATGGTCATTAAGGATGCAAGCCTACCTTCAAGGGAGAAGTCTATATGGATGCATCTTAGGAGATAAAGAAATGCCAATCTTCAGGAGCAATCATCAACCTATGAAGGAAGAGCAAGAAAGGTCGACCACATGGTGTGCAAAGGATGCTCTTGCCAAGTCATATCTACTAAACTCAATCTCTGATTTCTTGTTGCCACATGTTAGGAATTGCAAGACCTCCCAGGAAACTTGGGAAGTACTCTCATCATATTTCTCATCAAACACAAGAGCTAGGAAGAATCTGTTATGGATGGAATTTACAATCCTAAGGAAACAACCAAACAAGGAGTGGTTGATTATGTAACCAAGATGAAAGATGTGGCTGATCAGCTTGCAAACATTGGAGAGGAGGTAGAAGAAGAAAATATAGTGAGGTAGATCATTAATGGAATCAAGGTTGATGACAAGTGGGAGTCCTTCACCACAGCTATGGATCTCTACATGGATATGCAAATACTTGACCTCAACACCTTGATGGGATAACTCTTCACCCATGAGACAGAGCTCAACAGAAATGGTGAAAGATCAAGAGGTAACCAATCTTCCGCCCTTTATACAGATAAGAATAAAGCTAAGGATAAAGGTGAAAGCAAGAAGAGTGAAGAAGAGGCTAGTACCTCTCAAGCTAAGTATGCAGGAAGAGGAAGAGGTGCTAGATGAAGGGGCAGAAGAGTAAAGCAAGGCAGGGGGAGACCCCACAACAACTCACCATGCAACACATGTGGTCTTAACAATCAAAGTATAGAAGAATGCTTCAAGAATACAAGGAATCAAAGGGGAAGAGGCTTCCATAGAGGTAGCTATGGGCAATCAAGAGGCAGATACAACAATGGTGGAGGCAACTACAACCATAACTACAATCAAGGATACAACAACAACAATTATCAAGGAAGTTTCAGAGGAAGAAGGCACTACAACAACTATATTGAAGACCAAGAAGACTCATTACTCATCATGAACATGACATCCGAGCAAGGTAACGATGATGAGCATCTTATCTACATTGATTCAGGTTGTTCCAATCATGTGGATGGAAATGTAGCTCTATTATCTGATTTTGAAGAACCCAAAGGGAAGCATGAAGTACAAACAAGTGATGATACTAAACACTCAGTCAAGCAAATCGGAAATGTCAAAATAATATGATGTAGCATGAATCTTTTGAGTAAAGTTCTATATGTGCCAACTATACAAAGCTTTTAGTGCCAACTAATTAGTGTTGGGCAGATTGTTGAGAAACATTTATAGGTCAGATTCACTAAGCATGGAGCATATGTTGAAGACCCCCAACAAGGTCAAAAGGATTTCCAACGGTGAGAAGTCAGGTAGATTATTCAATTTGAAATTCAAGACGCAAGGAACATGTTGATATATTTAGGTAGTGATGTGTGTGAACACTCTAGGACTACCGGGGCACTTTTTTCCCTCTTTAGGAGGTTTTTTCCCCCGGCTTGTATATACAGCTATTGCCCTAATGGGCTACTTATCTTTGTACATTCTCTAGTAATACATTCAGTATTGTGTGTTTGTGCTCCAAGCTTCTTCTTCTTCCTTGTGCTGTTCGCGTGCTTCCACAGACGTCTATCTCCAACAATTGGTATCAGAGCAGGTCGTCGCTTCTTCTAGGGCGCCGTCGACACTCCTCCGTTTGCAGTCTCAGATTCGCACGAAATTTGGTGAGCATACTCAGGGTGTTTCCGAGATCAAAACAACTTTGCTTTGTGGTGCCGAAATCGCGATCTGAGCTCGTTTCGGCCTCTAAACGCACTATTGCAGCGCTTGTGCAGGCTATTTCGTCCTTTTGTGCTAAAGGTATATAGAAGTTTCTGTTCGCCAGTTTAAGCGTCTCAAAGTCTGCTACAGGTCTAGCAGAACTCGTCTGGGGTGTTCCGTTCAACTTTTTGAGATACAGTCAATTTTCTGCATCAAGGTATTTTAGTCACCGGCCATGGCTGAAAGCAGTCATGTATTCCGTATGTTGGCTGTTGAGGATAAGTTGGATGGTACCAACTACCCATTATGGGCTTATATGATGCGACATGTACTGGTTGCAAAAGGATTGTGGAACATTGTACAGGGTGTTGAAAGACGTCCTGTTACACCTGTAACCACAGGTACTGCAAATACAGGTGTTGGAGCTGATGAAGATGGTGTCGAAGATGATATTCCGCAGATTCCAATTCGTGCTGCTGTATTTGTTGCACCTACTGCAGAGCAGATTCGTTGGGATGGCAGAGATGCCCAAGCACATGCATTGATAGCTTTGTCTGTCAAACGTGCCATTATTCCTCACATTTGCTCTTGCAGAACAACAAAGGATGCTTGGGATACACTTACCACTTTGTACCAGGCTAGGAATGAGGCTCGTGTTGCTTACCTCCGAAAACAGTTGGAGAGTGAGCACATGAATGAAGGTGATTCTATGGACAGTTTTCTTACAAAGATCAAAGACCTGAAGGAACAATTGATTTCTGTTGATGAGGTTATACCAGATAGCTCACTTGTGCAGACCGTTCTGAATGGTCTTCCTGATTCATATCAGAGTTTTGCCTCTACTCTTCGGTTGATGATGAAAGGAAATCCGAATGCCTTGTCATTTGAGGAATTAGTCTCTGTTCTGTTGCAGGAAGATCAGTCCAGGCAGAACAGGTCCATTATGCGTGTTGCAGATCAAGCTTTCCTGGCTAGTCAGAAGGGCAAAGGAAAATGGAGCTCTTCTACTAGTAAGCAGAAATCTGCAAATGCTGCACAATCGAAGAACCAGGATAAAGATGAGAAGAAATCAGAAAAGCAGAAATTGTTCTGCAAGTACTGTAAAGGAAATGATCATATTATAAAGAACTGTCCAAAACTGGCTGCTAAAGAGGCAAAGAAGAAAGAGGCTGGAATGGTTGTTGCAGAGGCCTCTACACCAAAAACAGAGTCTGCAAATCTTGTGCAGGAAGAAGAATGGGTGTTTACTACTGTCTGCAGTTTTGACCCATCTTCTCATGATCAGTGCATGTCTGCAGTAGACTCAGATGTTTCGTACTTTGACAGTGGGGCGACCAAACATATTACCTCGTAGTGCAGTTTCTTCTCTTCACTCGAGCCTGCCCCTACAGGGAATACTGTCACATGCGCCAATAACTCCTCTTATCCTATTATGGGAGTTGGTAAGATCATTCTGACTACTGCTGATGGTAGTTCTTTCACTTTGTCAGATGATTTATTTGTGCCAGGGATAAAAAAGAACTTGTTTTCAGTTTTTGCATTAGCCAAGATTGGCTTGGTTGTGAAATTCGTTGATAATAGGTGTACAGTCCATGATCTCTCAAATGGCGATGTGATTATTGCTTCTGGCATTTTATGTCGTGGGCTGTATAAGCTCATAGACTATGAAAGATCTGTGAATGATTCGGCATGTGCAGTTCATGATTCTCAGGCTATGTTAGATGCAAAGCTTTGGCATGCACGCTTTGGTCATCTGAATTTTGCTAGTTTGTTACGCCTGCAGAAGTCTGAAATGGTGTCCTCTTTGCCCAAACTTGAGGCACCTGGAAAACATGTTTGTGAAGGCTGTATTTTGGGCAAAATGCAGCGTTCTTCCTTTCCAAAAGATGGTTCAGTTCGGGCTACGTAGAAATTGTAGCTTGTACATAGTGATGTCTGTGGTCCTATGCAGACACCCTCTTTTGGAAATTACCTTTACTTCGTGACTTTCATTGATGATTTTTCCAGGCATGCATGGGTATATCCACTCAAAGCAAAGTCCAAAGTGTTCATGTGCTTCAAACAGTTTTTGGTTTTGGCTGAAAATCTGTCAGCATGTAAAATGGGCACCCTCCGTTTTGATCGAGGGGGGGAATATATGTCTTCAGATTTTAATGCATTTCTGGCTGAACGTGGGATAAAACACCAGTGTACAGTGCCGTATACACCTCAACAGAATGGAGTTGCTGAACGAAAGAACAGGTCACTCATGGAGATGGCGAGGTGCATGGTCAAAAGTCACGCTTTACCACATAGTTTCTGGCTTGAGGCTGTCATGTGTGCAACATATGTACTGAACAGGTGTCCCACTAAAGCGTTGTAGTCTATCACTCCATATGAGGCTTGGCATGACTGCAAGCCATCTGTTGCTCATCTGCGTGTTTTTGGTTGTTTGGCATATGCATTAGTGCCTGAACAACATCGTAGAAAATTGGATGATAAGGTAGTAAAATGTATTTTTGTTGGGTTACACAGTTCTGAAAGTAAAGGCTATCGTCTGTATCATCCACAGACTAAACGCATTCTGGTTAGCCGTGATGTTGTCTTTGTGGAAGATGCTATTCAGCCATTGCTTTCATGTACTAAGGAGACATTTGTTAGCTCCAAAGACATGTATGATACTTTGATGCCTCTTTTTACAGGTGGACAGGCTAGTGTTGGTCCTAATGAGGGAACTTCTCAGCCTTTGAAGGTTTCATATGATGATGCAAATCATTCCATTTCTGATGCAGATTTACATGATGTACTTGTTGATGAGAGAGCTGATATTGAGCAGGCAAAACTTATGCCAAAATGGCTGGTGCAGACTTTGCGTGACAGCAAATTAGATGCACCTTTGTCATATCGTACTCGTTCAGGCTCTCATAGTGCCTCCTTTGCATCAGATTGCTATGCTATGGCTGCATCTAGTCTCTGTGATGAGAATGAGCCTGTTTCTTTTGATGAAGCACAAAATTCAGAAAATTGGATGGCTGCTATGCAATCTGAATATGATGCTATAATGAAGAATGGTACATGGTCTTTATGTGACTTGCCTCCTGGCAAGAAGGCCATTGGCACTAAGTGGGTATACAAGCTGAAGCGTAAACCTGATGGTACAGTTGACAGGTATAAGGCTAGGCTTGTTGCAAAGGGTTATTCACAGGAAAGAGGCATTGATTTTGATGAGACCTTTGCACCTACATGCCGTATGACTACTGTTCGGAGCATTTGTGCACTTGCAGCCCATCATGGTTGGAATGTACATCAGTTGGACATTAAAACAGCATTTCTGAATGGTGACTTGCATGAAGAAGTGTATGTTTTTCAGACCCGTGGCTTTGTGCAAAAAGGGCATGAAAACCAAGTTTGCAGGTTAAAGAAGGCATTATATGGTTTAAAGCAAGCACCACGTGCTTGGTATGAGAAGATACATGCCTATCTGATTGCACATGGTTTTGAGAACAGTCCAACTGAAAGCACCTTATATGTTAAACGTGCTAATGATGTGCTTCTGATCATTCTTGCCTATGTTGATGACATGCTGCTCACTAGTCCTATTGCGAAACATATTGATGATTTTAAGGCTGATTTGCATGCCTCATTTGAGATGTCTGATTTGGGGCATTTGCATCACTATTTGGGCATTCAGTTTATGCACGTTGATGGTGGAATGGCTTTGTGTCAAACGAAATATATTGACACATTATTGCAACGTTTTGGCCTTGAAGACTGTAAGCCTATTGCCACTCCTATGGAGACAGGTTTACGATTGAGTCTTCATGATGTTGGAGATGCATTTGATGCTGTTCTCTATCAGCAGGCTATTGGATGCTTGATTTACTTATGCATTACTCGGCCATATATTCAGTTTGTTGTCTCACAGATGAGTAGGTTTATGCATTGCACAGGAGTCACGCATTGGAAAGCGGTTAAGCGCATCTTTCGCTACTTGAGTGGTACTCGGCTACTTGGGTTGTTTTATCCCAAGGGGGGATCACTACCGCCAGATTTGCATGCTTTTTTTGACTCAGATTGGGCTGGTTGCTATGACACTCGTGTGTCCACCACTGGTTTTTGCTTCATGCTTGGTAGCTCATGTATATCTTGGTTGAGCAAGAAACAGCTTACTGTGGCCACTTCTAGTTGTGAGGCAGAGTATAGGGCAGCTTTCACAGCGACTGTTGAGTGTGTGTTGCTCAGACGCCTTATGGCTGATTTGGGTGTTGGCCAGTCTTTTGCCACCACCATCTTCACTAACAGTCAGAGCGCATTGGCAGTTGCGAGGAACCCTGTGTTCCATGCTCGCACTAAGCACATTGAGGTGCATTATCACTATGTCAGGGAGAGGTTCTCTGTTGGGGAGATCAGCTTGGCATATGTGCCCACGCAGGAGAACATTGCAGACCTTTTCACGAAGGCTCTGCCTAGGGAGAAGTTTGAAGCTTTCCACAAAGCTTTGGGCTTACTTCCTTTTGTGGAGTGATTTCCACATAGCTTGGCACTTCCTTATACATGAGTGCCAGCTCCTTGTTCACTGCATCACTCCCAGGGGGGATTTGTTGATATATTTAGGTAGTGATGTGTGTGAACACTCTAAGACTGCCGGGGCACTTTTTTCCCTCTTTAGGAGGTTTTTTCCCCCGGCTTGTATATACGCCTATTGCCCTAATGGGCTACTTATCTTTGTACATTCTCTAGTAATACATTCAGTATTGTGTGTTTGTGCTCCAAGCTTCTTCTTCTTCCTTGTGTTGTTCGCGTGCTTCCGCAGACGTCTATCTCCAACAGAACATAGCACTATTTAGTTATAGAGATCAAACCTTATCTGAGTTAGAAATATGGCACAAAAGGCTAGGACACATAGGAGAAAGAACTCTGAAGCAAATGTGCAGGGATCAAAGTGTGCTTGGCATTCCCAATGTGACCAAGCAATATATGATATACAAATGTGGAGCATGCCAATTTGGCAAAGCTCACAAGCAACCATTCAACAGGGGAGGATACATCCATGAAGACTATTTGGAGCTTGTACACACTGAGGTGTGGGGACCTAGAAAAGATCCATCCATCTGAGGTTCAAAGTACTATGTGTCATTTATTGATGATTACAATAGATGGACAATTCTTTATTTCATGAAGCATAAGGATGAGGTATTTACATGTTTCAAGAAGTACTTTGCACTAGTTGAAAAGAAAACAAGAAGGATCTTGAAAAGGATCAGATCTGATGGAGATGGTGAACATTTTCCCCATGAGTTTGATTCATTTATATAGGAAAAAGGCACAAAGAGGGAAGTAACAACCATATGCACTCCTGAATTGAATGGAATGGCAAAGAGAAGTAACAAGTTAATTTCTGATGCTGCTAGGTCTCTGTTAAATGGGAAGAAGTTACCTAATTATCTATCGGCAGAGGCTACTTCCACAGCCACCTACTTGTTCAATAGGCTCCCATCCAAATCATTGGATGGTATGACACCCTATGAAGCATGGAATGGCATGAGACCCTCATTGGACCATTGCAAAATATTTGGGTGCATTGCTTATGCACACATTCCCTCACAAATTAGAGGAAAGCTTGACCCTAAAGCTGAGAAATGTATATTATTGGGTATGATCAGAATCAAAAGGGGTACAAACTGTACAATCCCACTAACAAGGCATTTATAGTTAGTAGGGATGTAGTATTTGATGAGAATAATTCATGGTTTGAAGATGATTGAAAGAAAGTCAAGTTACCATATGATTTGGAAAATGATTTTCCAACCCTAACTCAAGAAGATCAACACTTACAAGAAGATACCAAATCAGAGGCTTCAAGGCTTGGAAGCCAAGAGGCAAGGTAAAACTCAAGCAATTGGAAGACATACCAGAGTCTTCAAATCAACCACTAAGGACATCACAAAGAGAAAGCAAGAAGCCCATAAGGTATGGATATGATACATCTTTAGTCACCAAGCACTCTGTGTATATCACTAAAGACTCTATGGCAGAAGAGCCTTCTTCATTTGAAGAGGCCAAGAAGAAGAAATAATGGAGAGAAGCTATCCAGGAAGAAGTGCAAGCATTACAAGAAAATCACACTTGGGATCTAGTTCCCAAGAAGCCAAACATGAAGGTAATTGGTTCAAGGTGGATATACAAAATCAAAAAGAACTCTGATGGCTTTATAAACAGGTACAAGGCAAGGTTAGTGGCAAAAGAATTACCCAAGCTCATGGAGCAGACTATAAAGAAACATTTTCACATGTGGCAAAGATGCCAACAATCAGGTTTTTGGTAAGTCTTGCTGCTTCTTAAAATTGGAATCTATATCAATTAGATGTTAAGAATGCATCCTTAAATGGATGGATATCAGAAGAAGTGTATATGACACAACCACTAGGGCTTGAAGATGAAGATAAAGCAGGTTATGTATGCAAGCTTAGGAAGGCACTCTATGGTCTCAAGCAAGTCCCTAGATCTTGGAAGCATAGACTTGTTACTTATTTGTAGGACCAAGGCTTTGTGGCAAGCAAGGCAGATTCTTCTTCGTTTGTTAAGAAGAAAAAATCAGAAGTTATATACTTATGTGTCTATCTAGATGACAACATTACTATAGAGAATGATGCTAATGGCATTAAGCAACTCAAGGCTCAATTAATGAAGGTATTCAAAATCAGTGATCTTGGTTTATTAACCTACTTTCTTGGCTTAGATCTTGTGTATACAGATTCTGGTATATTTATCACTCAAAGGAAGTACATACATGATATGTTGGTAAAGTTTAAGATGGAGAACACTAAAATTGCAGGTACTCCTATGGAACTCAACCATAAATTGAGTTCATATGAAGGTGAACTACTTGATGATGTTATAGGTTATCAACAACTTGTGGGAAGCCTCAATTATGCTACTCTAACAAGAGTGGATATTGCTTATGGAGTAAGTACATTGAGTGAGTTTATGCATGCACCAAGGAAGCCTCAAGTGGAAGCTGGAAAGAGGGTGCTTAAGTATCTAAAGGGTACAATGAATGAAGGGTTGTTCTATCCCTTCACGTCTGACATAGATATGAAGATGTATTTTGATGCAGATTGGGTTGGCTCCAAGGATGATAGGAGGAGCACTTCAAGGTACCTATCCTTTGCAGGTTCAAAGCTTATATCTTGGTCACCCAAGAAGCAACCAACTGTGGCCTTATCTTCCACAGAAGTAGAATATAGAGGTTTGGGAAATGCAACTCAGGAAGCTATGTGGCTTAAGCAACTATATGTAGATTTGGAGATACATTCTTACACTACAATAATCTTTGGAGACAATACTAGCTCACTTCATTTGGCTGCTATTCTTGTATATCATGCAAGGACTAAGCACATTGAAATGCATTATCATTATGTAAGGGATAAATTGCTTAGCAAAGATATTCAACTATCCTATGTATCAACTCATTTACAATGTGCAGATATACTCACAAAGGCATTGGATGGAACAAAGATGAACAGGTTCAAATTGATGATTGGTTTGTAGGAAATCAAGGAGCAATGAAGACCAAGCATGTTAGGCTTAAGGGGGAGCTCTTGGTGAAATTAAACCCAAGCCCACATACTTGGTTAACTAGCTTATGCTTAACTTACTGGCATAACCTATGAAAGGCTTCATATGATCAACCTTTTGTAAAAGTACTTCACATTTATGCTTGTAAAAGTGGATTACACCCATGAGGAGTTAGGAAGCTCTGAATCACATATCACTTGGTTGCTGAGCAATGAGCGGATCTATCCTAAATGTTAGCATTCACCTTTTAGGTAGAAGTTTGAGTTTGAATTCAAACTTTGGCCCCAAGTTCAACTATAAGAAGAGGATCTAAAAGACCCGCATGCATCTCGAGGTTGTGAGATCATTTTGTAGTACATCCATTGTGAAGTGACAGCTCACGTCATAGCTCATTCAGCTCTCACACATTGAGAGGTGTTTGATTGCCAATGACATTGTCTTTGTACATGTTTTAATACATATATGATCATGACATTCTCATCTCACTTCTTTGTCATAACTCCATTAGAATAGTGATTTTTTTAGAGCTTGTTCTCAGTGTGTAGTTGATCATTTTCAATTATTTAAAGCATTATAGAATCAGCATATTGTCTACCAGAATCATACAAAGTTTCATTAGCATTGCTTTTTGGTGTCGTTAGATATTAACATATTCTTTGCTCACTGGGCTGATGGCTGTTGCAACCTGTGAATGTCGGGATGGAGCTATGACTTGCTAAACTTCTTTCTCTGCATGTAGTCCATCATATTTTATGAAATCACTCATGAATATTAGCTTACTAAGTTAATTATAGTTACCCAAAAGGAATTAAGCCAGTTGCTGCTATGCTCAGAGAATTGTTCAAAACACTGAACAGGTGTAAGAATAAAAATAACAAGTTTTTTGGTCTTGGATCAACTCAAACATATCTGTTTTGAACCATTGATTGTTTGATCATCTTCCAAGCTACATATATGATTATTTGTGTTAATTAGCAAGCTAAAGAGGCCCACTACACTCTCTAGCCATCATTCTTAGCAGGTGTGAAGCAGGATCTAGCTACACCACTTCATCTCTTGTGACTATTAACCATTTCCTCCAACAATGGTGGGGTTGTGTGAGAGTTTGTTTGAGATGTGATTTCAATTATCTTGGCTTTTGTTTCTCTTAGGCTTTCCTCAAGTTCGCTCATCTTCTTTGCCCATTTCCTTTTCATTCTCTCTTAGCTATCTTTCCATGCTCTTGTCCTTTTCTTCATTATACTCTCAGTCTCACTCACTTTAGAATTCGTTTCTTGGCCTACGCCTTGGTTCTGTTGCATTGCCGTTGCCTGAGCTCTAGTAACCACCTACACTGGGGCAGTGGAAGTTACACTTCCAGGTGAATCTATTACTAACCCAATCACATTGATAAAAGTGATCTTTGGCCCATGATTTGGGTTCTTTGGACAGTCCGTAAGAGGTGCTCTTTCCCACGATCCTGATAAAAACCTTGAATTGTCACTTATTGGGTTTGCATAGGTGCATGCATAGGGCAATCACAAATGAAGTGATCACCTTGGCATCTGTAGCATGGTCCTCTAGGTGCTGGTGGTCTCATCTATCTAGGTTGGGGTCTAGAGTTAGGGTTTGCATACATGAGATTTGCATATTCTAGCTCCCAACTAGATTCGCTAGGGTCTTCATAATAGTATGAATCATTATGCTGAGGTGATTGCATATAGTAAGCCTGTGGAATGTCAATATGAGTCGAGTCAAAACTATGATCATTCGAGTCACTTTCTGAAAGCAATGGTGATACAAGCACTAAGGATCTATTCAGATTTTCTTTTGTAGCAGCATACTTCACTGGGATCACATTGGCTAGAGGTGGAGATTATTGCACTAGAGTTGGTTGAGGTCTTTGTTGCCCTTGATAGGGTGGTTGCTAGGGTTGCTAGGGCCTACCATACTACTGTGGTGGGTACTCGTTCTGATATCTTCCTTGTTATGGATATGGCTATGGATAATTTTGCCTAACCACTTTCTTATTATATTGGCAATCTTCTGCAGTGTGGTGTTGGTATATCTCCTTTCTATGGTGCAGTGGTGGCTGCTAGGGTTCACTTGGGGTTGAGCCATAACTGGACACACATTAGCCATATGGTCCCCTCCATAAGTGTAACACCATTTTACTGGGGCAAATCTAGGTATCTATTTGCTAGAGAATTCTAACTTTTGAGCTACCTTTTTTGCAAGTTCTTCAATGGATGTGGATGGCTTTGAATTGAGGTTAGTAGAGCTATCTAAATCTTTATAGATTTTTGAAAGCTCTAATTCCTCCCCTAGATTATCCTCAATATCTATGCACATGCATATACACTTTTCTATGGATCTAGGGTCCTTTAAGTATACATAGGATCTTAATTTGGTACTTAGCAATCCATCTAAAAATAATGCCACTTGTTTGGTGGGTGTGGGTAGCTTGGGCACAGGGAATCACTCTAGGTATTGCCGAAATCTTCTTGAGGTGTTTGCTTGAAGTATGTATTAGAGATGAGGGCATCACTTTTGGAGAATCGAGTAATGAACGCTTCTAGCAGCTGGTCTTTATTCCTGAACTGAGCTTGATGTAACAGATCTTCAAGAAATCTAGAGAATATCGAGTTTTTCTAAACCCAGAAAAGTGTGTGTTCATGGTACGTGAATTCTTAAGTCATATTGTTTCTAATAGAAAAAGTAAGATTTATGGTGGATTTGAAGATGCCAAGGAATGTTAAAGAGGTACAAGCCTTTATGGGCCATTGTGGATATTACCGTAGGTTTATCCACATGTATGTGATCATAGCTAAACCTCTTTATGCTTTGCTGGCAAATTTGGAGTGGAACGAGGAATGTGAAAATCCCTTCAATGAGCTGAAGAGATGTTTGTGCACAACACCAATACTGACCACTCTTGATTGGAATAAACCGTTCCATGTCCATGTAGATGCATCCAATTTTTCAATAGGATGTGTGCTAGCACAACCCACAAGTGAAGGAAATCTAGATTTGCCTATAGCATATGCTAGCAAACAACTAAACATAGCTGAACAAAATTGTACAATAGCTAAAAGAGAAGGCTTAGCCATGGTATATGCCATAAAGGAGTTTAGACACTATCTACTGGCCAACAAGTTCAATTTTTTCATTGATCATCAAGCATTATTATATTTGGTCAATAAACCTTGCAATAGAGGACGCTTAGTAATATAGTTCCTCTTACTAATGGAATACGACTTTGAGGTGGTTGTTAGGAAAGATAGAACCCACCTTAGGGCATATCACCTTTCTTGCATTACTTTCGGAGAGTCACCACAAGGAGTGTTTGATGAGCTACCTGACCCTTATCCGTTAAATTTAGAAGTTGTTCCTAAGTGGACAAATAAGTTAGTACCTGTCCTAACCTTCAGACCCGCAAATAAGAATGTGAAAACAAACAGAGGAAATTGTAAAATCACAAAAATACTTGGTAGGAAGTATGTACAAACAAGACATAGAAGGTGTATTAGCTTGTTGTGTTGAGGAGGATGAACATACTAGTTGGTTGCAACAAGGATTTTTAGGAAATCACTATTCTAAACAACGAACATTGCATAATCTAAAATGTTTAGGAGTGTATTGGCCTATTATGGACAAAGAAATAAATGAGTGGATTAAGAACTATCAAATGTGCCAAAAGAGACCCCTAGTGGAGTAAGCTACCCTTTATCATGTGTCATTAATTCCATAATGGAGTACTCCATTGGTGGAATTTATGAGATCAGGAACACTACCCAGCAAGGCTAGTCTAGCAAGAAAATGAAGCATGGAGCAAGAGGCTCACGACTTTTGCCTTAGTAGGAGACAACCTATATTGAACAGGCAAAGATGGTTACTTAAGATTGTGCATTCATGAATCAGACTATTCAAAAATCTTAGAAACTGCACATACCGGTGTTGCAAGTGGACACTTTGGGCCTGACCGAGTAATTAAGACCATCCTATTCTCAAGACTTTGGTGGCCCACTATTCATATGGATGCACATACCTATGTGAAGAAGTGTGACATATGCCAACGTGCACAATATCTGATAAGAAAAGATGAGATGCCTTTGATTCCAAACTTTATAGGTCCTATTAGCCCCCCAGCTAGAAACTCCCATGCAGAATACATTATTGTAGCCACAGATTACCTTACAAAGTGGGTAGAAGTAAAATTCATGACAAAGAATGATGCTCAAATGATGGCTAAGTTCTTATTCGAGAACGTGTTCACCAGATATGAGTTACCAATAGAGTTAATAAATGATAGAGGTACACACTTCTTGAATGAAGTCATTGAAAACATTCTCCATGAATTCTTGGTGATACACAAGAAGTCTACCCCCTATCATCCACAAGGTTACAAACAAGTTGAGAGCACAAATAAGATCCTATGTAATGTATTGACAAAATTGGTAAATCATAAACACTCTGATTGGGATAAGCAACTTCATCATGTTTTTTGGGCTTACCACATTTCCTACAAAATGGTACTCAATGCCACCTCATTCTTGATGTTCTTTGGGCAGAATGTTGTGTTACCATTAGACTTCTTGATCCCAACTTTAAAAGTAGCACAAGAGCATGAGTGGAATAGACACGAGTTGCCCTCTAGGATATTTGATCCAGAATGCTTAGGTGAGACCAGACTATGAGTGGCAATAGGCATCTATGCTGCGAAGAAAAGATAAATACATACTTTGATGCACACATCAAGGATAACGGATTGAAAGAGGGAGACCTAGTGTTGGTTTATACACTAAAGTAGCATGCCCATAAATTGGAAAAAAGAGGATATGGACCCATGATCATTAATAAAAATTCCACTACTAGTGGTGTGTTTCAATTGGATGCTCTAGAAGGAGACATATTCCTAAGCTATATTAGTGGTTGTTGAGTCAAGCTGTATCAAGAACCTCTTACAGAGGATATGCTAAGGAGACTCAACACTACTAAGAAGCGAAAAGAAGAAGAGTTGAGGGTTAGAGAAGAACCACAAGCAGAGGCTAGAGCATGCATTAGGCAAAATAAGTTAAGGCAACTAAGCCTAGAAGTCAATTTGGAAGCCCCAAGATATCACATGGCCATGTGGCAGACATCGGGTGTGATTGCTTCTCGAATAATCGATCGATGTCCCTTTGTGACCATAGAGGTAGCACAAGGAAAGAGTGTACTAAGGGCTGTGAGAGCTTTGATTGACTCAGGTGAAACCACTAGAGTAGTTAGACTCTCATATTGCCAAGATCTACAATTGAATATCAATTCCATAGAAGCCTATCTCATAGGATTGGGAGGTATGGAAACCCTTTGATTGGGTGAGGTGAAGCTTCCCATCTACCTTCAAGATGTCTCAATGACAATCAAAATGCTAGTGTGTCAAGATTAGGACCTTATAGAACCACTTGTCTTGGGTCAAGACTGGATCTATGACCATGCAGTCAACTTAAACCTAAAAAGTCAAATTCTACAAGTTTTGGTACATGAACAATGCATTACCTTAGAATTAGAGAATTTCATGATCACAAATCCAAGTATCACATATTCTCTTAGTTCTTCTAAGACTAATCTTCGAGAAGAAGATGTTCAGTGTGTCAACAGCTCTATGATGCAAAAGGACTCAATCATAGAAGAACGGGCTCAAAGGCAAGCAGACCTCTCTTCTTTTTCAAAGACAAATGCAATCACAACAATTCAACCAAAGAGGCAAGCGAAACAGTACAAGACAACCACTATATCAGATAGATAAAGAGCATTCAAGAAGAAAGTAGTTTGGGGCATGAAGTAGATCTTGATATGAAAAAGAGGGCGGCCACCAGCCTTGTCCCAAAAATTCCCATCCAAGTATGTCATCCAGGACAAAAGAAGAACGAAGCATTAAGGACAAGCTCAACCACAAGGTATCCGACAAATTTGGAACCCTAAGGAATTGGCCGTAGCTCAATAAGGGAGATTACACATGTGGGTACCCAAGGAACTCTTACATGCACAAAATCCTATGCCTTCCCTCACAAGAAAAGTTTCAACAATGAAGCCAAGGAAAAGTAGGAGTCACAACCAAGCATGGAGACTAAAAGAAGATCAACTCACCTCTTCAGCAGTAGTAAGAGGACAAGCAAAATGGGTATGGGTTATGAAGCCAAACGCACTAGTAGACCCCATAGAACCAAAGAGACAACCACAAGGGATACAAAATGTGAGAAATCATCCAAAGATGAAAAGGACAAAACTGATCCATCCATGACCAAACATGATTCTAAAATCGATCCCTATAAGGAGGAGTGCATCATTTAGAGACCCAATGGATGCCTCCATACAAGATTGCATCAACATCTACAAGTGACATCAGAAGCCTCAACGTGTGAAAACCATGTGCCCTTGGCATAACCTTGTATTTTGCACCATTCAAGCCATGCAATTCAAACTATGCATTACCATAGGGCCACATTACAAGGCCATGCATAGATACAATTGAGAATCCCAAGCACATGAGACACATTTGATATATGTAAAATATTTTATTGCTACTAACCTCTTTCTTCTTGTTTTGTGACACTGATCCTTTAAAAAAAAGAGAGAGAAGAGAACAAGAAAAATAAGGGACACGACCATGTGCTCAAACAATCTCATCAGTGAGCCATCAGCAAGGACATCCATCAACAAGAAAGACAAGCCAATGGTCAATTACAATGATGGGAGTACAACATGAAAAGATGAATATGGATTGATCTTTCACCATGGTAAGGATCCCCCACTTCAGCAACACTATAACAATGACAGATTAGGAAACCTCTTCGTTAGCAAACCCTTGAGCACTTAGCTCAAGACTGTTGATATATTTAGGTAGTGATGTGTGTGAACACTCTAGGACCGTGGGGGGATTTTTTTCCCTCTTTAGGAGGTTTTTTCCCACGGCTTTTGTATATGCCTATTGCCCTAATGGGCTACTTATCTTTGTACATTCTAGTGGTAATACATTTAGTATTGTGTGTTGTGCTCCAAGCTTCTTCTTCTTCCTTGTGCTATTTGTGTGCTTCCGCAGACACCTAACTCCAACAATTGGTATCAGAGCAGGTCGCCGCTTCATCTAGGGTGTCGTTGTAGCTCAATGATGAGTAGCACCTCCTTTAATGTCAATCCGGGAAGACGTGAGGATGGTATGAAGACCTCGAGCAAGTGGCGGCACAAGTGCGGGAGTGAGAAGCACACTAGCATGCACACACATACACACACACGCGCACACAAGGCAAGACAAAGAGTGAGAATCAATGGAGCTTTTAGATTACTTTCAAAATGCTCTTACAAGTTCGTTTCAATTACAATCTAACCTCAAAAATGAGCTCTCTAGCTCTTTTTATAGTTTTTGACTAGCTTTTGGCCCTGTCCAGACCTAGTGTCCGGCCTAGTTAAAAATTAGGTTCCAGGGCTTATTTGAGGGCTCAAACGAAGTCTAAAAATTATGAAATTTGGTACGATGGTACTTCTAATACTCCTCAAGCTCGAGGACTCCTCGGCTTGCACAAAATGGAGTCTAATCTACCAAAAACGGGATTTACAATGTTTGTGTAGTGATTAAAATCACTTGGGTTGTACATAATCTATGGGAAAAAATGATCTGGCCTTGTTGCCGTATTGTGCATGACTCCTTTATTGCTTTGTATGCCAACACTCCCCCCTTCCTAGCGTCTGTCGCCCCTGACAGACCTTTGTTCCCTCGGGTGGTCGATGTAATATTGGATGACATTGGTGGCCAGTTCATGTTCTCCTATCCTTAAGCCTCTTGCTAGATCGGCTTCCAATGCCTCCCAATTTATTGCACCGGGGGTCTCTGGTTGCGGGGTGGTGTAGTACTCTGAATACATTGCTTGTTCACAAGCAAACAGTTGAAGCAGATGTGTCGGCTTTGGCGCGAAAATCTCCGAGTGGTACTCCCAGAACCCTGATCTGAACATTTCTTCGAAGGTCTGTTTGTAGCAGGCGGGGAGGTATTTGATGCGTGCATGCCAAGCGTAAGCCACACGGATACTGGGGGTGGTGCTCATGTCATACACCAAGTCGTAATTTCCATTGCTAAACCCCGGAAGGCGTACCTGTGGTGCGGCTGCATTTCTAAAGGTCTTCAGCACCACTTGCATCATATCTAAGATTTTAAGCATCATTTGCGCTGCTACATCTTGCATGGGCTTCAAGCGCGGCATCCAGTGGCGAATGGTCCCCATCATATATGCTACCGATGGTGGTCCTTGTGGTGGCGCTATGTACGGGTAGTTCAGCCATTCCTTGCATTGCGCATTGTTCTGTACCTTGATATTAAATGCCTTCCACGACCTGCGGCGGGGGACTGGACCGTAGCATGGGTTGTACAGGAGGTGCAACGGCGCGTTGTTCCATGTGCGTAGCATTTCTGGATAAGTCTCTAAAAGTTTCTGCCGCCATGTTGGTTGACGAATCTTGCCTTTTCGCACCTCTGGAGGAAGGTCTTCGGGTTGAAATTGGGTCGCAAAAGTAGGAATCTGACCCGTGACTCTTTGTATTTCTGCATTATAATCAGCCAAGATAATATAATATGGCCTGTACTGGAGTTCCGATGAGAGAATCAGGCGTCTCGATGACAAGTTCTTGAAGTAATCTGATTGTAAAACAGTCTCCTCTATGACCCTCATAGCCTGATTTTGCACTACGGTGCGCTCTTCATGCGAGGTCCCTATTTCCTCCACTTGTTGTAACCATGGCGGCCGTGGTGCCTCGAACGTGTCCTGCGCTTCTTCTGTTTGTTGGCCTCCTGGGAATGGTTGCGGATCATATTCTTCATCAAACGTTTGTTCCACAGGAATTTGCACAACTTCTTCGTCCGTGGGAGCCTCCGGAGGGGAAGATGGCCTCTCATATTGTAGTAGGCGTGTCTGCAATTCAGTTACCTGTTGCTGGAGATCTTTTATGGCCTCTGCGTCGGAGGGAAGCGAAGCTGCAGAGGGGGTGGTTGGAGGGGCAGCAGTTGGGCCTTGTTGGTGTTCCTGTTTCAGTTGGCCTAGCTCCTCTGATAGCTTATCATGTGCTTCGAGCAGCATGGCATAATCTTCCAATATAATCTTGATATTATCGGGGGTCACTGCTTGAAACTTGGATGGGCTGATGGGTGCCCCCGGTGTGCTCTCAATAGCTGCCTCCAGGTTCTCTTGATTTTGTATTTGCAGACGTCTGTTCTCTTCCTGAGCAGCCGCAAGATGGCGTTTAAGTAGCGCCATATTTCGCTGAAGTTTTGAGTTGCGTTCCAGTTGTGTCCGTAGGTGACTTTCTACCACCTGCACTGCTTCCTGATCTACGTTCTGTAGCTGTACTTCCAATATATTATGGGCGTCTTGGAGGGTTTGGAACTGTGTGTGGAGGCGAGCATTCTCCTCTTCTAGTACCGCAAGGCGGAGCTGTAGTGTCGCTGAGTGCTCTTGCAGGCGTGCGTTTTGTTGCTGGAGCTGAATGTAATCTGTTCTTAAATTTGATATACAAGCCAACATGGTGTCCAATGCATTACCTATAGATGAGTGGGGGGTGTTTACCGTGGACGATGCATGGGAAGGGAATTGGGGAAGGGAGACAGTGAATGATGTGTCTACGAAAGTTGTGTGTGTGGGTGAAATTGGTGGAGGGGGAATGTGAGGAGGTGAAACCGTGGGTGGAGGTGCCGTGGGTGGTGAAATGTCCATCCCTTCAGGAGTGGGTGTTAGTGTGGGGCCTGCCATATACACTGGTATGGTAGGTGGTGTGTGTGTGGAAGTGGTGAATAGATGTGAAGTGGGGTGGGGAGCTGAAAAGACAGGGAATGGTTGAGGGCCTGGTTGGAAAGCCCTAGCAAAGATGTCCTGGAGGGATTGTAGAAATGGAGAAAGGGATATCGGGGGTTGGGGTCGTAAATTTGAGAAGGGTGGAAAGGGTGGCATGGTAGTAGGGAAACCCATGAATGTGGATCTGGGGTCAGGATGACCCGTGGCTGAAGGCATTGGGGATGGTTGTCCTAGGGCAGGCTCGGGAAGGGTTTCGGTGGGTTGTGTAGTGATGGGGTTTGCTTCAAAGGTCGGGTTATCAGTGGTAGAGAATAGGGTGGCACTAGAGATGGGAGTACGAAAGATGAAGGTTGGGTCAGTGGGTTGAGTGGTCGATGGGATTCCCACTGTCTCTGTTCTCGGAGGTGATGGTGGGGGAGTAGGTGGTAGTGGTTCGGTGGACTCCTCATGGGTGGCGGGGTGCTGTTGACTAGCTGTTTGGGAGGTTGGTGTAGTAGTTGGCTCCTCTGCAACTGTAACGGGAATTTGGATATTTTTACCTGAGCGAGGCCGTGTCTGGAACCTTCGTGGGTCATATTGAACTGAAGGCCTCTGAATGGCAGTGCGCACAGCTTCTACAACTCCATATGTTTCTGCCATCAATAAGAGACCTTCCCTGTACTCTGAGTCAACTCCCGCTTCTTCCAACAACTGAGTCATAAGTACTCTGCTGCTCTGTTCAGTGAGTAATTGCTGCGATCGTACTCTTTCCATAATCTGATACAGCCTTCGGAGTTCTGCTGTATATGCTGGGGCTTCAGTGGTCTCTTCTTCATACGCTTCTTCTTCTTCCGGTTGTCCGTGCTGTTGACTTTGTTGAGCGTCACTCCAATGGACATGTCTACCGTCTGTAGACTTTCTTCTTCTCCGTGAAGATGTGCCCTGCTCCTCTGCCTCTGAATAAAACTCCACATCAGAGAATTGTGTGCTTTGTAGGAATGCTTCGAAATCCTGGGGGTCCAGTCCTTCAGCCTCTCCAGTGGCAGCAAACTCGAATTCAGGTGTAACCGGAGGAGCCGATGGGGTGGGTTGTGTCGTAGTGTCAGATTCTGACCTGGGTATCCTAATGGTAAAAGGAGGTACAGTGCCCTCTCTTAATGGTGATGCCTCAGGAGTAGTCAGGACTTCCCTTGTCTGGACACACGGAATCGCGCCCCTCATGCGCTTGGACTGATGTGTGGATGTCTTGAGCCTTTTAAACATTTGTAATTGTGCCCAAGTTAAGGCACACTCAATGGGGACATCATATGCCAAGCATCGGTAAATGATGCGTGTGAGTGCACAGCATCCGTTCACCACTAATTTCCTAGAAGCCCGTTTGTTTGCTTCATACAACTGATCTATAATCCACACTGGTAGCTTAATAGGTAGCGCACCTGCTTCCGCCAAGTAGAGAGCAAACCAGATCTTCTTGTGTGGTTGCGTGAATCGGTCTTGACCGGGGAAGGCGAAATGTTGCATGCACATGCGGAGAGGGATGGACACATTTGGGGTGAGGGCTGCCATGTCTTTCAGCTTCACTACTTTCCTGTCCTTCATGTTGTTGGGAACGAGAGCATCCTTTTCTAAGGGCACATGCGTGCCATGCATATTTAAAGCATCACTCACCAGCTCCACAGTAAGTTCAAACCTCTTCAACTCGTTGTTGCCCAGCAGTGAGGGGAGAACAAATGATCCGGGTTGGTCCTTATCTTCATGAGCTTGTAATGTGGAGACCAGATAATAACATCGGAGGAGATCGGGTTTAGGTAATGGGGCTTCAAAATATTCCGCCAATCCTGCTCGTTGCCATATGATCTGTAGATCTTCTGTGTTCTGTAGAGTCTCGAACTCCTTGGAGAAAAATTGGAATCGCACCCATGATCTGTCATACTCGCATTTAGACTCCCAGATATACTTGGCCTCTCCTAATGGACCGGGCATGCCATTGAACCAATGAGAGTTGGCATGGACTCTTTCCGTGATTCCTGTAGGTGGGTCTGGCACCGGGAGTTGCTGCAGGTGTTGCATCTCCACTGGTCGTTCAGTCGGGGGCACGTCCACAGGTAGGCTATCCACATCAATTCCTGCAGTAAGTATCCCTACTTGTGAGCCCGAACCTGTCGCTTCTGCCATTTTACTGCTTGCCTTCTGATTCTGTGAGAATATAGAAGCATGTGTTAACATCGTAATGGACAGACTAAATCCGTTGTTGTCCCCGTTACAACATTAACATGAGGTATATGGTGAGTTAGTGGTTAGTAAGTGCACGAAGACAGTGAGTGTAGTTAACGTTTGTGTATTCCTAGGAGACTAATGCCGTTAGTAAGTGGGGTGAATTTACAAATCGGGGTCGGGGGGTTTATTACAGATCTTAGACTGCCAAATGCAGTGGATGGGCTTTGCTTTCGGTTTCGTAGAGACTCCAGAGAGCTGTGTCGGTATCGCTGTTTGGGAATGGGGCCTTTTAGGGACCCACTTATAAGTGATTACATGCATGCTCATGGGTCTTGGTGTGTTCCTAAGTGTTGAGCACGAGGGAATACTGGTTGTACTCGTAGATGGGTTATGCTGCATAGGTTGTGGCCTTGGCGTAACTACTTGTGCCCTCAAGCAAGCCTTAGGCACCCAAATTTGTCTAGATTGTGGGCTTGCCTTCATCGACTTCTTGGGCACCCAAATAGATTTTACTTTAGCAGAAGAATTTCTGACAGACTTCTTATTAGCGTCGTGTTGTTGGTTACTAATAAGAGGCTTTGCCCGTGTAGTTGACGGTGGTGCACCCGGTCGTTCGCCTTTCCGCACCCACACCTGGTTTATTTTCTGGGACATTCTGCTGCGCAGGTACTTTTGATCTCGGACATAGGTAGTACTCGGCTTCTTCTGCTTGTGATCCGCCTTTGGTTGCTGCCTCCTTCTGGCCTTTGGAAAAGAAGGGAGTGCCGTTGCATCCCTGACTCCTTTTTTGCAAATATCATTCCTCTGCAACACAGGGTTTTGAACAAGAACAGCATGGTCATCTTCATGTGTACCCCTGGAAGGACCAGGAGTCTGTGCCTTTCCTAGCTCCTTGAGTGCTCCATTGTCTAATTCTACTGTAACTCGACTATGATTGAGCCAAACCTGGAGAAGTCCACTTCTTAGGTTTAGATTGACTGCTTGGTCATAGATCCAATCCTGACCCAAGACGAGAGGTTCAGTGAGATCCTCATCTTGACACACTAGTACTTTAACGGTCATTGCCTCATCGTGAATGTAGAGGGGAAGTTCCACCTCGCCCATGCAAGGGGTCTCCACGCCTCCCAATCCTATGAGATATGCTTCCACAGGATGGACAGTTAACTGTAACTCTTGACAGTAAGACAACTTAACTGCGCTAGTGGCCGCACCTGAGTCAATCAAGGCTCTTACGGTCCTTGCACTCTTTCCTTGTCCCATATCTATGGTGATGAAAGGACGTCTATCAATTATTCTACTCGAGCTTGTTCCTGCAACTTCACACATGGCCATGGGATATCCTTGATCTGCATGGTCAACTGTTGTAGTCATATCTCGGCCTTGTCTGCGTAACTTCATCCTTCTGATGCGTTCTAAAGCTTCTGCTTGAGCCTCTTCTCTAATTCTCTTTTCTTCCTCTTTGCGTTTCTTAGCAGTGTTGAGTCGACTGAGCATTTCCTCCGTGAGGGGTTCCTGATACAACTTGACTCTGCAACCGCTAATATAATTTGGGAGAACATCACCCTCTAACGTGGCTAGTTGTACTGCTCCGCTCGTGGAGATCCTATTGATGATCATAGGTCCGTAGCCTCTCTTTTCTAGCTTCCTCGCGTGTTGTTTTAGTGTATATACTAAAACTAGATCTCCTGCTTTCAAGCCCTTATCCTTCACATGGGCATCGAAATATGCTTTCTGTCTCTTCTTGGCTGCATATATTCCTGCGGCGGCTCTCAGTCTTGTTTCTCCTAATCGTTCAAGGTCAAAGATCCTAGAGGAGAGCTCATGACCTGTCCATTCGTGCTCTTGTGCTACTCTCAATGTAGGGATCAGGAAGTCCAAGGGTAGCACAGCATTTTGGCCAAATACCATCTGAAAGGGAGTGGCTTGGAGTACCGTTTTGTAGGCAACTCGGTAAGCCCAAACAGCATGGTGTAGCTGTTTGTCCCAGTCAGAGCGTTTAGTGTTCACTAATTTCGTCAGTACATTGCATAGAATCTTATTAGTGCTCTCAGCTTGTCCATTAGCTTGAGGGTGATAAGGGGCAGACTTCTTGTGTATTACCAAGAATTCTTGGAGTAGATTTTCAATCACTTCATTCAAGAAATGAGTGCCTCTATCACTTACAAGCTCTATAGGTAGCCCGTATCTCGTGAATACATTCTCAAACAAGAATTTGGCAGTTGTTTGAGCATCGTTCTTTGTCGTAGCCTTTACCTCTACCCACTTGGTGAGATAATCTGTTGCCACAATGATGTATTCCGCATGAGAACCCTTAGCTGGGGGGTTAATAGGACCTACAAAGTCTATTCCCCACTTAGAGAATGCACGTCCACCCATCATAGGTTTCAGTGGCATCTCATCTTTGCGTATAGGATACTGAGTCCTCTGACAGACATCACACCGTTTCACGTAGGTATGTGCGTCCATGTGAAGTGTAGGCCACCAAAAGCCCGCAAATAGTATTGCCTTGATTACCCGATCTGGTCCAAAGTGTCCTCCTGCTACACCTTGGTGAGCAGTTTCTAAGATCTTAAGATACTCACTTTCATGGACACACAGTCTCAGGTAACCATCTTTACCGCGCTTATATAGATTATCACCTATGAGTGAATAATCCAGGGCTTCTTGTTCTAAACTCCTTTTCCTAGCTAGAGTCATGTCTGGGGGGAATGTGTTTGTCCGCAAGAATGATACTAGAGGTTCACTCCAATCTGGCACAATGGATACTTGATAGAGAGTGGCATGTTCCACAGGTGGTTTAGTGCAACAGATTGGGCATTCCTTGCACAACTTTTGGACATCCGCTTCCATGGTTGGCCAGTGCACTCCGAATCTCTTTAGAGTCTGCAAAGTTCGTTGTTTTGAATGGTGTTGCTCTAGTGCACCTACATGTGCTAATTGCAACCATTTAGCGTACTCATCCTCTTCTACGCAACAAGCCAAGATCCCTTGATCTGTGTGCTTGTACATGCTTCCTGCCATGATGTGGTATTTTTGGGCTTTTACAACCTCTCTATTCCGTGTGTTTACCACTGGATGGTTAGGCCCGTAGGTCAATACTGGTACCATTGGCTTGGCCCACTGCGGCACCACTTCCAAATTAAACAAGTAAGCGTCAGGAAGGTCATCTGGCACTCCTTGTGGGGCTTCTCCCGATGTGAGCCTAGAGAGGTGATCTGCTCGTAAGTGAGTCCTACCTTTTCTTACCACAACCTCAAAATCATATTCCATTAGCAAGAGAAACCATCTTACTAATCTACCTGTATTGCATGGCTTGTTTACTAAGTACAACAATGCCTGATGGTCCGTAAAAAATTTAAACTTATTTGCAAGCAAATAGTGCCTAAATTTCTTGACTGCATATACCATGCCTAATCCTTCTCGTTCAGTAGTGGTATAATTTCGTTCAGCCGCATTCAATTGTCTACTGGCATAGGCAATTGGAAGATCCATATTACCTTCACCAGTAGGTTGTGCAAGTACACATCCAATAGCGTAATTGGATGCATCAACATGAACATGGAATGGCTTATTCCAATCTGGTGTGGTCAAGATTGGTGCTGAACATAATCTTCGTTTAAGTTCTTGGAAGGAATTCTCACATTCATCCGTCCACTCAAAGTTTGTCAATAGTCCGTACATGGGCTTTGCAATGACAGCATACATGTGTATAAATCGTCGATAATAACCGCAATGCCCCATGAAAGCTTGTACTTCCTTGACATTCTTTGGCCTAGGTAGCTCCGCTATGGCTCTCACTTTTTCTTCGTCAGTAGATATGCCATTCTTTGACACGATATGTCCTAGGATCTTGCCTTGCCTGACCATAAAAACACACTTTTCGGGGTTCAGGCAGACTTGATATTCTCTACATTTGTCAAAGATTTGTTTGAGTTCAGGAATATGGGTTTGCCTAACATTGGAATGAGCACAGAGATCGTCAACGTAGACTTCTAAACTCTTCCTCAGGAACTCCTTAAACACATGGCACATCAGCCTCTGGAAGGTGGCTGGTGCATTGGTAAGCCCAAATGGCATTACTCTAAAAGCAAAAATGCCCCATTCTGTGGCAAAGGCTGTCTTATGCTGATCCTCTGGAGCTATGGCTACTTGATTGTAACCCGAGAATCCATCAAGGAAACTGTACACTTCCTTGCCTGCCACTCTTTCTAAGAGATGTTCTGTGATGGGAAGCGGATAGTTATCTCGAATCGTGGCGGCATTAACCTTTTTCAAGTTAATGCACACACGCAGCTTGCCATTCTTCTTGGGCACCACTACGATGGGGGATACCCATTCGGTGTGCTCAATTTCGTAGATAAATCCAGCTTCAACCAATCTATCTATCTCTTCCTTGATCTTAGCAGCGTAATTATCGTTATATGTGTAAGGCTTTTGCTTAGAGGGTTTGGCATCTGAGGTCATGGGGATGGTGTGCGAGCATATGTCCGGGTCAACACCTTTCAAATCCTTGTAACTCCAAGCGAATACATCTCTGTATTCTCTTAGCAAGGCTATCAATTCGTACTCTTCTTCTTCTGTTAGGTCATGACCTATATACGTGCATCTCTCCTCTCCTTCTTCTATGACCACTACTATTTTCTTGGTGGTTTCTTTGTTATCATAGGCCTCTCCTGATTGTGCCTCTCGTTTAGGCATTCTTATCATGACTCTTCTGTCATCTATCTCGTACTTCTTAAAATTTTCTGGGACCTCAAACAAAGATTCTTCCTCTTCTGGTAAGGCTTCTCTCTTCTTTCGTTTCTTTCCTTCTTCCTTAGGGGTCATATGCGTTGCTAATCTTACATCATTTGTAACCTCTCCATGCCTCTGGGGTTGAAATTCTACTTCATGGAAGTATTCTTCATCTGATGCAAATGGAGGGTCCATAATGATTGACTCTAGATCGGAGTCACTTGCATCCTCAAATGCATCAGGGCTAGGTTCGCATTCTTCTAGAACTGCCTCTCCCATGATTGGCTCTATGGAGAAGACTGAGATATCATAGCCATCCTCATCACAGTGAGGTGTCCATTGTTCTTCATTGATGGCTACATCCATTGTTGCTAAAATTTCTGCCCAGCCATGGGGTTCAAACTCCTCATCTGGAAAGACTATAGGTGCATAGGCTGGGTCTTGAATGGGTCTATGAGTTTCGTTCGCACCTACCTCTCTGGCTTTCTCTCTCTTCTCTTCTTCTACTGCTACCTTGCACATCCATAAGTGAGTATCTTCATGCATCCATGAGGATCTCGACCCTATGGAATGCACCGATTCTGTATCATCTTTGGCTCTATGGATGGGATTCCATTGGATAGGAGGGACGTCTCTGTGAGAAAAATCCTTGAGATTGACTTTGGTTGTAACACCCAAGTGTTGCAGATACAAGGAGTTGGTTCCCCAATCCTGTACCACTTGCAATTGTCGCATAAATGGCCTTCCCAAAATCATCTCATAGGCATGATTTTTACTGAAGTCACAGATAGCAAAACTATGTTCAAACTCGACACCACAAGTGGTGAGAGTTATTCCTTCTAGCAATCCTAGGGGTCTCTCTATGTGGCCATCGGCCATCTGCAATTTCATTCTCGTCGGCCTGAGTGCTGGCTTGCCCCAACGCTTCCATAAGGAGGTGGTGGCAATTGCAACTCCTGCACCTGAGTCCAAAATTGCCTTCGTGGTGTAGTCCTGATAGGTGATGGGAAGGTAGGTGTTCCCTTCTTCACCTTCACACATATCTCCTATCTTATCCAAGGGAATTTCCGGTACTGTCCTATGGGATCCTACCCGGGAACGAGGTTTTGCAGTTTCAGTTACTTGACTAGCTACATATTTCCGCGCGTTTGGTCTATCCTCAGACAGCTCTTCCAAAGTGAGATCGCGTTGCACCTTGGTGTTCGTTACTACCTCCGTGTTCCTCGGTATGACTGAGTCGTCGTTCCTTACCATGACTGTGGGTGCTCTCATACATGTGGACTTTGCTTCCCATGGGCCTGTGAAGTGGGGTAGCTCCTGTATGGAATTAGACTCAAAGTCCAATCTCTCGTGAGACTGAACACTCTCATGCTCCCCGTAAATAGATGGGATGTCTTGTGGGAATTGGTCGTGTGCATCGTCCACAAGTTCAAAAGGAGGGGCGACCTCGCTTTCGTTATCCCATTTGTCTTCTTGAATCTCTCGTAGGAAGTCTGGTGCAAACCGATTCATAGAAGAAGAAGTGTCTGGCTCCGTAGAATTGGGCGCATAAGCAACCTGTGAAGGAGGGCTGATTCTATTGTTGACTCTCTCCTCGTTCTCGCAAATGGCTGGAGCACAAGCTTCTTGGGGAGGATTACTTATTCTATTACTTTTCCGAACAGGCTCACACATTCCCTGAGAAGGAATGTAGGCAACCTGTGGAGGTACTTGAGCTTTCGAGGGAGGCTCATCTGCCTTTTGGGGGGGAAGATAAGCTTCTTGAGGAGGCCCACGGGCTTCCTGAAGAGGCTGGCTTACTCGTTCTCTTGCCCTTTCCTTTCTTTGAGGGGTAGGTTCCTTTTCTGGGTGTGGTATTGGCCTCTCTATTCTTTCTAAGGAGGGGAAGTTGTCCGGTTTAGGGGCATTGGCCACATACACTTCTGATTGGGAATGATTCCTGTTTTTGCTTGCTTTTTCTTGGTCTTGATTTTTTTCTTCCTTGTCAGATCTTGCAATTATCCTCTCTAACTTCTCTAGGAATCCATCCAAGTGTAATTGCGTTTTGGCTGAGCCTGAGTAATTGAAAAGGCGACTGGCTTCAAACATAGTCTGAGCCAATGCGACCATTTTCGCGCATAGTTTGGTTCTTTCTATCTCTAGGTCAGCTCTAGGATAGCACTTGTCATGATCCGTGACGTTTGGCCCTTCTTGGATTCTGGCCTGATATGCTTTAAGCATCATGTCTATGTCTTCGGGAGTGGGATCAGCTAATACCGATCCTGTTTGGGGTGGTGGGTGGATTACGTGGGCTGTCTTAGAGGGTGAAGGGATGGAGGGTGATGGGGATGGTAGCGGTGGGAATGTGTGAGAGTGCGGTTGAGATGTGATCTCTATGATTTTAGCCTTGGTTTCTCGTAGACTTTCCTCAAGTTCACTCATCTTCTTTGCCCATTGCCTTTTCATACGTTCGCGGCTATCTTTCCAAGCTCTTGTTCTCTTTTTATTTTGGCTCTCAGTATCGCTAGCATCTAGGCTCTTTTCCTGGCCTACCCCTTGGTTTTGCTGCAATGCCTGAGCCCTAGTGACTACCTGTACTGGTGCAGTGGAAGTGACGCTTCCTGAGGAGTCTACCACTAACCCAACAACGTTGATAGGGGTGATTTTTGGCATGCTATTGGGGTTCTTTGGGCAATCTCGTAAGAGATGCTCTTTTCCGCAATCTTGGCAGAAGCCTTGGATCGTCACCGACTGGGTTTGCGTAGGTGGAGGCAAGGGACAATCACGAATGAGGTGATCTCCTTGGCATCTGTAGCACGGTCCTCTAGGAAATGGTGGTCGTACTTGCCTAGGTTGAGGTCTAGGGTTGGGGTTTGTATACATGATGTTCGTGTAATCTGACTCCCAACTAGGTTCGTTCGACTCTTCACCATAGTAGGACTCTCCATGTTCTGGGGACTGCATGTAGTAAGCCTGGGGGCTATCCACATGGGTAGAATCAAAGCTATGGTCACTTGGGTCATTTTCAGAGATCAAGGATGTTACAGGGACTATAGCTCTATTCAGGTTCTCTTCTGCAGCCGTATACTTTACCGGAATCACATTAGCTGGGGCAGGGGGTTGTTGTGCTAGCACAGGCTGAGGCCTTTGTTGGGCCTGATACTGTGGTTGGTAGGTTTGTTGGGGTCTAGCATATTGTGGTGGTGGATTTTGGTTCTGGTATCTGCCTTGTTGGTAGGGTTGCGGATAGGGTTGCCTAACTGCCTGCTTGTTGTATGGGCAGTCTTGTGCGGTGTGATTGGTGTATCTCCGTTCTATGGTGCAGTACTGGCTACTAGGGTTTACTTGGGGTTGAGCCATAATGGGACAGACGTTCGCCATATGGTCACCACCGCATGTATAGCACCTTTTCACAGGGGCAAACCTTGGGATTTGTTTGCTAGTTACACCTAGTTTCTGAGCTACTTTTTCGGCAAGTTCTTCAATTGATGTGGCTTGTGTGGAAGATTGACTAGATGCACTATCTGAATCTTTGTAAATTTTGGACAACTCTAGCTCTTCTCCTAGGTTATCTTCAATGTCAATGCACATACGTACACATTCTTCTATAGTCCTAGGGTCTTTCAGATACACATAGGATCTCAATTTTGGGCTCCGCAATCCGTCAAGAAATAAGGCTACTTGTTTAGCAGATGTGGGTAGCTCCGAAATAGGGCACCTTTCAAGATATTGTCTAAATCTTCTTCCTGCAAGTCTCACAGTCTCTTGAGGGGTTTGCTTGAAGCTGTGAATCAGTGAGGAGGTGTTGTGTCTTATGCCGCTCTTAGAGAACTCTATAATGAATGCCTCTAGGAGTTGATCTATGCTCCTGAACTGGCGTTCATCTAATGGCTGAAACCACGTAAGTGCTGTGTTCCTAAGGGTTAGACCGAAGGCATTGTACTGCGTGAACAGATCCTCCACTTGTTCAGCTCTCAAGACTTGCTTGAACTCTGCCACATGATCATAGGGATCTCCTGTGCCGTCAAAGTAATTCTTCATGGACTTAACTAGTTGGGTGGGTCTCAAAGTTCTTGTGTGCTCTCTAGGCCTCGGCAGAGGGAATCCATCTACATTTCTTTGGTTCCTGTGGGCTCTATGCATCTCAGGTTCTACCCTATTCATCTCTGTTCTCATTCTTTCTCTGCCCACGGGGTTGGCGAAACTTACTTCTGGCCTATCTTTACTTCTGTCTCTTTGCATACCATGAGCCTGGGATGTTCCAGCTCCAGGGTGACCATAGGCTACATTTGATCTTGGTTGGGGGAAAATGAATTCGCCCTTCCAAGTGTAAGCATGCCTATCATTTTCTGTCACCACAAAAATCCTCTCTGACGTGTGGTCTAAGTAGGTCACTCTACCTGGGCTATCTGGATCCTTAAACTCATAGATCATGATTGTTCCTATGTCAGTTGGGTGATCCGGTTTATACCTCCAGAAGGCTTCGTCCGTTTCTCGATTGAGAAGCAAATCTATGCACTTGTTATCTTGGGGGATCCACTCAGGCGTGATAATCCTAGTGAGAACTGATTTACCTCGAGGGGTTCTAGGTTCCGCACCCATGTTCCCTTGTTCCAGGTCACCTAAGTCCGCTTCTGAGATTACATTCCCAAAGTCATCTGTCCTATCAGGATGACTAGTGACTACATATATAGTTCCTTCTTTGTCCAGGTATGCACCATTTTCAAACTTGACAGCTGGGTGTTCTAGTCCAATGGATTGATCAGGGTTTTTAATCTGGACCACAGATCTTCCTAAGCCGTCCTCATAGATGCTAGCACCTAATCGGTTGGTCCTAAGGTATTCCAACTGTGTTTTGTAAGGGCCTTCTACCCTGTACAAGTAAGGCACACCTGAACTTCCCGTAGGCCTGTCCATGCCTTGAGACATCTCTGACTCACTGGTATCAGAGCTAGGGTAATGAGAGTGGCGACTCAACTGCTGAGTCCAAGACCTTGCAGTGTGATTGACACTAGCCTCTGAAGACCTAAGGCTTTGTCTCTCTCTTACTAGGTGTCGTCCTGATCTAAGGTTCATATGCCTAACTGATTAGCCCAAATTTTTGCCCAGAGTACCACCTCGTTGCCGATCAATTGGTACCAGTCACTTGATTCTTTTTAGTTATTCCTCGTGTTTAAAGTCTTGTCTGCTATTACGTCGTCAGGAATGCTTGAATGTTCTTCGTACTTTCAGGTTGATCGTTCCACGTTAGGTTCTTTCCTTTATGTTGTCGACAGTACAGAGATTAAGTTTTTAGCTTGAACTTGAGTTTTTAGGTAGTCTTCAACTTGATAGTGGCCTATCGTCGCCCTGACTTACTCCTACTTCTAATCGCTCTTAGCCTAGGCTAGGAATTGACGAAGAGGAGTTGAGAATATTCCGACCTTTCTTGCCGAACCTTGCTCTTTAGTGCTCGAGAAGTTGATTCTCAAGCGTGTGCCACACCCTTGCTTGGATACTCTCAATTGCTTCTCAATAGGCCTGCATAAATCCCAAGATTAGCTCCAAGTAGATCTTTCAATTGACAGACAATTTATTTCAGACACTTTTTTAATGACCCTTGTTCCCCCTTTTGCATTGTTAGAAATTTACTCTAGAGCTCCCTTGGTGTTCCTACCCCTCAGTGTGTCAACTTCCAAATATCCTATCTGAAAATCAACGCGTTATTCTTATAAAAAACAGTTGAGGGCGTGTAGTATATGCCACGAGCTTTCCAACAAGCCCAAGAGCTCAGAAATTGGATTTCTTATGAAAAAGTTATGACTGTTCAGGGTGTAGGGGGTTAAATCAGAATTCAATACAAGCTAACAGTCAAACAGGAATACTCGAGTAGCTTGTGGCACGGCCTCGCGATGCAATACTACACCCTAGTGTTTGTCCCACACTCAATCAAAATTTAGACCAATAATTTTGCCTTGAAAATTTGACCTAATTTGCCCTTCTAACGCGTTCGCAAAGTCTGTCGGTCGCGATTGACAGGTCAGTCGCGATCGACGTGTCGATCGCGATTGACAGGTCCGTCGTGGCTGTCAGTCGCGATTGACACGTGGCCGAAAAGTCAATCAATCGTGGTCAAAGCGTCGTTGACTCCGTTGACTCTGTCGGTCGCGATTGATGAGTCGATCGCGATTGACAGGTCGGTCGCGAGGGTCTGTCGATCGTGGTCAAACAGTCGTTGACCGTGTCGGTCGCGATTGACAGAGCCGTCGTGGTCTGTCCGTCGTGGTCAAACAGTCGTTGACTGTGTCGGTCGCGATTGATGAGTCGATCGCGATTGATGGCTCGATCGCGATTGACACGTGTCATGCGTATGGTCAGTCGGTCGTGGTCAATCGGTCGTTGACTCTGTCGGTCGCGATTGACAGAGCCGTCGTGGGCTGTCGGTCGCGATTGACGTGTCGATCGCGATTGACAGGTCTGTCTGTCGTGGTTTGTCGATCGCGATTGACAGAGCGATCGTGATTGACAGAAATCTGTGGAATTTCAAAAAACTAAACACATTTTTGGGAAGCCCTTGGCCTGTAGGTCATGGATATGCACTTTGTTTAGCAATTAGAGCAATTTTTCTGTCGGTCGCGATTGACAGAGCTCGGCGACACACAGACAGTTACTCGGATTTCCGTACCTGCGCAGGGTGCTGGGGATGATGATGCGGCCTGTACCTGCAGAATACTCACAAAACATGCAAAAAACAGCACATGCAAATTCGCTCTCTCGCTCTCTCTCACAAGTGAAATGAGGGAAATGAGGTGGAGATGGGGATATGGTCAAAAAACTGAAATTTTCGCGATGATGGAGATGGAGGTGGAAGATGGTGATGATGATGATGGTGATGAAGATGGTGAAGAAAGTAAAAGAAAATCGATGAGAGTGAAGAAAATACCTACAACTCCAACGCGTCAACTCTTCGTCTTACCATCACACGCTCGTCCTCAAAGCTCGATCCCCGGCAACGGCACCAAAATTTGGTGTAGCTCAATGATGAGTAGCACCTCCTTTAATGTCAATCCGGGAAGACGTGAGGATGGTATGAAGACCTCGAGCAAGTGG
The DNA here is from genome assembly GCA_020310875.1 of Ceratopteris richardii. Classification (NCBI taxonomy): domain Eukaryota; kingdom Viridiplantae; phylum Streptophyta; class Polypodiopsida; order Polypodiales; family Pteridaceae; genus Ceratopteris; species Ceratopteris richardii. Next base: position 155,601,935 of record CM035428.1, on the reverse strand, counting down.
CGGCACAAGTGCGGGAGTGAGAAGCACACTAGCATGCACACACATACACACACACGCGCACACAAGGCAAGACAAAGAGTGAGAATCAATGGAGCTTTTAGATTACTTTCAAAATGCTCTTACAAGTTCGTTTCAATTACAATCTAACCTCAAAAATGAGCTCTCTAGCTCTTTTTATAGTTTTTGACTAGCTTTTGGCCCTGTCCAGACCTAGTGTCCGGCCTAGTTAAAAATTAGGTTCCAGGGCTTATTTGAGGGCTCAAACGAAGTCTAAAAATTATGAAATTTGGTACGATGGTACTTCTAATACTCCTCAAGCTCGAGGACTCCTCGGCTTGCACAAAATGGAGTCTAATCTACCAAAAACGGGATTTACAATGTTTGTGTAGTGATTAAAATCACTTGGGTTGTACATAATCTATGGGAAAAAATGATCTGGCCTTGTTGCCGTATTGTGCATGACTCCTTTATTGCTTTGTATGCCAACAGTCGTCGATACCTCTCCGACTGCAGTCTCAAAATCGCATGAATTCTTGTGAGCATACTCAGCCTGTTTCGGAGATCAATACAACTTCGCCCTATGGTGCTGAAATCGCGATCTGAGCTCGTTTCGACCTCTGAATGCACTATCACAGCACTTGTGTAGGCTATTTTGTCTTTTGTGCCAAAAATATGTACCAGTTTCAGTTTCCCAATATAAGCCTCTAGAAGTCTACTACATGTTTAGCACAATTTGTGTAGATATTTATGTTCAACTTTTTGAGTTATAGTCAGTTTTTTGCATCAAGGTATTTTAGTCACTGGCCATGGTTGAAAACAGTGATGTATTTCATATGTTGGCTCTTGAGGATAAGTTGGATGGTACCAACTACCCATTGTGGGCTTATATGATGCGACATGTATTGGTTGCAAAAGGACTGTGGAACATTGTGCAGGGTGTTGAAAAACATCGTATCACACCTGCAATTGATATAATTGTAGGTACTGAAGCTGATGCAGAAGGTGTCGAAGATGATGATATTCTGCATATTCCTGTTTGTACTACGGTTTTTGTTGCACCTACTGCAGAGCAAACTTCTTGGGATGGCAAAGATGCCCTGGCACATGCATTGATAGCTTTGTCTATCAAACGTGCCATTATTCCTCACATTCGCTCTTGCAGAACAGCTAAGGATGCTTGGGATACAATTACCACATTGTACCAAAATAGGAATGAGGCTTGTGTTGCTTACCTCCAAAAACAATTGGAGAGTGAGCACATGAATAAAGGTGATTGTATGGATAGTTTTCCAACAAATATCAGAGACTTGAAGGAACAATTGATTTCTCCTAATGAGGTTATACCAGATAGCTCACTTGTCCATACCTTTCTGAATGGTCTTCCTGATTCATATCAAAGTTTTGCTTCTACTCTTTAGTTGATGATGATGAAAGGCAATCCAAATGCCTTGTCATTTGAGGAGTTGGTCTCTATTTTATTGCAAGAAGATCAGTCTAGGCAGAACAGGTCCATTATGTGTGTTGTAGATCAAGCTTTCTTGGCTAGTCAAAAGGGCAAAGGAAAATGGAGCTCTTCAACTAGTAAGCAAAAACTTGCTAATTTTGCACAATTGAAGAGGGAAGGCAAAGATGAAAAGAATTAAAAAAAGAAGAAATTGTTTTGCAAATACTATAAAGGAAATGATCATATCATAAAGAACTATCCAAAATTGGTTGCTAAAAAGGCAAAGAAGAAAGAGGCTGGAATGGTTGTTGCAGAAGCCTCTACACCAAAAATAGAGTCTGCTAATCTTGTGCAGGACAAAGAATGTGCATTTACTACTGTTTGCAGTTTTGACCCATCTTCTCATGAGCAGTGCATGTCTATAGTAGACTCAGATGTTTTGTACTTTGACACTGGGGTGACAAAACATATTATCTTGTAGCACAGTTTCTTCTCTTCACTCGAGCTTGCCCCTATAGGAATTACTATTGCATGGGCCAACATCTCCTCGTATCCTATCATGGGAGTTGGTAAGATCATTTTGACTACAACTGATGGTAGTTCTTTCACTTTTTCAGATGCTTCGTTTGTGCCGGGGATCAAGAAAAATTTGTTATCAGTTTCTCCATTAGCAAAGATTGGCTTGGTTGTGAAATTTGTTGATGACAGATGTACAGTTCATGATCTGTCAAATGGCGATGTGATTATTGCTTCTGGCATTTTATATCATGGGCTGTATAAGCTCATAGACTATGAAAGATCTGTTAATGATTCGGCATGTGTAGTACATGATTCTCAGACTATCTCAGATGCAAAGCATTGGCATGCATGCTTTGGTCATCTGAATTTTGCTAGTTTGCTATGCCTGCAGAAATCTGAAATGGTGTCCTCTTTGCCCAAACTTGAGGCACCCAAAAAACATGTTTGTGAAGGCTGTATTTTGGGCAAAATGCAGCATTCCTCCTTTCCAAAAGATGGTTCAGATCAGGCTACTGAGAAATTGTAGCTTGTACATAGTGATGTCTGTGGTCCTATGCATACACCTTCTTTTGGAAGTTATCTTTACTTCGTGACTTTCATTGATGATTTTTCCAGGCATGCATGGGCATATCCATTGAAGGAAAAGTCGAAAGTGTTCATGTGCTTCAAACAATTTTCGGTTTTGGCTGAAAATCTATCAACATGTAAAATGGGCACCTTCTGTTCTAATCGAGGGGGGAATATATGTCTTCTGATTTTAATGCATTTCTGGCTGAACATGGGATAAAACACCACTGTATAGTGACGTATACACCTCAACAGAATGGAGATGTTGAATGAAAGAACAAGTCACTCATGGAGATGGCGAGGTATATGGTCAAGAGTCAGGCTTTCCCACATAGTTTGTAGCTTGAGGCTATCATGTGTGTAGCATATGTACTTAACAGGTGTCTCGCTAAAGCACTACAGGCTATCACTCCATATGAGGCTTGGCATGATTGCAAGCCATTTGTTGCTCATCTGCATGTTTTTGGTTTGGCATATGCCTTAGTGCCTGAACAACATCGCAAAAAATTCGATGATAAAGCAGTAAAATGTATTTTTGTTGGGTACAGTTTAAAAAGTAAAGGCCATCGTCTGTATCATCCACAAACTAAATGCATTCTGGTTAGCCGTGATGTTGTTTTTGTGGAAGATGCTATTCAATCATTGCTTTCATGTACTAAGGAGACATCTATTAGCTCCAAACACATGTATGATACTTTGCTGCCTCTGACAGTCTAATGTTGGTCCTAATGAGGGACCTTCTCAGCCTTTGCAAGTTTCATGTGATGATGCAGATCATCCCATTTCTGATGCAGATTTACATGATGCACTCATTGATGAGAGACCTAATATTGAGGAGGCAAAAACTATGGCAAAATGGTTGGTGTATAATTTCCGTGACAGCAAATTAGATGCACCTCTGTCATATTATACTCAATTAGGCTCTCATAGTGCCTCTTTTGCATCAGATTGCTATGCTATGGCTGCATCTATTCTCTGTGATGAGAATGAGCCTGTTTCATTTGATGAAGCACAAAATTCAGAAAATTGGATGGCTACTATGCAATCTGAATATGATGCTATAATGAAGAACGGTAGTTGGTCTTTATGTGATTTGCCTCCTCGCAAGAAGGCCATTGGCTCTAAGTGGGTTTACAAGCTAAAGTGTAAGCCTGATGGAACAGTTGACAGGCATAAGGCTAGGCTTGTTGCAAAGGGTTATGCACAGGAAAGAGGCAATGATTTTGATGAGACCTTTGCACCTACATGTCGTATGACTACTGTTCGGAGCATGTGTTCACTTGCAACCCATCATGGTTGGAATGTACATCAGTTGGACATTAAAAATGCATTTCTTAATGGTGACTTGCATGAAGAAGTGTATGTTTTTCAGCCCCATGTCTTTGTGCAGAAAGGGCATGAAAACCAGGTGTGCAGGTTAAAGAAGGCATTATAAGGTTTAAAGCAAGCACCACATGCTTGGTATGAGAAGATACATCCCTATCTGATTGCACATGGTTTTGAGAACAGCCCAACTTAAAGCACCTTATATGTTAAGCGTGCTCATGATGTGCTTCTGATCATTGTTGTCTATGTTGATGACAGGTTGCTCACTAGTCCTATTGAGAAGCATATGCTGATTTTAAGGCTGATTTGCATGCCTCATTTGAGATGTCTGATTTGGGGCATTTGCATCACTATTTGGGCATTCAGTTTATGCAAGTTGATGGTGGAATGGCTTTGTGTCAAACGAAATATATTGACACATTATTGCAATATTTTGGCCTTGAAGACTATAAGCCTATTGCCACTCCTATGGAGACATGTTTACGATTGAGTCTTCATGATGCTGGAGATGCATTTGATGCTGTGCTCTATCAACAAGCTGTTGGATGCCGGATTTACTTATGCATTATGCGACCAGATATTCAGTTTTTTGTCTCACAGATGAGCAAGTTTATGCATTGCCCAGGTGTCAAGCATTGGCGGGCAGTTAAGCGCATCTTTCACTACTTGAGTGGTACTCGAATACTTGGGTTGTTTTATCCCAAGGGGGATCACTACTCCCAGATTTGCATGCTTTCTCTGACTCAAACTAGGTTGGTTGCTATGACACTTGTGTGTCCACTAGTGGCTTTTGCTTCATGCTTGGTAGCTCATGTATATCTTGGTTGAGCAAGAAGCAGCCTACTGTGGCCACTTCCAATTGTCAGGCTGAGTATAGGAAGCTTTCATAGCGATTGTTTAATGTGTGTGGCTTAGATGCCTTATGGCTGATTTGGTTGTTGGTCAGTTTTATGCCACCACCATCTTCACTGACAATCAGAGCGCATTGGCAATTGCAAGGAACCGTGTGTTCCATGCTCGCATTAAGCACATTGAGGTGCATTATCATTATGTCAAGGAGAGGTTCTCTGTTGGGGAGATCATCTTGGCATATGTGCCCACGCAGGAGAACATTGCAGACCTTTTCACGAAGGCTCTGCCTAGGGAGAAGTTTGAAGCTTTCCGCAAAGCTTTGGCCTTACTTCCTTTTGTGGAGTGATTTCCACATAGCTTTTCACTTCCTTATACATGAGTGCCAGCTACTTGTTTATCGCATCACTCCCATGGGGGATTTGTTGATATATTTAGGTAGTGATGTGTGTGAACACTCTAGGACCGTTGGGGCACTTTTTTCCCTCTTTAGGAGTTTTTTTTCCCCTGGCTTGTATATACTCTTATTGCCCTAATGGGCTACTTATCTTTGTACATTCTAGTATTGTGTGTTATGCTCCAAGATTCTTCTTCTTCCTTGTGTTGTTTGTGTGCTTCCGCACACGTCTAACTCCAACAAAGACCTAATTTTTTGCACCATACATCTTTCCATGCATTCCCCAAGTATGCATACATAGGGCAACATTAAAAGGTCATGCACAAGGCACAAATTTTATTCAATCCATGCACTAACACACTTACCCATCATTCATTATGAGTTATGAGTACTTGGCATGATAACTATGACAACCATGTTGAAAGATCCAGAGGCCATCAAGGTTACAACTTCAGAACCTATAAAGGAACTCACAACCGAGAGCTTCTGAAATTCAACATTGACAACTGCTTTTGAGCAACTAGAATTTTTGAAAGCTTACAAATACCCATCATTTTGGAATCCAAGGAAGCATTACACACAAAGTGACCAAAAACTGCAAAGCCTTGTAGTGAAAAAATGAAGAACAAGATAATCGACCTTGCTACATGTGGAAGACAGACCACTCTTGTTGATACATGATGGACACTACCTCTCAAAGTCCTACATGGAACGACCACTCCAACAAGGGTCTGTAAGGGATGACAGACTGGAGAGGGGGGGAGTGTTGGGGCTCAAGGTCAAGCATGAAGGATGGGAACAACATTAAAGAAGTCGACACACAAGAAGAGGGAGCATGTACGGAGCTCCAAGAAGTATATGTCAAATTTTCAAAAGAAATCCCTATAAAAATAGTGATTTTCATCACTAGAAACCAAACATTATTTCACATTTTTGAAACTCCATTTTGTTCAAGCCAAGGAGTCCTTGAGCTTGAGGAGTCCTAGAGGTATCTATCTACCAATTTTCATAATTTTTAGACTCTGTTTGAGCCCTCAAATAAGCCCTAAAACCCAATTTTTAACTAGGCTAGACACTAGGTCTGGACAGAGCCAAAACTAGTAGAAAAACTATAAAAGGTGCTAGAGAGATCATTTTTTGGGGTTAGTTGGTTAGATATTTGAGCCTTTGTAAGAGATTTCTTTTGTAATGGAAGACCTTCCATTGTTCCACTCTTTGCTCTTACCTTGTGTGCACGTGTGTATGTGTGTGCATGCTTGTGTGCTTCTCACTCATGCACTTGTGTCTTCACTTGCTCATCGTCTTCATACCAATCGTCACGTCTCCATGGATTGAAATATATGAGGTGGATCTCCTCACATTGGTACTTACCATTGTGCTAGAGTAATATTTTGCTTCTTATTTTTCCAAGTTATAGCTGAGCTGGCCTCTTGCTTTGGCTTTTGAACTACTATGTTCTAATGTTCCACTATATATTTCTTGAAATTCTCAGGCACTTCAAATTTGATATTGCTTTTCTAGTTACATCCACCCCTTTTTCTTTATATTTCTCTTGTTCATTTGTTTGCTCATCTTCTTATATTTGATAGGTAATCTCTTTCTCTTGTGTGGCACACTCTTTTCTTGATTTTATAGGGGGTCTCTGTCCATGCCAAAATATTGTTCCTCCAGAAGGGTCTCTTGAATGTCATGGAATCTGCAGTTCTTTCTAGAGTTTGGCGTAATGATTCTACCTTTTTATCATGGGTTCATGTCTATAGACTCATAGTCTTTGTATGGGTATGGCAGCTCATCAAGGACTTGCTCTAATACTAGGTTTTGTGACATAAAGATATTGATCATGAAAAGATCGTACCCATCCTCATCACATAATTATTCTTCCACTTTTTTTAAATGCACACATCCATAGTAGAAAATTTTTTATTCCATGAATATGGCTCGAATTCTTTATTATTGAATACTTATTCTGTTGATATATTTAGGTAGTGATGTGTGTGAACATGTTAAAAATAAAGAAGTAAGCTCGTATATATTTTTGCAAAAAGGATTTTCTTCAAGTAGAAGGAAAATAAAAAAATGAAAAATAGAAGCATTTACTTCAGCAAGTAGTGGAGGCCAAAAGAGAATCATTCAAAAGAGAATCAAATCCAAAAACTGAACTGTAAGAGGAGTGGCTGTCCAAAGTAGTGGAGAAATGATGGAGAAGAGCTCTCAAACTCATCATGAGAGTTTTTGGTCACTTGGCTATAAAAGAGGCAAGGGAGGACACTCAAGAAGAGTGGAAGAAGGCTTGGAAGCCCCCTTGTAGCTACTTCATTTGTTTTGAGTCATTTCGTTCAGTTCACTCTCATAGAGTATGTCGAGCCGCACACCCAATTCTGGGTAGTCTACTTGTGAGAGTCATATCTCTCAATATATGTATCCAATTTTAGTGTTTAAACATTCCTTGGAAAGCGTATCTTGAAAACTTCCTCTCTCTAAAACAGTTTTATGAAATTCTTTATGCTCTGTGAGTTATTCAATTTTTAGTGAAGTCCAGTTTTCAGCCTAACGGAGTGGACAGGTAGCCTATTTTGTATCAACAAGTTGCCAACCCAAATCTACTCCAAACTGAGTGTTTGATAGCTCATTTTAAAGCTATAGGTGTCTAGTTTGAGTGAACAAAGTTTCAAGTTCATTGCATTTTTCAAATTGGTACCAATTTTCATTTGAAGGTTCAGCTATTGGGCAAGAGTCTTGATCCTAAGAAGGTCCTCTACACTTTCTGCTGCAAATAGGAGAGGAATTCTCCAACAATTGGTATCAGAGCATTGGATTTTGAAGAGGCAAAGCATTGGAACTGAAGTGAAGCAAAGGAGAAGCTACAAATCAAGGGGGAGCTTCATAAACTCAAGGAAGAGCGCCACACAATACTTGAGGTAAACTTCAATTTTGGAAGTTTTCAATGGCTAATTTAGGACAACAAGTTGAGAAGTTAAACAAAGATAATTTTTAGTCTTGGAGGTATAGAATGATAAATTACCTTAAAGGTAAAGGTTTATGGAGTCTAGTTAGTGGAGACCATCCACAACCGGTGGACCTTGAAGATCCCAACATTACTCCGGCACAAAGGAGACAATTTGCTGATTGGGAAGAGAGGAATCGAAGGGTGATGTTCCTCATCTAACAAGTTATTTCTAACACTATGATTGGTCATGTGCAAAGCTTAGAAACAGCCAAGGAAGTTTGGGAAGCATTGGAGAAGGTGTATGCTACCTCAACAAGGTCTCAAAGGATGCAACTCAAGAACGAGCTCAACAACATGAAGAAAAGCTCAAACCAAAGCATTAGTGAGTATACATTGAGGATCAAGGAGCTTCCAGATCAGCTAGCATCAGTTGGATGCAAGATAGAAGAGGAAGACATCCTCCAAACAGCCCTCAATGGCTTGAGGAGTGAAGAAAAGTGGAAGCCCCTCATCACAAACATTCTTTATAGAGATCATCTACCAACATTCAACGAGATTTAATTTATACCAAATCTTGTGGCTGAAGAGGTAGCTCAACAAGGAGAAGGCAATAAAGGTCAGGACAGTCATAGTCAAATGTTATATGCAGGAAGAGGTAGAGGAAGGAACTCAAGAGGAGGCTCGAGAGGAAGAGGAAGAAGTTACAACAACACAAATTTCAGCCAACACAACTCGGAGGACAACTCAAATGACAACACACATGGAAGAGGTCGAGGAAGAAATAGAGGAAGAGGTCGAGGTTCATACAATCCTCATAAAGGTATAACATGTTATCATTGTGGTAAAATAGGACATTATGCAAATGATTGTTGGCAAAAGAATGGAAGGCTGAATGGAGGCAACCAAAGGAGCCAAAATAACTATGCGAGTACATCAAGTGAAGGAGACAAGCAAACCATGCTTGCCATGAAGCATGACTACAACAACTCGAGAAGTGATAACCAAAAATGGTTCATAGATTCAGGTTGCAGCAACCATATGACATGCCAAGGAGATTTATTCACAAAGCTAAAAGCTCCAAGTGGAAAAGGATGTGTGGAGACCGGCGATGAAACTCAACACGCAATTGAGCATGTTGGAGATATCAAGCTTGGAGATAGAAAGGTATTGGCTGATGTTCTTCATGTTCCTACTATTGCAAAGAATTTGATTTCAGTAGGACAAATGGTAGAGAAAGATATCATGTTATCTTCAATGAAAAATGATGCTTTATAAAGAATCCAAAAGAAGGATTCAAGGTCATTGCTCAAGGAAGGAAAGAAAGTAGGATGTTCACCTTGGACATTCAACAACCACATGAAAAGGTGATGTATATTCAGTTTGGAAACAAGAGGATTGCTGAAATCGATTTGTGGCATAAAAGATTTGGACATATCAACATTCCCAAGCTCAAGGACATGAGCAACCATGAAGTGGTAAGCTTTCTTCCAAGATTCAATGATGTTGGACTACATGAGTTTTGTGAAGCATGCCAACTAGGAAAGCAAACTCCACAACCATTCAAGAAGAGCAACTATGTGGTAAGGAATGTCTTCAACTTGATACACACGGATGTATGGGGACCATCACAACAACCATCAGTGGCTGGTAATAGATATTTTGTCACTTTTATCGATGATCATTCAAGAAAATATATATATATATATATATATATATATATATATATATATATATATACTTTTCTTGAATGATCATAAAATCAGATGTGTTCTCCATGTTCAAGAGATTTAAAGCACAGGTAGAAAAGGAAACAGGACGCTACATAAAGACCTTGAGGTCCGATGGAGGAGGAGAATATTTCTCCAAAGAATTTTTAGGTTTTCTTTATGAAAATGGCATCAAGAGACAATTTACATGTAGGTACACGCCTCAACAAAATGGAATAGCTGAAAGGAAAAATCGACATATCATAGAAGTTGCAAGATGCATGCTCAACGAGATGAAGATGCCACTAAACTATTGGGCTGAAGCAACTAGTACGGCCGTTTATTTGATGAACAAGTACACAACGGCTGGAGTGCATAATCTAACTCCCGAGGAGGTTTATTCCGGTAAGAAACCTGACCTTACACATCTCAAAGTTTTTGGGTGTGTGTGTTATGTTCACATCCCTCAAGAACTAAGGACAAAGATGGAGGCAAAGTCCGAAAAATGTATTTTTATTGGATATTCATCGGAGCAAAACAGATATAGGTGCTACAATCTGGTGACAAAGGAGCTACGAGTCTCACAAGATGTGGTATTTGATGAGCTAAGACCATGGTTTGGAGACAAAGGGAAAGAGAAGATTCTTGAAGAAGATTGTGAAGATGATGGAGGTGCTGTCCAAGAAGAATTTCAGCAAAGAAGCACTCAAATGTCAGGTCCAGAAGCTTCTACATCACTTGGAGAAAGCTCAACATGGAAAGGGAGACTAAGGAGTCATTCCTCATCACCAACATCATGTTATGAAAGATCTAAAGCTGAAAGTGCTGCCCAAAATAGTGATTCAAATGCAAGTGAAGAAGAGTATGAAGAGGTGATCACACCAAAGGTAAAGTTGAACCGGTTGAAGAAGCAATATTCAAAATAAAATGAAAGGAGGTCTTCGAGAGCAAGGTATCCAATTCAAAGGCTGAGCTATGATAGTTTTATTGCAAAGCATTTTGCATATATGACACAAGTGGTCAAAGACAAAGAATCGGATGCATATGAAGAAGCATGTACAACTACTTGATGCAAAGAAAGTACTTTTTGGATGTTCTTTTCAGATTTGGAATGAGTGAATGCAAACCACTCACTCAACCTATGGACACAAATGTGAAGCTATGCTCAAATGATGGAGAGAAGTTACATGATGTAACTACATACAGGAGTATTATAGGTTCCTTGATCTATGCTACGATCACAAGACCAGATTTGTGTTATATTGTTGGAGTTCTTTCTCAATTTATGCAAGCTCCTACAAGTGAACATTTAAATTCAGCCAAACAAATGCTAAGATATGTGAAGCACACTGTCAATCATGCATTGTTTTATAGATATGATGAAGAATTGCAGGTAAAGGGCTTTAGTGATGCTGATTGGGCTGGTTCAAAGGAAGATAGAAGATCTACTTTAGGTTATGTGTTTATGATAGGTAGCAAACCTATCACATGGAGCTCAAAGAAGCAACCTACTATTGCACTATCTTCTACAGAAGCTGAATATAGAGGTTTAGCTTTTGCAACTTGTGAAGCTATGTGGATTAAGAAGCTCTTGGCTGATCTTGATGTGCAGGTGGAGACCATTCTGTTGGGATAGATGGATGGATGCTCCAAGAGACTGAGTAGGTACTGCTAAACCTTCTTTCTACCAGCCCTCTTTTGCTTCAGAGTTGATAAGTAGACCTTCTTAGCTTTCCAATAGCACCAAAAAATAGCCTATGTACCTTGGAAGTGATGTGTGTAATGATTGAACCAAAACAGATAACTTTGAAGTTCACAAACTCAAGAAAACCTTCTATTTTTGTCTTGACACCTACTGGATGTTTTTCTCAGTGTGACCAGCACAGTAGAAATTGATAAAATTCCTTCTAGGGGTATTTAATTAGCTTAGTAAGCTACCATTTTCAAGTGGAATGATGTAAAAAGATAAACTATGCTAAGAGAAATCAATTTAGCAAGTTTAGCTATACCCCCGACTTTTTAGGACAGTAGCAGAAAATGACCAGAGTTCACCTCGATGCATATTTCTCTGAAATGGCTGAATAGAATCACTTCAAACTTTGATAGCATGTAGATGACTTTGAGCTGAATCCAACAAGCTTTGAATCACTTGATTTGGTGAAGAATTGACCGAGATATGCCCTTGACAAGTTGACAGACTTTTGAGTACACTAACAGAGAACTCGGAGATTAATGATATAGATGTATCTATTAATTAACACTTGTATACAATCCCATTGGCATGAATAACATTGCCTAATGGTGTAGAGGGGTGTAGGCTATGGTATAGTCCTTACACACACTCAAACTCAGTATAATGAGGCTCGGGAATGATCTCTCCTTTGCGCGACTTTTCATGTTCACTTTTTATATGAAGTGAGCAAAGATCTGAATTCAAATTCAAATTTTGGCTCCCTATGATTAAGCTCCTAAATGCTTGGAGATATTCCTTTAATCAAGTGAACTACTTTTTCCACGACTCACTTTGGTAGGTGATTACAAAAGAATCTAAGTCAATTTGACTTTTACAATGAGGTAAAGTGGTAATTAGCCACTAGCATATGTTCCTATGCTTCTTCATGTATGTGTAGACTTTAATGCATCCTTTGAGCCAAATGTGTAGGCTTGCAATTTACACCAACAGCTCCCCCTCAAGCCAAACATTTTGACTTAAGTCTTCATCTTCAATCTTCAAGTATATCCTGCAATCCAATCATGGATTTGGACGTGCAAAGTTTTGTTCCATCCAAAGCTTTAGTCAACAAATCTGCACATTGCATGTTTGTTGATACATAGGTAAGTTGAATGTTCTGGCTTATCAATTTCTCTCTCACATAACGGTAATGAACCTCTATGTGTTTGGTCCTAGCATGATAGATAGGATTAGCTGCAAGGTGAAGAGAACTTGTATTATCCCCAAAAATAATTGGTGAGCTAGTATACAATCCCAATTTTGTATACAAAAGTTAATTGCTTCTTGTGTGGCATTAGCCAATCCTCTATACTCTGCCTCTGTGGAAGACAAAGCAACAGTAGGTTGCTTCTTTGAAGACCATGAAATTGGTTCGTCACCTGCAAAGGAAATATATCCAGAAGTGCTCCTCCTATCATCCTTGCATCCTGCCCAATCTGCATCTGAATAAATTTTGATATCAATATCTGAAGTGTAAGGGAAATACAAACCATGGTTCTGTGTACCCTTGAGATACTTCAAGATTCTCTTGGCATCCTCTAAGTGAGGTATCCTTGGCTTGTGCATAAATTGACTTAGCACACTTACACCATCTGCAATATCAATTCTTGTAAGAGTAGCATAGTTCAAGCTACCCACCATACTTTGATAACCTGTAATGTCTTTGACTTCATCACCTTCATGGGCACTTAGCTTTAGGTTTACCTCCATTGGAGTGCTTGCTACTTTAGCATCCTGCAAGTGAAACTTCTTCAACATATCCTATACATACTTTTTTTTAGTAATGTATATCCCTGAATTAGTGTAAACTAATTCAAGCCCTAGAAAATACTTCAATAAACCAAGATCATTGATCTTGAACTCCTTCATCATCTGGCTTTTGATATACCTGATTCCATTGATATCATTACCTATAATGATGATGTCATCAACATAAACATAGAGATATATTACCTCTGAATTACTTCTCTTAATGAACAAAGAAGTATCAGCCTTGCTCATGACAAAACCTTGGTCTTGGAGGTATGTAGTTAACCTGTAATTCCATGCCCTAGGTGCCTGCTTCAATCCATATAAAGCCTTTTTTAATTTGCAAACATAAGTTACCTTCTTAGGATCCTCATAGCCATGAGGTTGTGACATATAAACTTCTTCTAAAATCCATCCATTCAAGAAAGCATTCTTGACATCCAATTGGTACATGTTCCAATTCTTTGATGCAACCACACTTACCAACACTCTGATTGTTGGCATCTTGGCCATAGGAGAAAATGTCTCTTCATAGTCAATGCCTTGGGTTTGTGCAAAACCCTTGGCTACCAATCTGGCTTTGTACCTATTAATTGTTCCATCAGAATTTCTTTTCAACTTATAGATCCATCTGGATCCTATTACCTTCATAGAATCCTTCTTGGGTACTAACTCCCATGTGTCACTCTCCTTGAGTGCTTCAATCTCCTCATCCATAGCTTCTTTCCATTCTGATTTGGTTATTGCTTCTTCATATGAACCTGGTTCTTCATTTGACAAATCTTTGGCAAGATAAACTGAATGTTTAGTAACAAGAGATGTATCATACCCATATCTGATAGGTTTCTTGCTTTCTCTTTGAGATCTTCTGATTGATTGAGTTGATGATTCAGGTATGTCTTCAAGCTTCTTTATCTTCATTTTGCCCTTGGACTTCCATGCCTTGAATTCTTCAAGGTTGATAGTGTCTTCATCATCTGAACTTGAGTCTTCATTCTGAGTAGGTTCCTCCTTTGCAAGTTTTGGAAATTCCTCTTCCAAATCATAGGGTAGTTTGACCTTCCTGCATTCATTCTCATACCAAGAATCATTTTCATCAAAGATCACATCTCTGCTTACCATAAATCCCTTATTGGTAGGATTATAAAACCTGTACCCTTTTTTATTTTGATCATACCCAATGAAAATGCATTTTCAGCCTTTGGATCTAGCTTACCTCTTACCTGAGAAGGAATGTGCACATATGCTACACATCCAAATATTTTGGAGTGATCTAATGATGGTCTCTTACCATTCCATGCTTCATAGGGTGTCATACCATCAAGTGACTTAGATGGTAACCTGTTTATGAGGTAAATGGCAGTAGAAACACTCTCTGCCCATAGATAGTTAGGTAATTTTTTCTCATTAAGCATAGATCTAGCTGTCTCAACAATTAACCTATTTCTTCTTTCAGCTACCCCATTCTGTTCAGGAGAATACCTTGTGGTTATCTCTCTTTTGATGCCTCTGTCCTGCAAGAAGTCTTCAAATTCATTGGAGAAGTACTCACCTCCTCCATCTTACCTTAGCCTCTTCAAATTCCTTCCTGTCTGGTTTTCAACTAATGCAAGATATTTCTTAAAACAATTAAATACCTCATCCTTGTGCTTCATGAAGTATAATACAGTCCATCTGCTATAATCATCAATGAAAGACACATAGTACCTTGATCCTGAGACTAAGGGATCTTTGCTAGGTCCCCAAACATATGTGTGTACAAGCTCTAGGTAGTCTTCATGCATATATCCTTTCTTGGAGAAGGGTAACCTGTGAGACTTACCAAATTGACAAGCACCACACTTGTAAATCATATGTTGCTTGGATACATTAGGTATCCCAAGCACACATTGGTCCCTGCACATTTGTTTCAAGGTTCTTTCTCCTATGTGCCCTAACCTTTTGTGCCAAATCTCAAGCTCTGAAAGTGTTTGATCTTTATAACTGTATAGTGCAATGTTCTTTGTATCTTCTAACTCAAAAGTAAAAAGTCTACCTGATTTTAATCCTCTTGAACCCATGTCTTGGGTCCTCCACATATTCTCCATATTGATTGAATCTGACCTGCAAACCTTTCTCCACAATCTGACCAACACTCATCAAATTTTTAGTAATGGTTGGTACATAAAGTACCCTGCTCAACAAATTCTGATTACCATCACAAGTTTTAACATTTCCAACTTTAACTACTAAATGCTTTGTATCATCACCTGTTTGGACTTGATGTTTACCTTTTGGTTCCTCAAGATCAGAGAGTAGTGCCACATTGCCAGCCACATGATTTGAGCACCCTGAATCAATGTAGAATAGGTGATCATCACTTGTACCTGACTTTGAAGTCATGTTCATAATCAGAAGAGAGTCATCCTGCTCCTCTGTGTAATTGTTGTAGTCCTTTCTGGTTTTGAATCCACCTTGGTAGTTGTCATTGTAATTGTTGTTGTAATTGTTGTTGTGGACTTGGTGATGATTGAACCTTCCTCTTGACTGTGAGTATCCATCTCTTTGGTAGCCTCTTCCTCTCTGATTTTTGTAATTCTTGAAACACTCATCTTGCTTACCTCCTCTCCCCCTTCCTCTTGAAGATCTACCTCTCCCTACATAGTTGGCTTGGGAGGTAGAGCCTTCATCTTCCATCTTCTTGCTCTTGCCTTTATCCTTAGACTTCTTATCAGTGTATAGGGCAGAAGAGTTATTACCTTTGGATGTATCTCCATTTTTGGTGAGCTTTGCTTCATGTGTAAATAGTTGTCCCATGAGAGTTGTAAGATCTGGAGTGTGCATGTCCATGTAGAGATCCATTGCAGTGGTGAAGCTTTCCCATTTGTCATCAGCCTTGATTCCATTGATCACTTGCCTTACAATTTGTTCTTCTTCAATTTCTTCTCCTATGCTTGCTAACTGATCTGCAACATCTTTGATCTTGGTCACAAATTCTGAAACATCTTGCTTAGGTTGCTTCCTTAGTGTTGTGAATTCAATCCACAACTGATTTTTCCTAGCCCTTGTATTGGAGGAAAAATATGATGACAAGGTTTCCCAAGTTTCTTGGGATGTCTTAGAATTTCTGATATGTGGAAAAAGAAAGTCAGAGATAGAGTTGAGTAAATAAGACCTTGCCAATGCATCCTTAGCACACCATGTGTTGAGCTTTTTTTGTTCTTCCTTGGTTGGTAATCCTCTTGCTTTGAATGAGGGCAATTCCTCATCTCCTGAGATGTATCTATAGAGACTCCTTCCTTGTAGGTAGGTCTTCATCCTTAGAGACCAAGCTTGATAGTTGTTCATGTCCAATTTATCAATAAATGAAGGAAAACCATCTCCCATTTTACCTCTATTGCTCTGATACCACTGTTGGGATAGATGGATGGATGCTCCAAGAGACTGAGTAGGTACTGCTAAACTTGCTTTGTACCAGCCCTCTTTTGCTTCATAGTTGATAAGTAGACCTTCTTAGCTTTCCAATAGCACCAAAAAATAGCCTATGTACTTTGGAAGTGATGTGTGTAATGATTGAACCAAAACAGATAACTTTGAAGTTCACAAACTCAAGAAAACCTTCTATTTTTGTCTTGACACCTGCTGGATGTTTTTCTCAGTGTGACCAGCACAGTAGAAATTGATAAAATTCCTTTAGCTTAGTAAGCTACCATTTGCAAGTGGAATGATGTAAAAAGATAAACTATGCTAAGAGAAATCAATTTAGCAAGTTTAGCTATACCCCCGACTTTTTAGGACTGTAGCAGAAAATGTATAGAGTTCACCTCGACACATATTTCTATGAAATGGCTGAATAGAATCACTTCAAACTTTGATAGCATGTAGATGACTTTGAGCTGAATCCAACAAGCTTTGAATCACTTGATTTGGTGAAGAATTGATCGAGATATGCCCTTGACAAGTTGATAGACTTTTGAGTACACTAATAGAGAACTCAGAGATTAATGATATAAATGTGTCTATTAATTAACACTTGTATACAATCCCATTGGCATGAATAACATTGCCTAATGGTGTAGAGGGGTGTAGGATATGGTATAGTCCTTACACACACTCAAACTCAGTATAATGAGGCTCGGGAATGATCTCTCCTTTGCGCGACTTTTCATGTTCACTTTTTATATGAAGTGAGCAAAGATTTGAAATTCAAATGCAAATTGTGGCTCCCTATGATTAAGCTCCTAAATGCTTGGAGATATTCCTTAAATCAAATGAGCTACTTTTTCCATGACTCACTTTGGTAGGTGATTACAAAAGAATCTAAGTCAATTTGACTTTTACAATGAGGTAAAGTGGTAATTAGCCACTAGCATATGTTCCTATGCTTCTTCATGTATGTGTAGACTTTAATGCATCCTTTGAGCCAAATGTGTAGGCTTGCAATTTACACCAGCACATTCCAATTTATGGTGACAACATGTCAAGCATTCACTTGACAAACAATCCAATGTTTCATGCACGAAGCAAGCACATAGAAGTGCATTATCATTATGTTCGAGAAAAAGTTTTGAGCAAGGATGTGGATATAAAGTTCATTGGAACTAATGACCAGGTTGCAGACATGTTTACAAAGTCCTTAGATGCTTCTAAGCTAAAGAGGTTCAAGGATGACATCAACTTGCAAGATATGGCTGAAGGTGCAAGCTCACATGTGAGCTTAAGGGGGAGTGTTAAAAATAAAGGAGTAAGCTCGTATATATTTTTGCAAAAAGGATTTTCTTCAAGTAGAAGGAAAATACAAAAATGAAAAATAGAAGCATTTACTTTAGCAAGTAGTGGAGGCCAAAAGAGAATCATTCAAAAGAGAATCAAATCCAAAAACGGAACTGTAAGAGGAGTGGTTGTCCAAAGTAGTGGAGAAATGATGGAGAAGAGCTCTCAAACTCATCATGAGAGTTTTTGGTCACTTGGCTATAAAAGAGGCAAGGGAGGACACTCAAAAATAGTGGAAGAAGGCGTGGAAGCCCCCTTGTAGCTACTTCATTTTTTTTTAGTCATTTCGTTCAGTTCACTCTCATAGAGTATGTCCAGCCGCACACCCATTTTTGGGTAGTCTACTTGTGAGAGTCATATCTCTCAATATATGTATCCAATTTTAGTTTTTAAACATTTGTTGGAAAGCTTATCTTGAGTACTTCCTCTATCTAAAAGAGTTTTATGAAAATCTTTATGCTCTGTGAGTTATTCAGTTTTTAGTGAAGTCCAGTTTTCAGCCTAACTGAGTGGACAGGTAGCCTGTTTTGTATCAACGAGTTGCCAACCCAAATCTACTCAAAATTGAGTGTTTGATAGCTCATTTTAAAGCTATAGGTATCTAGTTTGAGTGACCAAAGTTTCAAGTTCATTGCATTTTTCAATTGGTACCAGTTTGCATTTGAAGTTTCAGCTGTTGGCAAGAGTCTTGATCCTGAGAAGGTCTTCTACACTTTCCACTGCAAATAGGAGAGGAATTCTCCAACAGAACACACTAGGACCACCGGGGCACTTTTTTCCCTCTTTAGGAGGTTTTTTTCCCCCAACTTGTATATATGCCTATTGCCCTAATGGGCTACTTATCTTTGTACATTCTCTAGTAATACATTATGTATTGAGTGTTGTGCTCCAAGCTTCTTCTCCTTCCTTGTGTTATTCGCGTGCTTCCGCAGACGTCTATCTCTAACGATTGGTATCAAAGCACATCATCGCTTCATCTAGGGCGCTGTCGACACTCCTCAATTTGCAGTCTCAGAATTTCACGAACTTTGGTGAGCATACTCAGCATGTTTCTGAGATTTGCGCTCGTTTCGGCCTCCAAACGCACTATCATAGCGCTTGTGAGGCTATTTTGTCTTTTTGTGCCAAAGGTATATAACAGTTTTTGTTCACCAGTATAAGCGTCTCGAAGTCTGCTACATGCCTAGTGGAATTTCTCTGGGCAATTCTGTTCAACTTTTTGAGATACAATCAATTTTCTGCATCAAGGTATTTTAGTCACCGGCCATGGCTGAAAGCAGTGATGTACTCTGTATGTCGGCTGTTTAGGATAAGTTTGATGGTACCAACTACCCGTTATGGGCTTATATGATGCGACATCTGTTGGTTGCAAATAGATTGTGGAACATTGTACAGGGTGTCAAAAAACGTCCCATCACACCTGCAACTGTTACAACTGCAGGTACTGAAGTTGATGTAGAAGGTGTCGAAGACGATGATAATCTGCATATTCCTATCTGTGCTACGATTTCTGTTGCACCTACTACAGAGCAGATTTGCTGGGATGGCAGGGATGCCCAGGCACATGCATTGATAGCTTTGTCTATCAAACGTGCCATTATTCCTCACATTCGCTCTTGCAGAACAGCTAAGGATGCTTGGGATACACTTACCACATTGTACCAAGCTAGGAATGAGGCTCGTGTTGCTTACCTCTGAAAATAGTTGGAGAGTGAGCACATGAATGAAGGTGATTCTATGGAAAATTTCCTAACGAAGATCAAAGACTTGAAGGAACAGTTGATTTCTGCTGATGAGATTATACCAGATAGCTCACTTGTGCACACCGTTCTGAATGGACTTCCTGATTCATATCAGAGTTTTGCTTCTACTCTTTGATTGATGATGAAAGGCAATGCAAATGCCTTATCATTTGAGGAGTTAGTCTCTATTATGTTGCAGGAAGATTAGTCTAGGCAGAACAGGTCCATTATGCAAGTTGCAGATCAAGCTTTCCTGGCTAGTCTGAAGGGCAAAGGAAAATGGAGCTCTTCAACTAGTAAGCAGAAATCTGCTAATTTTGCATATTCAAAGAAGGAAGATAAAGATGAAATTAGAAAAGCAGAATATGTTTTGTAAGTACTGTAAAGGGAATGATCATATCATAAAGAACTGTCCAAAATTGGCTGCTAAAGAGGCAAAGAAGAAAGAGGCTGGAATGATAGTTGATTTTGACCCATCTTCTCATGAGCAGTGCATGTCTGCAGTAGACTCAAATGTTTGGTATTTTGACATTGGGGCGACCAAACATATTACCTCGCAGCGTAGTTTCTTCTCTTCACTCGAGCCTGCCCCTATAGGGAATAATGTTACATGCGCCAACAACTCCTCTTATCTTGTTATCGGAGTTGGTAAGATCATTTTAACTACTGCTGATGGTAGTTCTTTCACTTTGTCAGATGCTTTATTTGTGCCAAGGATCAAGAAGAACCTCTTATCAGTTTCTGCATTAGCCAAGATTGATTTGGTTATGAAATTTGTTGATGACAGGTGTACAGTTCATGATTTGTCAAATGGCGATGCGATTATTGCTTCTGGCATTTTATGTCATGGGCTGTATAAGCTCATAGACTATGAAAGATCTGTAAATGATTTGGCATGTGCAGTAAATGATTCTCAGACTATGTCAGATGTAAAGCTTTCGCATGCATGCTTTGGTCATGTGAATTTTGCTAGTTTGCTACGCCTACAGAAATCTGAAATGGTGTCCTCTTTGCCCAAACTTGAGGCACCTGGAAAACATGTTTGTGAAAGCTGTATTTTTGAAAAAATGGAGCATTCATCCTTTCCAAAAGATGGTTCAGTTTGGGCTACTCTAAAATTGTAGCTTGTACATAGTGATGTATATGGTCCTATGCAGACACCTTCTTTTGGGAATTATCCTTACTTCTTGACTTTCATTAATGATTTTTCTACGCATGCATGGGTATATCCATTGAAGGCAAAGTCCGAAGTGTTCATGTGCTTCAAATAGTTTTTGGTTTTGGCTGAAAATCTGTCAACATGTAAAATGGGCACCCTCCGTTCTGATCGAGGGGGGGGGGAATATATGTCTTCTGATTTTAATGCATTTCTGGCTGAACGTGGGATAAAACACCAATGTACAGTGTCGTATACACCTCAAGAGAATGGAGTTGTTGAACAAAAGAACAGGTCACTCATGGAGATGGCGAGGTGTATGGTCAAGAGTCAGGGTTTACCACATAGTTTCTGGCTTGAGGCTGTCATGTGTGCAGCATATGTACTGAACAAGTGTCCCACTAAAGCACTGCAGTCTATCACTCCATATGAAGCTTGGCATGACCGCAAGCCATCTGTTGCTCATCTGTGTGTTTTTGGTTGTTTAGCATACACATTAGTGCTTGAACAATATCACAGAAAGTTGGATGATAAAGCAGTAAAATGTATTTTTGTTGGATACAGTTCTGAAAGTAAAGGCTATCGTCTGTATCATCCACAGACTAAATGCATTTTGGTTAGCCGTGATGTTTTTGTGGAGGATGCTATTCAACCATTGCTTTCATGTACTAAGGAGACATCTGTTAGCTCCAAAGACATGTATGATACTTTGGTGCCTCTTTTTACAGGTGGACAGTCTAGTGTTGGTCCCAATGAGGCAACTTCTCAACCTTTGCAGGTTTCATATGATGATGCAGATCATTCCATTTCTGATGCAGATTTACATGATGCACTAGTTGATGAGAGAGCTGATATTGAGCAGGAAAAAACTATGCCAAAGTGGTTGGTGTAGACTTTGCGTGATAGCAAATTAGATGCACCTCTGTCATATCGTACTCGTTCAGGCTCTCATAGTGCCTCTTTTGCATCAGATTGCTATGCTATGGGTGCATCTAGTCTCTATGATGAGAATGAGCCTGTTTCGTTTGATGAAGCACAAAATTCAAAAAAATGGATCGCTACTATGCAATCTGAATATGATGCAATAATGAAGAATGGTACTTTGTCTTTATGTGACTTGCCTCCTAGTAAGAAGGCCATTGGCACTAAGTGGGTATACAAGTTGAAGCGTAAACCTGATGGTCCAATTGATAGGTATAAGTCTAGGCTTGTTGCAAAGGTTTATGCATAGGAAAGAGGCATTGATTTTGATGAGACCTTTGCACCTACATGACGTATGACTACTGTTCGGAGCATTTGTGCACTTGGAGCCCATCATGGTTGGAATGTACATCAGTTGGACATTAAAACTACATTTCTGAATGGTGACTTGCATGAAGAAGTGTATGTTTTTCAGCCCCGTGGCTTTGTGCAGAAAGGGCATGAGAACCAGGTGTGCAGGTTAAAGAAGGCATTATATGGTTTAAAGCAAGCACCACGTGCTTGGTATGAGAAGATACATGCCTATTTGATTGCAAATGGTTTTGAGAGCATTCCAACTGAAGGCACCTTATATGTTAAGCGTGCTAATGATGTGCTTCTGATCATTGTTGTCTATGTTGATGACATCTTGTTCACTGGTCCTATTGAGAAGCATATTGCTGATTTTAAGGCTGATTTGCATGCCTCATTTGAGATGTCTGATTTGGGGCATTTGCATCACTATTTGGGCATTCAGTTTATGCAAGTTGATGGTGGAATGGCTTTGTGTCAAACGAAATATATTGACACATTATTGTAGCCTTTTGGCCTTGAAGATTGTAAGCCTATTGCCACTCCTATGGAGATAGGTTTACGATTGAGTTTTCATGATGCTCGAGATGCATTTGATGCTGTTCTCTATCAGCAGGTTGTTGGATGCTTGGTTTACTTATGGATTACTCGGCCAGATATTCAGTTTGCTATCTCATAGATGAGCAGATTTATGCATTGCCCAGGAGTCAAGCATTGGCAGATAGTTTAGCGCATCTTTCGCTACTTGAGTGGTACTCGGCTACATGGGTTTTTTTATCCCAAGCAGGGATCACTACCGCTGGATTTGCATGCTTTTTCTAACTCTGATTGGGTTGGTTGCTATGACACTCGTGTGTCCACTAGTGGCTTTTGCTTCATGCTTGGTAGCTCATGTATATCTTGGTTGAGCAAGAAGCAGCCTACTGTGGCCACTTCTAGTTGTGAGGCTGAGTATAGGGAAGCTTTCACTGCTATTGTTGAGTGTGTGTGGCTCGACGTCTTATGGCTGATTTGGGTGTTGGTCAGTCTTCTGCCACCACCATCTTCACTGACAGTCAGAGCACATTGGCAGTTGCGAGGAACCCTGTGTTCCATGCTAGCACTAAGCACATTGAGATGCATTATCATTATGTTAGGGAGAGGTTCTCTACTGGGGAGATCAGCTTGGCATATGTGCCCACACAGGAGAACATTGCAGACCTTTTCACGAAGGCTCTGCCTAGGGAGAGGTTTGAAGCTTTCCGCAAAGCTTTCGGCTTACTTCTTTTTGTGGAGTGATTTGCACATAGCTTGGCACTTCCTTATACATGAGTGCCAGCTCCTTGTTCACCGCATCACTCCCAGGGGGGATTTGTTGATATATTTAGGTAGTGATGTGTGTGAACACACTAGGACCGTCGGGGCACTTTTTTCCCTCTTTAGGAGATTTTTTCCCCCGGCTTGTATATATGCCTATTGCCCTAATGGGCTACTTATCTTTATACATTCTCTAGTAATACATTCAGTATTGTGTGTTGTACTACAAGCTTCTTCTCCTTCCTTGTGTTGTTCGCGTGCTTCCGCACATGTCTATCTCCAACATATTCTATATATGCACAAGTTGAAGTGCACGCTCAATCATATGCTAAGTTAAAGCCTTCAAGCACTTCTTTATTAATGAAGGAGCATTGCAACATGGCAAAGGAATCTTTTGCATGAGATGTATCTCATGTAACTTATCAATAAAAGTCTAAATTTTTGGCTATAGCTTATTTAGGAGAAAACTTAGGTGATTAGCTAGACTATTTTCCTTCGTTATATAAAGAGATCTTGTAGGTCCATATGTGTTGAGCCAACGAGTGTAGTATTAGGAATCTTATACTATAGCTACCACCTCCAAGTGGTCTCTTGATCTTTTGGAAGCATCATTTAGTTAATCTCTACACATATGTAGAGATTGCAAAGACTTGCCAAGAACCATTGACACGTTTTCATGTAACTTCGTGAGGCTATTTCACTTAGCTCCATGCATCATTTTGTATAAATTTTTATTTTCTCAAAAGAGAATTTTGTGAAATTTCTTTTTTCTTGTGAGCTCCAGTTGGTGTCAAGATCATATCTATATATTCTATACACTACACGTTGGTATTCTACTACAATCTCAAACAATAAGTTGATCTTAGTAGGGTCCATTGTGTCTCTTGTTGCATTTGAGGGATCCAAACTCCCACATTTGGTACTAGAGAAACCATAAGCTTGAAGAAGGACCTTTGGGAGATATTGAATTGAAGAAATAAGCTTTTGAAAGTGGTCGAGAAAATTTGAAGAGAAGACGGTTGTAGAAAAGATGGTAGCGCTTAGGAGAAGGCTACAAACTCAACATTGCTTGGAACAAAGGGGCCTAGAACAAGGATTTAAAGGTACTTCTTATCATTGTCCACTATTATTCACATCCTTAGAGGTTCAGGAAGTAGGGATACATAACGATTGAAGTTTCAAATAATATTGAGAAGTTAGAAAATAACAATTGTCAACCTTGGCGGTTTAGGATAAAGAATTACTTGATGGGAAAGAATATTTGGGAAGTAGTGACAAGTGGTGAAGTTAGGCCAACACTTACTGCAACTACACCAACTACTCAACAAATGGAATGGGAGGGATAAATGAGTGATTTTATTTCTCTCTCAGCATGTTTTAAACCCCATTATAGAACTTGTACAATAGCTAGAGATCATATGACATATGGGAATGTCTAGAGAGGATGTATTCAACAAACACTAAAGCTAGGAAAAATACAACTTAAAAATGAGATTAACAACCTAAAAAAGATTCCATTCACAACCAAAACTGATTATATTCTCAAATTCAAAGAGTTGGTAGATGCATTAGGTTCAATTGGATGCAGGCTTGAGGCTAATGATCTAGTGGCCTTAACACTCAAGTGTCTCAATGAAGATGATAAGTTGAAAGTATTTATGACTTTGATATATGTAAAATATAATTTACCAAATTTTGAACAATTTATTAGCCTTATGGTCACAAAGGAAATGAACCTTCAAGGCATCCTTCTCAAGGGTGAATCAGCCCCAAGTGTTTTATGCACAAAAATCTAGAGGAAGGAATGCAAGAGAAAGTTCAAGAGGAAGAAGAGGTAGAGGAGTATCAAACGGTTTTAAACAAATCCAACAAGCATCAAATGAAGGGGGTAAATGGCAAAGGAATGGAAGAGATAGAGGAAGGAAAGAGCATATAGAGGAGAAAGATACTCAAGCAATCAAGATGGAGGAAACATAACGGTTGCTTCATATGTGGAAGGCAAGGGCACTTTGCAAGGTATTTCTATCAAAATGAATCCAACTATAGCCATGCAAGTGATAAGACACAATTTAACTATGCTTCAACTTCACGTGATGTCCATTCTATGTTAGCAATGGAGTATATGCAAGGAGGAAAGGAAACCATGGATGGAAAGTGGTATATAGACAATGGCTACTCAAACCACATGTCATTGTAACAAGGACTGCTTCACAAATTTGCGTTTACTAACTACTTTGGGACATGTAGATATAGGTGATACTATCAAACATGGTATTTAGAATGTTGGAAATGTTCAATTGTAGAGAAAATGAGGTGTACAAAGATATTATATGTACCAACAATTACAAAGAACCTTGTCTCCATGGGAAAAATGGTGGAGAAAAGTTATCAAATCAAGTTCAAGCATAAAGGATGTTTTTTTTTTAGATCCAAAGATAAGATACAAGTTGATTGCAAGATCTTTTATACTTGACATACCCCAACCTACTCTCAACCTATGTACTTTACATATAACAACAAGATGATAATTGAAATAGATCCTTGGCACAAGAGAATTGGACATGTAAATTTGCAAAGATTGAAAAAGATGCAAGAAAGGATCATTGTAGAAGGGCTTCCCATCTTCAAAGGAAATGCATCAATTATGTGATTCATGCATGAAGGAAAAGCAAACAAGATTTTCCTTCAAAAGGAAAAGGCATGTTTCTAGATATCTGCTTGAGTTGGTTTGTTGATGTATGGGGGCCTACAAGAGAAGATTCATTCAGGAGGAAATATATATTATGTTACATTAATAGATGACTACACTAGGAAGGTGTGGATTTATTTTTTCAAACATATAAGTGATGTGTTTCAAAACATCAAAAGTTTAAGGTTGTCGTAAAGAAAGATCTAGACATGTATGTGGTATGTGTAAGGTTGGATAGACGCGTGAGTACTTCTAAAATTGAGCTCAAAACTTTCCTAAAATAAAATGGTATTAGGAGAAGATTTACATATAGGTGTACACTACAACATGATGGTGTGGCTCAGGAAAGAATAGGTATGTTCTAGAGAGAACAACAGCAATGTTGGATGAGATGAACATGCCTCTATGTTATTGGGGGGATGTTGATTCCACTAGCATATACATTATAAATAGGAAACCAATAGGGGGAGTACATGATATTACTCTTGATAAATCTTGGTATGGAAGGGAACCAAATTTAAAGCACTTCAGGATCTTTGGGTGCACTTGTTATTTGCAAATACCATAAGAGTTAAGATCAAAATAGGATGCTAGAGTGGAAAAATGTGTAGTTCTTGGATATGTAGCTAAACAAGGATATAGGTATTAGAATCCCTCCCCAAAGGAACTAGGAGTTATTAGAGATGTTGTGTTTGATTAACTCACACCTTGATATGTAGAGATTTGTGATTTATAAGCTAAATACTTAAGAGAAGGAGACACGGTACAAGAACAAAGGATATAATGATAGAGTATGAATATGTGGACCTTCAACATTAGGTCAAAAAAATCAAGATTCAATCGTCTGGATGGCATGATGGAGGTTCTTCTTCAATCTCTCAAGGAATTGCAAAAAAAGATAAATACAAGGGAAAGTTTCTTGAAGATAAGATATGTGGGCAGCCATGCCTACACAAGATGAAGATGGAGAAGTAGAAGAAAAGATTCAAATTCTAGGAATCTTAAGAACCAAGAAAAGGTAAAAAACACTATTTGAGTACCACGAAGGTCTTCAAATAGAGTAAGATATCATGTACAAAGATTTAAATATGATACATTCATTGTTAAATATTTTGCATATATGTATCAAGAGATTTAATGTGAAGATCCTACTACATATGAGGAGACATTTTTGCATAAGGAGTTGAGAGATGCTATGGATGATGAAACGTAGGCAATAAGGGAGAAAAAAAATTGGGAAATAGTCCCAAGAACTTGAGCAAAGAAGCCCATTAGCTACAAGTGGGTACACAAAGTCAAATGGAATGCAGATTGATCGCTTGCTAGGTTCAAAGCCCAGCTTGTGGCAAAGGGATATGCACAAGGCTATGGGCTGGATTTCAAGGAAATTTGCACTAGTGGCCAAGATGCCAACCATAAGTTCTATCACTGCATTAGGAGTCACAAAAGTATCAAAGTGCTATCAGCTTAATTGTTGGAGTAAGATGTCTATGGAAGCACGCGAATAGCACAAATGAAGAAGAAGAATCTTAGAGCACAAAACACAATACTGAATGTATTACCACTAGAATGTACAAAGGTAAGTAGCCCATTAGGGAAATAGGCGTATATACAAGCCAGGGGAGAAAAACCTCCTAAAGAAGGAAAAAAGTGCCCCGACAGTCCTAGAGTGTTCACACACATCACTACCTAAATATATCAACAAATCCCCCTTGGGAGTGATGCGGTGAACAAGGAGTTGGCACTCATGTATAAGGAAGTGCCAAGCTATGTGGAATCAATCCACAAAAGGAAGTAAGCCCAAAGCTTTGTGGAAAGCTTCAAACTTCTCCCTAGGCAGAGCCTTCGCAAAAAGTTCTGCAATGTTCTCCTGTGTGGGTGCATATGCCAAGCTGATCTCCCTAGTAGAGAACCTCTCCCTAACATAATGATAATGCACCTCAATGTGCTTAGTGCAAGCATGGAACACAGGTTTCCTCGCAATTGCCAATGCACTCTGACTACTAGTGAAGATGGTGGTGGCAGAAGACTAACCAACATCCAAATCAGCCATAAGGCATCTGAGCCACTCACACTCAACAGTCGCTGTGAAAGTTGCCCTATACTCAGCCTCACAACTGGAAGTGGCCACAGTAGGCTGCTTCTTGCTCAACCAAGATATACATGAGCTACCAAGCATGAAGCGAAAACCACTAGTGGACACACGAGTGTCATAGCAACCAGCCCAATCACTGTGAGAAAAAGCATGCAAATCTGGCGGTAGTGATCCCCACTTGGGATAAGCAATCCAAGCAGCTAGGTACCACTCCAGTAGCGAAAGATGCGCTTAATCGCCTACCAATGCTTGACACCTAGGCAATGCATAAACTTGCTTATCTGTGAGACAAAAAACTAAATATTTGGTCACGTAATGCATAAGTAAATCAAGCATCCAATAGCCTGTTGATAGAGAACAACATCAAATGCATCTCCACCATCATGAGGACTCAATCGTAAACCTATCTCCATAGGAGTGGCAATAGGCTTAGAGTCTTCAAGACCAAAACACTACAACAATGTGTCAATATATTTCATCTAACACAAAGCCATTCCACCATCAACTTGCATAAAATAAATGCCCAAATAGTGATGCAAATGCTCCAAATCAAACATCTCAAATGAGGCATGCAAATCAGCCTCAAAATCAGCAATATGCATGTCATGAGGACCAATAAGCAGCATGTCATCAACATACACCACAATGATCAGAAGCACATCATTAGCAGGCTTAACATATAAGGTGCTTTCAGTTGGACTATTCTCAAAACCATGTGCAATCAGATAGGCATGTATGTTTTCATACCAAGCACGTGGTGCTTGCTTTAAGCCATATAAAGTCTTCTTTAACCTACATACCTGGTTTTCATGCCCTTTTTGCACAAAGCCACATGGCTGAAAAACATACACTTCTTCATGCAACTCACCATTCAAAAATGTTGTTTTAATGTCCAACTAATGTACATTCCAACCATGATGAGCTGCAAGTGCATAGATGCTACGAACAATAGTCATTCAGCAAGTAGGAGCAAAGGTTTCATCAAAATCAATGCTTCTTTCCTACACATAACCCTTTGCAACAAGCCTAGCCTTATACCTGTCAACTATTCCATCAAGTTTATGCTTCAGCTTGTATACCCACTTATGCTAATGGTCTTCTTGCCAGGAGGCAAGTCACATAAAGACCAGGTACCATTTTTCATGATAACATCATATTTAGATTGCATTGCAGCTATCCAAAGTTCAAAATTTTGTGCTTCATCAAACAAAACAGGTTAAGTCTCATCACAGAGACTAGAGGCAGCCATAGCATAGCAATCTAATGCAAAAGAGGCACTATGAAATCATGAACGAGTATGATATGACAAAGGTGCATTTAATTTGTTGTCACACAAAGTCTTCACCAGCCATTTTGGCATAGTTTTTGCTTGCTCAATATCAGCTCTCTCACCAACAAGTGCATCATGCAAATTTGCATTAGAAATGGAATGATCTGCATCATCACATGAAACCTGCAAAGGCTGAGAAGTTGCCTCATTAGGACAACACTAGACTATCCACCTATAAAAAGAGGTAGCAGAGTATCATACATGTCTTTGGAGCTAACAGATGTCTCCTTAGTACATGAAACTAAGGGCTGAATAACATCTTGCACAAAAAGAACATCACAGCTAACAAGAATGTGTTTAGTCTATTGATGATATAGACAATAGCCTTTGCTTTCAGAACTGTACCCAACAAAAATACATTTTACTGCTTTATCATCCAATTTTGTGCGATGTTGTTCAAGCACCAATGCATATGCCAAACAACCAAAACAATGGAGATGAGAAACACATGTCTTGCGACCATGGCAAGCCTCATATGGAGTAGTATACTACAGTGCTTTAGTGGGACACCTATTAAGTACATTTATTGCACACATGACAGCCTCAAGCAAGAAACTATGTAGTAAAGCATGACTCTTGACCATACACCTCGCCATCCCCATGAGTGACTTGTTCTTCCATTCAGCAACTCCATTTTGTTGAGGTGTATATAGCACCATACACTGATGTTTTATCCCATGTTCAGCCAAAAATGCATTAAAGTCAGAAGACATATATTCCCCCTTGATTAGAACGGAGGGTGTCCATTTTACATGCTGACACATTTTCAACCAAAAAGAAAAATTGTTTGAAGCACATAAACACTTCGGAGTTTGCCTTCAATGTATATACCTATGCGTGCCTGGAAAAATCATCGATGAAAGTCTCGAAGTAAAGATAGTTCCCAAAAGAAGGTGCCTGCATAGGACCATGTACATCACTATGTACAAGCTGCAATTTTTGAGTAGCCCAAACTAAACTGTCTTTTGGAAAGGAGGAACATTGCATTTTACCCAAAATACAGCCTTCACAAACATGTTTTTTGGGTGCCTCAAGTTTGGCCAAAGAGGACACCATTTCAGATTTCTGCAGGTGTAGCAAACTAGCAAAATTCAGATGACCAAAGCATGCATGCCAAAGCTTTGCATCTGACATAGCCTGAGAATCATGTACTACACATGTCGAATCATTTATAGATCTTTCATAGTCTATGAGCTTATATAGCCCATGACATAAAATGCTAGAGCAATAATGTCATCGCTATTTGACAGATCATGAATTATACATCTGTCATCAATAAATTTCACAACCAAGCCAATCTTGGCTAATGCAAAAACTGACAATAATTTTTTTTTATATGTGGCACAAACAAAGCATCTGAAAAAGTGAAAGAACTACTATCAGCAGTAGTCAAAATGATCTTACCAACTCCCATAATAGGATAAGAGGAGAAACTGCAAACAATAGTAAGTAGTAAACAGTAGTAAACACTCATTCTTCATCTTGCACAAGATTAGCAAACTCTATTTTCAGTGTAGAGGCCTCTACAACAACCATTCTGGCCTCTTTCGTCTTTGCCTCTTTAGCAACCATTTTTGGATAGCTCTTAATGACACGATCATTTGCTTTATAGTATTTGCAAAACAATTTCTACTTTTTTTATTTCTTCTCATCTTTGTCTTCCTTCTTCGAATGTGCAGCATTTGCAGATTTCTACTTACTATAGAAGCACTCCATTTTCCTTTGGCCTTCTAACTAGCTAGGAAACCTTGATTTGCAACACACATAATAGACCTATTCTACCTAGACTCGTCTTCCTGCAACAAAACATAAACTAACTCTTCAAATGTCAAGGCATTTGGATTGCCTTACATCATCAAACGAAGAGTAGAAGGAAACTCTGATATGAGTCGGGAAGACCATTCAGAACGGCCTGCATAAGTGAACTGACAGGAAGGACTTCATCTGCAGAAATGAACTATTCCTTCAAATCCTTGATTTTTGTCAGAAAATTATATATAGAATCACCTTCATTCATGTGCTCACTCTCTAACTATTTTCAGAGGTAAGCAACACGAGCCTCATTCCTAGCCTCGTACAATGTGGTAAGTGTATCCCAAGCATCCTAAACTATTCTACAAGAGCCAATGTGAGGAATAATGGCACGTTTGACAGAGAAAGCTATCAATGCATGTGCCTAAGCATCTCTGTCATCCCAATGAATTTGCTCTATAGTAGGTCCAATAGAAATAGTAGCATGAACAAGAATCTGCTGAATATCACAATCTTTGACACCTGCAATCCTAACAATTGCAGGTGTGATAGGACGTTTTTCAACACCCTACACAATGTTCCATAGTCCTTTTGCAACCAATACATGTTGCATCATATAAGCCCATAATGAGTAGTTGGTACCATCCAACTTATCCTCAGCATCCGACATACAGAATACATCACTACTTTCAACCATGGCCGGTGACCTATCTCAAAACATTGAACAGAAATACCCAGAAAAATTCTACTAAAGCTATAGCAGAATTCGAGACGCTTATATTGGCGAACCAAAATTGGTAAGACAAAATAGCCCACACAAGCACTACGATAGTGCATTCGGAGGTCAAAATGAGCCCAAATCGTGATTTTGGCACCATAGAACGAAGCTTTTCTGATCTCTGAAACACCTTGAGTATGCTCACCAAAATTCATGCAATTCTGAGACATCAATCGGAGAGGTGTCGATGACACCCTAGATGTGGCGACCTACTCTGATACCAATTGTTGGAGTTAGACATCTGCGGAAGCATGCGAACAACACAAGGAAGAAGAAGAAGCTTAACACACAATACTGAATGTATTACCACTTGAATGTACAAAGATAGGTAGCCCACTAGGGCAATAGGAGTATATACAATCTATGGAAAGAAACCTCCTAAAGAGGGAAAAAAGTGCCTCAACAGTCCTAGAGTGTTCATACACATCACTACCTAAATATATCAACATTAACATCAAAAAATTCCTTCCTAAATGGTGAGTTGGAAGAAGATGTTTACATGGAGATGCCTCAAGGATATGAATAGGCAGATAGTAGAAAGTATGTTTGCAGGTTAAGGAAGGCTCTCTATAGCCTAAAGCAAGCCCCAAGTCAGAGATTCATGGAATATTTGATCAACCAAGGATTTCATCTCTTGGATGGAGATCCTTCCTTATGTATAAAGCATTTTAATGAGAATATAGATGATCTTATCACAAACGATTATGAAAAAGTGTTGATCTAGTCAAAGTGGTGACTTGATAGAATAGTGCATAGGTGGTGCACAAATGGCCAAGGACATGGGTGCACAAGTAGTATACGTGGTTGTTCACAATGGTACTGTAAGAAAACTTAAATGAAAGTTGAAAAAATATCTATTTTAAGAATTTTTAAGGCTTTTAAAGTGGTATGGGAGGTCTAGGTGAACCCTCCCTTATGTGCACATTTTGTAGAAATTAAGTTCAAATGTGGAAAAGATAAGAAGTGATGACGGTACTCAAGAGCTTATGTGTGGCCCCTTATTTAAATTTTTGTTTTCCATTAAGTCACTTTTTGGCACTCAAGGTCAAGCACAAGGAACGCGAACACATCAAAGAAGTGGACACACAAGAAGAGGGAGCATGTAGGGAGCTCCAAGAAATATATGTCAAATTTTCAAAAGAAAGCCCTATAAAACAATGATTTTGATTACTAAAAAACAATTGTAAATATTATTTCATATTTTTAAAACTTTATTTTTCTCAAGCGAAGGAGTCCTCGAGCTTGAGGAATATTAGAAGTATGTACTTACCAATTTTCATGATTTTTAGACTCCGATTGAGCCTTCAAATAAGCCATGGAACCTAATTTTTAACTAGGCGAGACACTAGGTCTAGACAAGGCCAAAGCTAGTTAAAAACTATAGAAAGATTTAGAAAGATCATTTTTGGGGCAAGTTAAAGAAAGAGCTTCTTGAAGAGTGTAATCGAGTTATTGAAAATCATAGCTTCCATTGTTCCTATCTTTTTTATCTTGCCTTGTGTGTATGTGTGTGTGCGTGCATGTATGTGCTTGTCAATCATATTTTCTCGCCACATTTGTTCATGATCTTGATATCCTCCTCACGTCTGAATGGATTGACAAGCAAAGGAGGTGGTGTTCATGCTTGGGCTACAATCAACTCTCTCATCAACAAGTGCATCATGTAAATCTGCATCAGAAATGGACTGATCTGCATCATCACATGAAACCTACAAAGGTTGCAAAGTTGCCTCATTAGGACCAACACTAGCATGTCCACCTGTAAAAAGGGGCACAAAAGTATCATACATGTCTTTGGAGCTAACAGATATCTCCTTCGTACATGAAAGTAAAGGCTAAATAGCATCTTCCACAAAAACAACATCACGGCTAACCAAACTTTGTTTAGTCTATGGATGATACAGATGATTTCCTTTGCTTTCAGAACTCTACCCAACAAAAATACATTTTACTGCATCATCCAATTTCTTGTGATGTTGTTCACACACTAATTCATATGCAAGACAACCAAAAACACGTAGATGAGCAACGGATGGCTTGTGACCATGTCAAGCTTTGTATGGAGTGATGGACTGTAGTGCTTTAGTGGGACACTTGTTAAGTACATATGTTGCGCACATGACAGCCTCAAGCTAAAAACTATGTGGTAAGGCATAACTCTTGACCATACACCTCGCCATCTCCATGAGTGACTTTTTCTTCCATTTAGCAACTCCATTTTATTGAGGTGTATACTGCACTGTACACTGATGTTTTATCCCACATTCAGCCAGAAATGCATTAAAGTCAAAAGACATATATTCCTTCCCTCGATCAGAACGGAAGGTGCCCATTTTACATGCTGTCAAACTTTCATCCAAAACCAAATATTGTTTGAAGCACATAAAGACTTCAGACCTTGCTTTCAATGGATATACCCATGTATGTCTGGAAAACTCATCGATGAAAGTCACGAAGTAAAGATAGTTTCCAAAAGAGGGTGTCTGCATAGGACCACAAACATCAATCTTTTGGGAATAAAGAATGCTGCATTTTTCCCAAAATATAGCCTTCACAAACATGTTTATCGGGTGCCTCAATTTTGGGCAGAGAGGACACCATTTTAGATTTCTAGAGGCATAGCAAACTAGCAAAATTCAAATGACCAAAGCGTGCATGCCAAAGCTTTGCATCTCACATAGCCTGAGAATCATGTATTGCACATGTTGAATCATTCACAGATTTTTCTTAGTCTATGAGCTTATACATCCCATGACATAAAATGCTAGAGGCAATAATCACATTGCCATTTGATAGATCATGAACAATACATCTATCATCAACAAATTTCATAAGCAAGCCAATCTTGGCTAATGCAGAAACTGATAACAGATTTTTCTTGATCCCTGGCACAAATAAAGCATCCGGCAATGTAAAAGAACTACCATCAATAGTAGTCAAAATGATATTAACAATTCCCATGATAGAATGAGAGGATTCATTTGTGCATGTGACAGCATTCCCTATAGGGGCAGGCTCAAATGAAGTGAAGAAACTGCGTTGCGAGATAATATGTTTGGTTGCCCCACTATCAAAGTACCAAACATCTAAGTCTACTACAAACATACACCACTCATGAGAAAATGGGCCAAAACTACAAACAGTAGTAAATGCCCATTCTTCATTCTGCACAAGATTAGTAGACTCTATTTTTTGTGTAGAGGCCTTTGCAAAAACCATTCCAACCTCTTTTTCTTGTGCCTCTTTAGCAGCTAGTTTCGGACAGCTCTTAATGACATGATCATTTCCTTTACAGGATTTGCAAAATAGTTTTTGCTTTTTTTATTTCTTCTCATCTTTTTCTTCCTTCTTTGAATGTGCAGCACTTGTAGACTTTTGCTTACTAGTAGATGAGCTCCATTTACCTTTTCCCTTTTGACTAGCCAGGAAATCTTGATCTCCAACACACATAGTAGACATGTTCTGCCTAGAC
Source organism: Ceratopteris richardii (assembly GCA_020310875.1). Lineage (NCBI taxonomy): Eukaryota > Viridiplantae > Streptophyta > Polypodiopsida > Polypodiales > Pteridaceae > Ceratopteris > Ceratopteris richardii. The sequence goes on along the minus strand of CM035428.1, from coordinate 155,566,365 downwards.
TGATATTCTTGCAATAGAACATAAACTAACTCTTCAAATGGTAAGGCATTTGAATTGCCTTTCATCATCAAACAAAGAGCAGGAGCAAAACTCTAATATGAGTTGGGAAGACCATTCAGAATAGTCTACACAAAGTGAACTATCAGGAAGGACTTCATCAGTAGAAATCAATTGTTCCTTCAAATCCTTGATCTTTGTTAGAAAATTGTCCATAGAATCACCTTGATTCGTACGCTCACTCTCCAACTGTTTTCAGAGGTAAGCAACACAAGCCTCATTTCTAGCTTGGTACAATGTGGGAAGTGTATCCTACGCATCCTTAGTTGTTCTACAAAAGCAAATGTGAGGAATAATGGCACGTTTGACAGACAAGGCTATTAATGCATGTGCCTGAGAATCTCTGTTATCCCAATGAATTCACTTTGTAGTAGGTGCAATAGGAACCACATCACGAATAAGAATCTCCAGAATATCACCATCTTCAAGTCCATCTACATCAGCTTCAATACCTATATTTGTAGGTGTAACATGATGTTTTTCAACACACTGCACAATATTCCAGAGTCCTTTTGCAACCAATACATGATGCATCATATAATCCCACAATGGGTGATTCCTACCATCCAACGTATCCTCAATAGCCAACATACGAAATACATCACTTCTTTCAGCCATGACCACTGAATAAAATACCTTGATGTAGAAAAATGATTGTATTTGAAAAAGTTGAATAGAACTACCCTGACAAGTTCTGCTAAACATGTAGCCTAAAAGCTTTTCATGTTTTATTATAGGTGGGTGTTACCTCCTTACTTGAGGGTAATAGACACAAACTTCTTCTTTCAAACAAAGTAGGATTATGTCAAGAAATATGGTCTTTCTCTTGTTGGAACTGATCAAGCAATCATCTCGGAGAGGTCAATCAATGAGTCTCACTAGCTATCTTCGTTTAAAGTGACAAGATTAAGGGAGAAATTAAAATTAAAGCACATAAGATCGGAATTGTTTGATGATCTAATGGTTCTACATCAAAAAGTGTACCAAGAGATACCATTCAATTATGAGCTAATTGTTCTCTTCGCCAGAGGATTTGCTTTTGAGTATTGCACAACCACAAAGCAGTGTAGTGATCCATCAACATATAAGGTGGCATGGGCTATTGTAGCCAAGCAACCTGTAGAGAGATGTAAGAAGATGGGCACATTAGCCCAGAAAATGCAAAGGTTTTTTAGTGGCCCCTTCAGGTCAATGCAGCTACTGCGTCAGCAACAATGGTCAAATCAATAGATGAGAAGATGAAGGTAGTTGTGTAACGTCACAATCCATCTTCTATTACTACAAGTGCTTCAATATTTAGGGTGATGAAGTGATAAAAACTTTGAAAGCTGGATTGGTTAATGAACAAGAGAAATTGAATAGGATTTCTGTAGAATTGGAGTTAGCTAAGGTGGCCAAAGTAGTTGAAACTAAATTAAGCACATATGTGGAGAAGATAAGAAAGAACTTGCATCATGCTAAGTCTGAATTAGAGAGTCATCAAATCTAGCTGATGACAGAAAGATACAACTTGAGACTGAGATACAGATTCATACTACAAGCCTATAGATTCTTGGGATTGAGGAGAATGAAACGGATAATGTGCCTCAACTACAGGTAAGTTTGTACTTGATAGTGAGCTAAATCGTATCACTTAATGACTTTTTATCTGCATTTCTTCACATAGGTTCATCACGATGATCAGTTGCAGCTAGTGGTACAACTCATCAAACAAGCTCATTTTGTGTCTAGGATTCTTTCTATGTTGCAGAATCATGAGCTTCCATACAAGTTGCCATTACTACCACTAGTTTACCCAACTATAGTCGACTTTTGCATATCATTTGGATGTGTAGCATGTGGATTGTGTATTGCAAATTCTTCTTGTTTCCTTGTGTGGTTGTAGCCTTGCAGCCATACATATCATCACATATGTTATACGGATTTCTCAAAAACAACAAGCCATTGTGTGGGTGATTGCAAAACAAAAAATGTCCCTTTCACATTTTCCCAAATTGATATTGCCCACTCTTCTCAATACATGACAACAACAGGTGATTGTTTCCTTAGCACTTCTTCAATAGCTAATATGCATTCTCCATATTAAATAATTCTTACTCGCTAGCTAAGAAGCACCTTCTTTAAATAATACTAGTTTGAGATACATATTATGCATTTCTCCTTAGCTAATACACATTAATAAGTTAATAAGCATTTCTCCTTAATTAACTAATACAAATTACTTAGCTAATATGGACATTCTTAGCTAATATGCACTTCTTAGGTAAAATGCATTCTTAGTAGCTAATAAGCATTAATTGGCTAATAAGAACACTCACGAGTTAATAAGCATTCTCCCTAGCTAATAAGCATTCTCCTTAGCTTTCAAACATTAGCTAGTTAATAAGCATTCTCCTTAGCTAGTTAATAATCATTCTCCATAGTTAATAAGCATTCTCCCTAGCTAATAAGCATCAGGTAGCTAATTAGCATTCTCATTAGCTAATCAGTATTCTCCTTAGCTATGCTATAGTAGTCCAGTAATCATTCTCCATAGCTAATAAGCATTGCCCCTAGTTAATAAGCATTACTTAGCTAATAAGCATTCTCATTAGCTATGCATTAGTTAGTTGATAAGCATTCTCAATCATTCGTTAGCTTTAGTTGGCTAATAAGCATTCTTCATAGCTAATATGCTAATGCTAGCTAATAAACATTCTCATTAGCTCATAAACATTCTCGTTAGCTAATCAGTATTCCCATTAGTTAGTAAGCATTCTCCTTAGCCAGTAAGCATTCTCCTTAGCTTATAAGAATTCTTGTTATTTATGCATTATTTAGCTAATAAGCATTCTCATTAGCTATGCATTAATTAGCTAATAATCATTCTCAATCGTTAATTAGCTTTAGTTGGCTAATAAGCATTCTTCATAGCTAATATGCTAATGCTAGCTAATAAACATTCTCATTAGCTAATCAATATTCCCATTAGCTAGTAAGCATTCTCCTTAGGTAATAAGAATTCTCATTAGTTATGTGTTAGATAGATAATAAACATTCTCATTATGTATGCATTAGCTAGCTAATAAGCATTCTCAATCATTAATTAGATTTAGTTGGCTAATAAGCATTCTTCATAGCTAATATGCTAATGCTAGTTTATAAAAATTCTCATTAGCTAATAAACATTCTCATTAGCTAATCAATATTGCCATTAGCTAGTAAGCATTCTCCTTAAGTAGTAAGCATTCTCTTTAGCTAGTAAGCCTTCTCCTTAGCTAAAATGAATTATCGTTAGCTATGCATTAGTTAGCTAATAAGCATTCTCAATCATTAATTAGCTTTAGTTGGCTAATAAGCATTCTTCATAGCTACTAAGCTAATGCTAGCTTATAAGCATTCTCATTAGCTAAGAAGCATCCGTTAGCTAATTAGCATTCCTCTTTAGCTATGCAACGTTTTTCTTAGTTATGCATCATTTAGCTAACAAGCATTTTCCATAGCTAATAAGCATTCATTGGATAATTAGTGTTCTCCTTAGCTATGCATTATTTAACTAGTAAGCATTCTCCTTGCATCTCCATGATCTCTAAAATTGTCATTTGCAACTATTGGTGCTATCTATTTTTGAGCTCTTTTGTTTGTACAATAGATGCAATTGAGGTGTTTGTGCAAGCTTACAACACTAGCATTGACCCTAAAATAGAAACTATTGTTAATCATCCTCCAACTCTAGCTGAAAGTAACACATGCACAATCATCTCCATTAATGACTTTTACAAATCTCGGTTGTGTAATGCCCCTTTTTGCACTGGATTTCATGGAAAATCCATAAGCTATCAATCATTTGCATGATGCACAGTCCAACCCCATTGAATACAACCAAACTTTTGATCATGCCTTTGATATGTTTAATGTCATGTTAAACTAAGCTCGCCCTCTTGATGTTGTAGATGACCCCCACCATTTTGAGCCTATTAGCAACAATGTAGGCATTGAAGAATCTGGTCTTATCAAGGTTGCATCTCTAGTTAAGGATGCAGACACGATTGAACCCATCGAATGCTCACAAATACAAAATGAGCAATGTGAAGAGGAGGATAATATAGCTATTTTGCAACCTAAGCCTTCCTCTCAAGTACAGGTTGATGAGCATGAAGAAGAGAATAGTGGAGATGATAAGATGCTAGCATAATGGATGAACGGAAAGAAGAAAAGTCAACGGAAGCCCATGAAGATGCCCAAGAAAAGTACAAGTGTACCCATAACAAGGGGGAGTCTACTCGAAAAACTGCAGCTTCTTCTATTGCTTCATAGATAGTTCAGCCATTATTATTTTCTCACTGCTTATGAATACTGTCATTGGGCTAAGGGCCCTACTTTTTCATACCCTTGCTCTTGTGGTTATATGTCCAATCCGGCTTAAGTATTAAGCATTTTGTCACTATACCAATTAGTAACGTTCGATGTTACCCTTGCTCTTGTGGGTATATGTCCAATCTGGTTTACATATTAAGCATGTTGTCACTATACTAGTTTGTAAGATTTGATGTTACTATAGTGGTTATTAATTGATGCTTTTTAGCTGCTTAGATGTGGTTGCCAACATTATTCTTTTATCTCAGACTTTCTTCTTATAGTTGTCATTCGTATAAAGTAAAATAAAGCTTCTGATATTGTAGATGCTCCCATTCATAAGGTTATAATCGAAACCCAAATAGAAAATGATCTATTTGTAGCATGCACCATTGAGCCACCAGTCAACCAAACTGATCCATTCTTCAACTGCAACGTAAATCTAGATGTATAGCCAAAGAAAAGAAGGAGATTGACATGTGACTATCCTGTTGAAGTCCCACCAGAGGTGGATTTTATTGAACGATCACTACTGACAGTGCAATATTAGACTCAAGAAGAAGTTGATAACATGAAGCCACTGCCACTTGCTGAAGAAAAAAGACCTCTACTCCTAGAGATTGATTGTGTGATTCTCAATGTCAAGGATTCACATGATTATCTATGTTGGAACAAAAAGCTTTCATTATGCTTGAGGTGGACATGATCTTCATCAAACTCCTCATGGAATGATGCCCCATATACTCCCTATAGAGTTTTATTTGCGTTCATTTGTTGTATTGAGATTTTGATCATAGAATCACTCTCTTATGTAAGTTGCAAAGCATTTAACTTTGTAAAAGGGAAACTTGAAAGTCTTAGAATCCATGAGTTATAAGTGGTTGGGATTGATTCTCAATCAATCAATCAAAAGGTAGATGTGATTTCAAATTTCCCTTTTCCTAGATTGTAGGAAAAGATGTCAATCAATCTAAACTAACAAATCTGCCTAAATTCGAATTCAAATTGATGAAGAAAAGGTGTGATCATGTACTCAAGAGTATATATAAAGTCTCCACAACATTTTTACACTAAGTATCATGATGATTTGAAGAAATGCATATACTTCTTATTCATTGCTTAGTGCTACTTTAGTTTACTCCTACTTCTTCCTCAAATTCAGTCAACTTGCAGAGAGTGTTGATCTCTCCACAAAGCTCCAAATCTAGTATTTAATCATTCATTGAAAAGATATAATTGTCTAATTTATGCCTATAGATTTTTAGTTCATTTGGTTCATTATTTTCATAGAAACTTAAGTTTTAGAGTCTTGGGGTCATTCTCTAGAAATCCCTGAAAAATTGAGATGACACGAGTTCAGTAGTAAGGTGACTGCTCCTTGTATAGTTCATATAAATTAGGGATTTTATGCATTATAGCAAGCCAACCCTATGTATGACACTCCCTTAAGAGGAATTTTTCCAATTGTTACTATGTTGGCTTCTCTCGATGTTTGAATTCATAACTTCCATCCATTTTTAGAAGCTTTTTTGTGAGCTAGTCAAGGTGCAAGTTATCTGTTTTGCATCAAATTGTTCTTGTTGATGTAAAAAAGTACCTTTTTTTTTAATAAACAGAAGAAGCTCTTCTTTACATATCCAAAGATCTAGGGCTAGTCCTATGCTAGTTTGTTGGACCAACTTCACCACTTGACAACTCATCTCTTCAAGCCTCTCCAAGCTTCTCTAACTTTTCTTTCAGTGCTATGAGAGCAACTTCAAGATGGGAGATGGCTTTCCATCAATGATCGAGAATCTTGATAGACACAATTATGTTGCTTGGAAAATCAAAATGGAGGCTCATTTGCAATGAAGAAATCTATATGGGATTATATCAAGTAATGAAGAAATGCCTACTCCAAGATCCAAAGGAGGACCTACTAATAAGGAAATAGATAGGCTCACACTTCGGTTTGCAAGGGATGCTCAAACAAGGTCATACATACTCAACTCTATCTCTAATTTTCTATTACCACATATTAGAGGATGCAAGACATCTCAAGAGACTTGGGATGCTCTAGAGACGTTCTTTTCTATTAGTACAAAAGTAAGGAAGAACCATCTTTGAAACGAATTCAACCAAATGAAAAAGAGTCCAAAACAAACCATCACTGAGTTTGTTACAAAGGTCAAGGAGGTTGTTGATCAATTGGCATCCATTGGAGAGCTGATTGAAGAAGAAGCCATCATGAGGAAAATTCTCAATGGGATTAGAGGTGACAAGCAATGGCAATCTTTCACCACAGCCTATGATCTCATCATGGATGTGCAAACTCCAGACTTCAACATCTTTCTTGGACAACTCTTCAATCAAGAAGCCAAAAATAGCATAAAGGAAGTTAACTCCTATCATCGTAATTCAACTAGTGCTCTATATGCAGATAAGAAGGACAAGAATTTGAAAGTCAAGAAGAAGGAAGAAGATGAAGAGGAGACTTCCCAAGCCAACGTTGCAAGCAAGAGCAAGTGGAAAGGGAAGAAGAAAGGACCAAAGCATGAAAAGACCAAAGGCTCGAATGTTCAACCTTATGCCATTTGTGATAAGACCAACCACACCACTCAGAATTGTTGGTTAAATGGGAAGACCTAGAAAGGAAGTGGAAGAGGTGGATATGGAAGCAATAGAGGTAGAGGTGAACACAACTTCAACAATAACAATAGAGGCCATAACAGAAAGGACTACAATAATTATTCTGAAGACCAACAACATGAAGACTCATTGCTCTTGATGAATATAAGCAACAAGGAAGGTAAAGAGGATGATCATTTATTCTACATAGATTCAAGGTGTTCAAATCATGTTGCAAGAAACATAGCTCTCTTATCTTATTTGGAAAGTCCAAAGCATAGACATGAAGTTCAAACAGGGGATGATAATAAGCACAATGTGGAGAAGATTGGAAATGTCAAAGCTTCCAATGGAAGGGCAAATATTTTGAGCAAGGTACTCTATGTTCCCATTATTACAAAAAACCTAATAAGTGTAGGCCAAATAGTTGAAAAAGGCTTGCATGTTAGGTTCACCCAACATGGAGCTTTTGTGGAAGATCCATGTCAAGGCTTCAAGAAGATAGCCAGAGGTAAGAATCATGGTAGGTTCTTTACTTTTGAAGTCGGAGAAACCAAAAACATAGCTCTATTCAACTTTTGGTCTCAAACCCTAAGTGAGCTTGAAGTGTGGCATAAGAGGCTAGCTCATGTGAATGAAAGGACATTGAAAGATATATGCAGGGATCAAAGGGTTCTTGGATTACCAAACATATCAAAGCAACACATGATCAACAAATGTGATGCATGTCAAATTGGGAAGGCACAAAGACAACCATTCAACCACAAAGGCTACATCCACAACAACTTATTGGAGTTAGTACATACAGATGTATGGGGACCAAGTCAAGAACCTTCATATCAAGATATTATGTCTCATTTATTGATGACCATAGTAGAGGACTATTCTATACTTTATCAAGAGTAAGAATGAAGTCTTTGATTGCTTCAAAAATTATCTAGCACATGTGGAGAATCATACAAGTAGATCACTCAAGAAGCTCAGATCTGATGGAGGGAGAGAATACTTCTCCAAAGATTTTGATGAGTTCTTGTAGGATAAAGGTATCAAAAGGGAAGTGATTACTAGGTACTCTCCTAAGCTGAATGGAATTGTAGAGAGAAGAAACAAGACATTGGTTGAATCAGTGAGAATAATGCTTGAAGAGAAGAGGTTGCCACATTATCTATGGGTAGAGGCTATTTCAACTATTGTGTACCTTGTTAATAGACTACCATCCAAATCACTTCAAGGTATGACTCCTTATGAATCATGGTATGGAAGAAAAACCTAGTCTTGGACATTGCAAGGTGGTTGGTTGTTTAGCTCATGTTCATGTACCATCACAAATAAGAGGTAAGTTGGATGAAAGGGCAACAAAGGTAGTGTTGAATCAACGCATATGGGTTACAAGTTCTATAATCCTTCAACCAAGAAATTCACTATAAGTGGGGATGTTGTGTTTGAAGAACACAGGTCTTGGTATAATGAAGACAAACAAAAGGTAGCTCTACCATATGATCTTGATTCTAATTCTCGTCAATTAGGAAGCAAGCATGATACACAGGTCTAGGATCCAATAAGTAATACAGATGATGACCAAGATGAAAAGGAAAAGGACTACAAGCTATGGAAGTCAAGAGGCAAAGCAAAGATGCAAGAGTGTGGAGAATGCTCCAAGCAAGCACCTAGAAGATCAACAAGAGAGAAAAGACAACCAAAAAGGTATGGATATGATTCCACATTTGTTACAAAGCATTCAATCTACTTGGAGAAGGACTCAATTTCAAAGGAACCCTCAACCTATCAAGAGGCAAAGGGAAACCCTAATTGGGAAAAGGCCATGAAAGAAGAAATAGATTCATTTAAGGAGATGGACACTTGGCATTTAGTTCCAATGTCACACAATCAAAAGGTAATTGGTTGCAGATGGGTATATAAAGTTAAAGGAAACTCAGATGGATTAGTTTGTAGGTATAAGGAAAGATTGTTTGCCAAAGGATGCTCACAAAGTCATGGCATAGACTATGAGGAAACATTCTCACCAGTTGCAAAGATGACTACAATCAGAACATTGATAAGTGTAGTTGCTGCAAGAGATTGGAGACTCTTCAAACTTGATGTGAAAAATGCATTCTTAAATGGTTGGATAAGTGAAGAGGTATCCATGTCACAACCACCAAGTTTTGAAAACACTAATCATACATCTTACGTTTGAAGAATTAATAAAGCCTTGTATGGATTAAAACAAGCTCTTAGAGCTTGGAATTACATGTTGGTTACATACCTTCAAGATAAAGGGTTCAAACCTAGCAACTCACATCCTTCTCTATTCATCAAAAGGGATGGCAATGAGCTTATACCTATGTCTATATGTGGATGATATTATTATGATAGATGATGATTAGAATGGCATTCAAAGAATCAAGAGACACATGCAAAAGGAGTTCAAAATCAGTGACTTAGGCGAGCTTAAATATTTCCTATATATGCAAGTGACTTATACAGATGATGGGATCTATCTAATGTTGGAGTTAGACATCTGCGAAAGCATGCGAACAACACAAGGAAGAAGAAGAATCTTGGAGCACAACACACAATACTAAATGTATTACTAGAGAATGTACAAAGATAAGTAGCCCATTAGGGTAGTAGGCATATATACAAGCCGGGGGGGAAAATCTCCTAACAAGGGAAGAAAGTGCCCTGACGGTCCTAGTGTGTTCACACACATCACTACCTAAATATATCAACAAATCCCCCCTCGGAGTGATGCGGTGGACAAGGAGCTGGCACTCATGTATAAGGAAGTGCCAAGCTATGTGGGATCAATCCACAAAAGGAAGTAAGCCCAAAGATTTGCAGAAAGCTTCAAACTTCTCCCTAGGAAGAGCCTTCGTGAAAAGGCCTACAATATTCTCTGGCACGGGCACATATGCCAAGCTAATCTCCCCAGTAGGGAACCTCTCCTTGACATAATGATAATGCACCTCAATGTGCTTAGTGCGAGCATCAAACACAAGGTTCCTTGCAACTGCCAATGTGCTCTGAATGTCAGTGAAGATGGTGGTGGAAGAAGACTGACCAACACCCAAATCAGCCATAAGGCGTATGAGCCACACACACTCAACAGTCGCTGTGAAAGATGCCCTATACTCACCCTCAAAACTAGAAGTGGCCAGAGTAGGTTGCTTCTTCCTCAGCCAAGATATGCATGAGCTACCAAGCATGAAGCCAAAACCACTAGTGGACACACGAGTGTCATAGCAACTAGCCCAGTCTGAGTCAGAAATAACATGCAAATATGGCAGTAGTGATCCCTCCTTGGGATAAAACAACCCAAGTAGCCAAGTATCACTCAAGTAGTGAAAGATTTGCTTAATCGTTTGCCAATGCTTGACACTTGGGCAATGCATAAACATGCTCATCTGTGAGACAGTAGACTGAATATCTCGCCAAGTAATGCATAAGTGAACCAAGCATCCAATAGCTTGTTGATAGAGGATAGCTTCAAATGCATCTCCACCATAATGAGGACTCAATCGTAAACCTGCCTCCATAGGAGTGGCAATAGGCTTACAGTCTTCAAGGCCAAAACGCTACAATAATGTGTCAATATATTTTGATTGACACAAGACATTCCACCATCAAATTGCATAAACCGAATGCCCAAATAGTGATGCAAATGCCCCAAATCAGACATCTCAAATGAGGCATGCAAATCAGCCTTAAAATCAGCAATATGCTTCTCAATAGGACCAGTGAGTAGCATGTCATCAACATAGACAACAATGATCAGAAGCACATCATCAGCAAGCTCAACATATAAGGTGCTTTCAGTTGGACAGTTCTCAAAATCATGTGCAATCAGATTGGCATGTATCTTTTCATACCAAGCACGTGGCGCTTTAAACCATATAATGCCTTCTTTAATTTGCACACCTAGTTCTCATGCCCTTTTTGCACAAAGCCACGGTGTTGAAAAACATACACTTCTTCATGAAAGTCACCATTCTAAAATGCAGTTTTAAAATTTATGTACATTCCAACCATGATGGTTTGCAAGTGCACAGATGCTACAAACAGTAGTCATTTGGCAAGTAGGTGAAAAGGTCTCATCAAAATCAATACCTATCAATTGTTCCATCAGGTTTATGCTTCAATTTGTATACCCACTTTCTGCCAATGGCCTTCTTGCCAAGAAGCAATTCACATAAAGACCAAGTACCATTCTTCATTATAGCATCATATTCAAATTGCATAGCAGCCATCCAATGTTCAGAATTTTGTGCTTCATCAAAGGAACTAGGTTCAGTCTCATCACGGAGACTAGAGGTAGTCATAGCATAGCAATCTAATGCAAAAGAGGCACTATTAGAGCCTGATTGAGTATGATATGACATATGTTCATCTAATTTGTTGTCACGCAAAGTCTGCACCAACCATTTTGGCATAGTTTTTGTCTGCTCAATATCAGCTCTCTCATCAACAAGTGTGTCATGTAAATTTGCATCAAAAATGGAATGATCTGCATCATCGCATAAAACCTACAAAGGTTGAGAAGTTGCCTCATTAGGACCAGCACTAGACTGTCCACTTGTAAAAAAAGGCGGCAAAGTATCATACATGTCTTTGAAGCTAACAAATGTCTCCTTAGTACATGAAAGAAATGGCTGAATAACATCTTCCATGAAAACAACATCATGGCTAACCTGAGTGCATGACGTCTATGGATGATACAGACGATAGCCTTTACTTTTAGAACTGTACCCAACAAAAATATGTTTAACTACTTTATCATCTAATTTTCTACGATGTTGTTCCGCCACTAAGGCATATGCCAAACAACCAAAAACACACAGATGACCAACAGATGGCTTGCGATCATGCCAAGCCTCATATGGAGTGATAGACTGTAGCGCTTTAGTGGGACACCTCTTAAGTACATATATTACACACATGACAGCCTCAAGCCAGAAACTATGTGGTAAAGCCTAACTCTTGACCATACACCTTGCCATCTCCATGAGTGACCTGTTCTTTTGTTCAGCAACTCCATTTTGTTGAGGTGTATACGGAACTATACACTCGTGTTTTATCCAACGTTTAGGCAGAAATGCATTAAAATCAGAAGACATATATTCCCCCCTTGATCTGAACTGAAAAATCATGAACACTTTGGACTTTGCCTTCAATGGATATACCCATGCATGCATGAAAAATCATCGATGAAAGTCACGAAGTAAAGATAATTTCCAAAAGAAGATGTCTGCATAGGACCACAAACATCATTATGTACAAGTTGCAATTTCTGAGTAGCCCGAACTGAACCATCTTTTGGAAAGGAGGAATGCTACATTTTGCCTAAAATACAACCTTCACAAACATGCTTTTTGGGTGCCTCAACTTTGGGCAAAGAGGAAACCATTTCAGATTTCTACAGGCATAGCAAACTAGCAAAATTCATATGACCAAAGCATGCATGCCAAAGCTTTGTGTAGCTCAGTGATGAGTAGCACCTTCTTTAATGTCAATCTGGGAAGACAGGAGGATGGTATGCTCTGGAAATCATTAAAGATCATATGAGGAGGCATGTTACTTGTTTCATCTGTAGATTCCATTTGCTGACTCGAACGGATTGCAACTTCATCTCTTTCTCCAGTTAGAAGTCTCAGGATTGATGCACAGTGACAAGCATGCTTTGCACAGTTGAACAGCTCGATTCCACAGTAGAAGCCCACTCAAATCAGTGCTCTCGGCATCTTCCTTTCACTCTAATGAATCTCCTTGTAGGGTTCTGAAGCAGCGCTTCGTTTTCTGCAGCAACTGCACGCTCAGGCATCTTCCCCAGACCAACTTTTCTCCTCTCTGACTTCTCTTACTTCCAAGTTAGCAGCTTGCCCCCTTCGAAGATGAGCTTCCGTCCTCTGCCTCTCTCCTCAGAACTGTTTCTTCCCTCCCGCTCGAAAAAAAACCCTCCTCTCCCGCTGCTGTTCCTCCTCTGCCTCTCTCCTCAGAACTGTTTCTTCCCTCCCGCTCGAAAAAAAACCCTCCTCTCCCGCTGTTGTTCCTCCTCTGCCTCTTCTATTAGAAAATCTAAGCTAAAAACTCCATGTAGCGCTACCCCCCTTTTCCGTTTTTTTTTTGTCAGAACAGTGAGAACCACCACTTTTTGGGCTTCTCCAAGGGTTGTTGACGAGGTAACCAATCTAATTACATGTCATTCGTGGGATACAAGTGCAACAACATCCTACCCTTATCCACAACCAGGAACAAGGGCATTCCATGACTTTTCCTTTCGATCAATCCTATCAAAAAATATGGCCCATGCAATATCTAGCGGACCACATTTGTCCTACATGTTGACCAAAGCAATATCTATGACAACATCTGATTGCAATTTCTCTAAACAGTGTATGTGTGTAACCACTCTCCTTCAGTTAAAGCCCCTAAATTAGCACATACTGTTAACATATTAGTCAATGCCACGGAGTTGCGCTCATCCATTACATCAATCAAGTTCCTGCACTCTTCTTTCTTCTTATTTGCAAAGTCGTCCTCGACGAGCTGTCCATGCTGCAATATAATTTAAACAACCATGAACATGTCAATTTATAATTTGTTTCCATACCCTTTCATCGAGCCATCATTCCAAGTGGACGTCCACTCATTGAAGCTATTAGTGCTAAAAAAAATCACTCATGAATACATACAAATCATTCACTTCCAAATGATCCAAGAACATGCACATATATGCAACTCCAATTCCGACATGCATCAAATTGCTCATGCATTGCATTATGAAAATAGTCTCAATTAAAATAACACATGCATACCTTTCCATGTTTTACACATGCATCTGTTATTTCAAAAAAAAATAGAAACGGAAATATCAAAATAAACAACAACAGCTGACATGAATTCAATAGGAGATGCAACATACCCAAAATGCATACCCCTTTTATTGACCTACTATTCGCTATATACAATTATTCCATGAGTAGACACTCCCTAAGAATCCCCATCGTCGTCCCACAAAAGCCATCGAGACCTGAGTACAAGTCAAGACCTACATCAAAGCCCTAGAGTGCCCCACACACTGGAAAACCCTCGGATAGAGCACACAAGTTATAAAGCAAGACCGTTGCATTACCTCGCTAAAGGTCTCATCTATAAGTACACATACAGTATCCGTGCCTTTGAGAATGTTGATTCAGAGTGAGCTGATCTGTCACAAGCCACCATATACCAATCACACAAGCAAATAACATTCCCTTCCAGGCTTTCGTCGCCTTCTCCTCTCTCTCTCTCTCCCCCTCAGGAGTGGGGAATAATTTCATATGTAAATTTTATTTATATTCACAAGTTGGCCTATGTTGACATTGGATGCCATTCGTGGGCCTGACCACCCGGCCAGGTTGATTCCACCCATCTACCAATGCAATGCAGCGCACAACACACGAACACATAACGATAGACAAGTAACATATATCAGCTAGCCCATAACGAAGCTGGTTGCGGCTCGTGGTCGTGACTACCCAGCCACGATGGCTTCAGCTACCTACCAACCCATTATGGCACGTAGCTAAGACACAAACATGTACATCCCAAGCCTATGGCGAAACTAGCTGCGGCTCGTGGTCCTAACCACCCGGCTAGGATAAATCCACCCACCTACTAGCCCACCATAGCGCGTTGGTACGATCACAACAACACAATGTTTTTTTTTTCATAGTTAATTAATTTGCCCCAGTCCTGAGAATTAGGGAGAGGAAGAAAGGGATTTTCCCCACTTTTTACACACTCCAGCCTTTGACAAATCAACCACCTCTTCACTCCATTCTCTCAATTACAGACACTACATATGTATTCATGACTTTTCACTAGGTAACTACAACTGGCTACGCCTTAGTCCCTCATGTACCTATCCTTAGATGATCTAGAATGTGGGTCTCCGAGATGTCTCATATAGTCTCACCTCGTACTCGTATCCCAACAACTTCCCTAGGGCGAGTCAGGCTCAACTTCAGGAGCTCCGTCATCACTTCCTATCGTTAACACATCTGCCCAAGCCCAAGTGATATCGTTCTCTTCGTTAGGCATTTCCCTCAAAGGGTCAAAATAGTAATATCGATCCCCCGCCCATCCTACATGTCGGATCAGGTATGTTTCAAACCACTCAATATGAAATATAACATCCAAACCCTGGTTTATGAAGCATACCAGCCAGTACGCTTGCTCCACATCATATTCGGTCTCAAAGTCGTCGACCTCTATGTCCATGTGGCCGAATGTCTGCTCCGAGAAATATATCCCCAGCTCGTACAAATAGAGTTGAGTTATTTGATCTGCCATTTTGTTACTTAGCTTCTAACAGTCTCTGCGCAACACCAAAAAAATAATTAGAAGTCCAAAATTCTTGAGCTCGCAAGAGATAATATTTATGACAACAAAAATCATAGCTAACATATGCGCATATATATATATATATATATATATATATATATATATATATATATATATATATATATATATATATATATATATATATATATATATATATATATATATATATATATATATATATATATATATATATATATATATATATATATGTATGTATGTATATAACTATACATCTATGTACAAGGAGTCTACTACGTCCTTCCGCTTGGATCTCGTCTGGCTTCTCCCGTCCTAATGCTAGTTGAAATATGGTTTAACTCGAAGCGCGTTAACCTTCACGGGAGCACATTCTTCTCCTAAATCCTGAATTTGCATGGAACCATTGGAGTTGAGTTCCACCACTTTAAACGGTCCTACCCATCTTGTCTGTAACTTCCCCGGGAATTTATAATATTTTCTATCATAGACTAGCACCAAATCCCCTTCTTGAATCGCATAGGTCTTGAGATTCTTGTTGTGCCTCTCCTTATGTCTTCTCTGAATAGCTTCCAGACTTTGCTGTGCAATGAGTCTCTTTTCTTCTAGCTTGACCAATTGTATGTACCTCTCCTTCAATGACCCTTCCTCTCCCATCCTGGCCTCAATGGCCACTCTTAATGTCGGAACTTCTTTTTCGATGGGAAAGATGGCTTCCTCACCATATACTATGGAGAACGGAGTGCTCTTAGTCGTCACTCGGTAGGATGTTCGATACGCCCACAAAGCTTCCAAAAGTCTCTCATCCCAGACTCGCCTATGCACAGCTACTGTCTTTGTCAGAATCTGTTCAAGAACCTTGTTGGTAACCTCCACTTGTCCATTTGCCCTCGGGTAATATGGAGTGCTTCTCCTATGTTTGATCTTATATAATTCCATTAATTCCTCGATCAATCCGTTGACAAAATGTGTTCCTCTATCACTCACTATCTCCAACGGGCATCCGAATCGGGTGATAATTTGTTCATACAAAAATTTAGCTACATCAATAGCTCGGTCAGTCTTCAGAGCTTTGGCTTCTACCCACTTGGTAACATAGTCAGTGCAGACCAAGATATACCTATTGGATCTACGTCTTGAGGGAGGATCAATAGGGCTTACAAAATCAATTCCCCACTTTTCAAAAGGCTTAAGAGCAAGCACCGGCGTAAGAGGAGCTACATGTGCTAATGTTGGTTTGCCCATTCTTTGGCATCTGTCGCATTTCTTGCAGTATGTGTGAGAGTCTTTGAACAGCGTTGGCCACCAATACCCAGCCAATAAGATCTTTCTTGCCGTCAGCTCACCAGCAAAATGCCCACCGCAGGGTTCATCATGCAACGCTCTCAACACTAGGGTTGCTTATTCTTCCTCGAGACACCTCCGATAAATGCTTTCATGTACAAAATATCGATAAAGCTGCCCACCAATGATGCTATGGTGTTTTGCCAGTGCTAATAGTTTTTGCTTCTCTCTCTTACTTGCTCCCGGCGAGTATTTAGTGGTGCACAAGAAATTCACCAAGTCGGCATACCAAGGTACTTTAGCATCAACCTGAAATAGATGTCCATCAGGAACATCGTCGGGCACACCAGAGATTGGCTCCTCATTAATAATCCGAGATAAATGGTCGGCCAATATGTGCGCTTTGCCTGGTTTGGTTACCACTGTGAACTGAAATTCTTGTAGGAGTAGCATCCACCTCATCAATCGCCCTGATAGCTCGGGTTTATTGATGATATACTTTAGGGCTTCGTGATCCACATAAAACGTGAAATGCTTCCCCATCAGGTAATGCCGATACTTGTTTACCGCAAAGATCATCGAGAGGCATTCCTTCTCTGTAGTCGTGTAGTTCCTCTCAGTGCTATTCAAGTTTCGACTTGCGTAATAAATAGGGTGGTCCAACTTCTTTTCATCGGCTTGGCATAGCACTGCTCCAACCGCAGTATGAGAAGCGTCGGTATGCACATGAAATTCTCTCGTCCAGTCAGGTGCTACTAAAATTGCCGCATTTATCAATTTATTTTTGATCAATTCAAAAGCAACCTGACACTCTCCAGTCCATTGGTATAGTTGGTCTTTCCTCAAAAGATTCGTCAGTGGTGCTGCTATTGATGCAAAATTTAATATAAATCGTCGATAATAATTAGCATGCCCCAAGAATCCTCTGAGTTGCCGCAAGTTTTGAGGAGGTGGAAGTTGTCCGATTTTTTCTACTTTATCCTCGTCAACCGCGATCCCTTTTTCGGAAATAACATGTCCCAAGAGCAATCCTCTTCGTACTCCAAATGTACACTTTTCAGGATTTAATGCGATGCCTTTTTCAATGCTTCTTCTTAAAATAGCTTCGATCCTCTCCATCATGTTTTCATCGTTGCCTCTGATCGCAAAGTCATCGAGGAATATCTCCATCCAATCCTGCAAATAGTCTTGATATGCAGCTATCATTGCCCTCTGGAATGTGGCCGGTGCATAGCATAATCCAAATGGCATCACACGATATGCGTATGTGCCCCATTCCATGGTGAAAGTAGTTTTTGATTGATCCTCTTCATCGATTTGGATCTGGTTGTACCCACTGAAACCATCCAAAACTGAGTACAATTTATGGCCAGCCACTCTGTCCAAGATTTGATCAGTAAACGGCAAAGGGAAGTGATCCTTTTTTGTGCGCTCGTTCAACTTTCGATAATCTATGCAAATACGGATTTTCTTTTTTTTTTCGGAACAACTACAATTGGTGATACCCATTCGCTGGATGCGATGGGATATATGAATCCTGCTTCCAATAACTTAGTCAATTCAAGCTTGATCAATTCTGAGTAGAGTAGATTTGTCCGCCTAAGTCGTTGACATATTGGTCGGGTGCCTTCTTCCAAATCTATATAATGTTGGCAGATTCGGGGATCAATTCCTCACAGATCACTGTATGACCATGCAAAGGCCTTGCTGAAATTTTTGAGTGCCAATTTAATGCAATCTCGTACTTCATTTGGTAGCTCTGACCCCACGCTCAAGAACTTTTATGGAAAAACTTCACATTTTTCCACCTGAGCTTCTCGCGAATATTCCTAATTCCTTGATGACGCTGTGATTGGAAAGTGCTCCCCGATCACGCGTGCATGGTTGGCCAGTAAATCATCGTTTTTTTCTTTTTCAACCGCACCCAATTTCTTTAGTTCAGCTTTTGTAGTGGCTTCCTGCACTTTAGTCTTACTCTTCGCTTCTTTTTTCGATTCTTGACTCCTCCTTAGAAGCTCTGCTTCTAGCACTCTGACCCTTTCTCTCAACTGTTGTTCTTCCATTGTCGGAGCTAACTCCAGCTTCAACTCTTGTTTTGAAGTTCCTTTCTCTAGGGACTGGGTAGCTTTGGTTTCCTTTGCGTCTATACTTAATATGTAGCACTCAAATTCACTGGTATGTGTCAACCATCCTAGCAACTCCTGGTCTGAGTCATCCTTGTAACATAGTGGATCTTTGTACTCGCCCACCTTCGCGTGTTGGAGGTTGGACAATTGCAGGTTAAATCCATCCTGTGAAAGGTCCTTGGAAGTCTCCGTGCGCAAGGCAAATCTTACCCGCGCCATTTCTTGTCTAACCTTTTCCTTTGCTTTTTGCTCCCTTTCCTCAGCTGTTGTCGATTTCTTACCGGTCAAATTTGGAGACACTTGAAGTTGTATTCGATCAGCTTTCGGTCCAATTGTGATAAATCCTGTGCGCCAATCGTGCACACATTCGGCTTACACCAGCCATGGCCGTCCAAGTAAGATCGAGAAGGTAGCCTCTGAGGTCCTTGGTCTTACTATCAGATAGTCAACTTTAAATTCTAGACCTCCCACAACTGTGCTTACATTCTTTAAAAGACCTGCAGGCTTCACTTGTGTTTGATCTGCCATTCTCAAGGACATCGGAGTTTCTTCCATGTGGTTGAGGCCCAAAGCTTTCATCATGAACTCAGCCATAAGGTTGACTACAGCTCCACTATCTAACTGAGCCCCAGGGACTGCATATCCTTTAATCTCGACGATCACAACTGGAGCATTCGAATCAATTTGCATCGTAATACTTTGAATCATACCTTGGACCTCTTTATCTTGTCTCTTTTTATTGCGAGCTTTCCTCGGCTTCTTTATATATTCGTTGTAGAATTGTTTCCTATATGCAGGTGAACATTTCAGCAATGTGCCAATGTCCAGTGTGACTTCCGTGTCAGCGAGCAGCTTTACGATGTCCACTTCCTCCAAACTTTGTTTTTCCTTCCTACACTTTGGAGCCCTTAATCTTTTGGGAAATGGTGCTATGCCTGGCACAAACTCTTTGGTCACTGGTGGAAGAATCTCTATCTCTTCCCCATCCTCAAACTCTTGCAGCTCAGCAAATCATCCAACTTGGTTTTCTACCTCTCCATGCTCAGCTATCTTCTCTGATCTCGCTTCTTCGCTTTCGCCTTCTTGATGTTTCTTTGAATACTCTTGGGTCCTTGTGACTACTGCCACAGTTGGCTCTTTATGTGGTTTCTTGGCCTCGTAAGCATCCACAAAGTGCATTGACGAGCTAGAGCCTTCTTGAGGGTTCGGTGTCTTGAACACTACTCCGATCGTAGGAACATGCTCTTGAGCTCTCGTTGTGGAATGCATCTGAGTATCGACATAATTCGAGGACCCTACTGGCCTCTTATCCTTATCGGCGGCGGCTCTTCGTTTTGGACAATCTTCATCAAAGTGGCCCTCTCCACTACAGTACCTACATAGTGGGGTATAATCAATTGGTTTCTTTTTGTTTGGACATCTAGATTGAGTATGGCCAAAGCCATGGCATCTCCAACACTGGATTGGACCATCTCTTCTTTGATCACGTGCGGCTCCTCTCGGATAGTCTCCTCCTTGACCCTGAGCACCATATCCATAAGTTGGTCTGTTTTCCCAACGAGATGTAGGTGGGACACTTTGAGCGGGCAATCCCGTGTAGGATCTTTCTCTTGTATCTCCTGGTTTCATGGTCCTCTCTTCATAGGCTCTCTTGTTGTAACATCGGTCTTCCGTGTGATTTGTCCTTCCACAAAAAGTGCAACGCATTCTAGGTGGCAACCTATCTGAGAATACTCTCGAGACTGTAGGGCATTCCGAAGCCAAGTGGCCGTAACCATGGCACTTTCCACACCATGTGTTCGATCTAAACACTTGATTCGGGTTTGTAGTTACCTCGGGTTTTACTGTGTATGTTTCCTGGGTCATTGTGGCAGCTTTTATAGCTTGTGTGACCAACTCCAATATTCGTTCTTCAGTTAGCGCAGGCTTTACCTCGCCTGGTGTGCTAGTGGCAGCTACAAAAGCTGGGGTTGTCAATGCGGGACTTCCTTGGCTAGGATCTTTCATCGGTATGTTTCCTGGGCCTCCCATTGGCTCGTATAAGAGCTCCATCTTCCTCTGTTGACATAATTGTACTTCCTCCCAAAGCCTTGCTTGTTCCTTAGCATCTATTAAAGTTGTCGGTCTTGTCAGGCTGATATGCTGCTGCACCGTAGGATCTCTCAATCCCGCAATGAATCTTCTCTTCAATGTCTCATCGTTGGGGGCATTCGCGCCCATCTTTCTTACCAAGGTTTCCATTCTCTGAATGTAGTTATCGATGCTTTCATTGACTCCCTGTCGCAGGTAATCCATCTGTTGGGCCAATCTATCTTGGAAGCCTTGTCATTGAAACTTTGCCAAGAAGGCTTCCTTGAGCATCTGATAAGTTCCACGCTCTTGTGGTGTCAGATTCCCATACCAATTGGCTGCCTCATCTTGGAGAATAGCCGGAAAAATCCTCAACCTTTGACCCTGGTCAACTACCTCATTGGCCTCACAAGTAACCTCAAATAGCTGGATAAAACTATCCGGATCCTTGTCCCAAGCACCTGAGAACTTGGTGAAGTCCCCCAAATGAACCGAAATCCGCTGAGCCATTTCAAACAGAGGTGTGATATCAATATCACTTCGATCCCAGAAATTTAGCGCACGCGGCCTCAGGATCCCTCCTTCAAACTTTCGTACTTGATTCGTAACTCTCCTATGGGAGTACATGTTTTTGGCAGATTTCTTCGAGTTAGTCGAGGTAGACTCACCTTGCAACTCCCACCTCTTCCTTTCTCTTTCAAGGGCTCTTCTCTGAGCGCGTTCCTCTCTTTGCGTTTGTGTTGCTCCTGAGGATGAGCTCCCCTCGCTCATGTACTAGATCTTGGGTCCGCAAGCTCGGTCAACATGTGGCGCTAGGCGAACCTATGGCACTCTCTTATAGAGATGTGCCAAGCGAATTCCCGACAGACGCACCAAAATGATTGTTTTCTACACCCAAGGGAAATTGTCGTTATGTACTTATGTTTCGCCAAAACCTCTTGGAATTGTGCAACTTGTATTGCTTGGAAGCCGCAATTGTGTTGTTAATTGAGAAACTCTCCCTTGCACCCACTAAGTCATACCCCTTCACTTACACTTCCTCTTTTACTCCTCTCTTTTCTTTCCTTCCCGATATCAATTGCTTGCTCTCATAAATGTTGTTCGACCTGAGCTTGATCAAGATTACATATGTGAGAATTTATGGAAGTGGACTTCGACTGTTGAGCTGAATTCAATATGCGCTTATGATCTATTGATAACCGATAAGTAGCATGAAACTACGAGCTAGGCTTCACAACCATACTCATATGAATAGACAAACTTTACGTAGCTCCCTCATATGTCCATGGACATGAAGACTTATGTTAAAGTATGACTTTATTCCTTTTTCTCGAGCAAACACATGGTGCATAAAAACTCATTTCGTAGTTTTCCTCAATAATTAATGCATGCTAAGGAAAACATCTCAACCCACTCTTTCATTCACTCATATGTTTGATCAGCTAATTTACATCTACTCACTCCTTTTAATACCGTGCTCTGCTGTCCACTAGAGATCGAATCAGCAAAAATACAAGTATGAACAATTAGAGAATAGGCAAGCATCCAGACTGACTTCAATTTTTAAATGTGCAAATGCCAAAGTCATTTTGACAGTAGATCAAAACATAGAACAATCAATTCTTAAACTTCACTGTATTAGTGATTGAAGGTCACAGCCACATTTCACAGAGCGCATTCTTAACAATCAAGACCTCAACCTACATCTCTCTTTAAAATTCTCCTTAAAAGGACAACACAGAGATGCAATAGTACGCAATTTCCTTCTCTCTTGCTCTTAACACAGATGCTTGCAAGCACATGTAGCACGCATATGAGTCAGGCTGATAATAATCAACACCAGTGTTCTTTTGTTCCAAGTACCTAAGAAATGTCATCATGAACCGTGAAATTTATGCTGTCATGGAGGGATCGTGTGATCTTCCACTACGATTTAAATAACAACAAGAGTTAGAATCAATAGCACCTTTCTATTTCCAAACAACCATTTTCTCAAGTCTAACACAAACATTTAACTTTGTTAACTATTTGTACAGCAAAACTCACGTCATACTTTTCCTCAACTCATACGTGGAGAATCAGGTTTTCAGGAAACATCATTTCAGGAAGTAAAACATCATTTCAGGAAGTACAATACTATGTAGCATTGTCAAGACGATTAAAAAAAAAAAAAAGAAAAAGAAAACCTTTGCAAGGCATATCTTGGCGCAGCAACGCTCATGGTCGATTTTTCTGGTATATGTTTCCTTTACTCTTATGACTGCTCGAGATTTGAGAATTGTTCAGGTACTTTTAGTTTCACCTGTTATTTATGTCTGAGCAAATCTTCTGTGCCCAAAGGATTACAAGGCACGCAACAGCTTGAAAACTTTACACAGTAAAAAAAACAAATATGTTTCTTCCATTGTTCTGCAATAACTCATCGATATAAAAGAAAATCAAACTATTTTCATGACGTTCTCGATGTGAAATAAAGTGCTACAAACTCTGGAAATCATTAAAGATCATATGAGGAGGCATGTTACTTGTTTCATCTGTAGATTCCATTTGCTGACTCGAACGGATTGCAACTTCATCTCTTTCTCCAGTTAGAAGTCTCACGATTGATGCACAGTGACAAGCATGCTTTGCGCAGGTGAACAGCTCGATTCCACAGTAGAAGCCCACTCAAATCAGTGCTCTCGGCGTCTTCCTTTCACTCTAATGAATCTCCTTGTAGGGTTCTGAAGCAACGCTTCGTTTTCTGCAGCAACTGTACGCTCAGGCGTCTTCCCCAGACCGACTTTTCTCCTCTCTGACTTCTCTTACTTCCAAGTTAGCAGCTTGCCCCCTTCGAAGATGAGCTGCCGTCCTCTGCCTCTCTCCTGAGAACTGTTTCTTCCCTCCCGCTCGAAAAAAAACCCTCCTCTCCCGCTGCTGTTCCTCCTCTACCTCTCTCCTCAGAACTGTTTCTTCCCTCCCGCTCGAAAAAAAACCCTCCTCTCCCGCTGTTGTTCCTCCTCTGCCTCTTCTATTAGAAAATCTAAGCTAAAAACTCCACGTAGCGCTACCCCCCTTTTCTATTTTTTTTTTTGTCAGAATAGTGACAACCACCACTTTTTGGGCTTCTCCAAGGGCTGTTGACGAGGTAACCAATCTAATTACATGTCATTTGTGGGATACAAGTGCAACAACATCCTACCCTTATCCACAACCAGGAACAAGGGCAATCCATGACTTTTCCTTTCGATCAATCCTATCAAAAAATATGGCCCATGCAATATCTAGCGGACCACATTCCTACATGTTGACCAAAGCAATATCTATGACAACATCCGGTTGCAATTTCTCTGAATAGTGTATGTGTGTAACCACTCTCCTTCAGTTAAAGCCCCTAAATTAGCACATACTGTTAACATATTAGTCAATGTCAGGGAGTTGCACTCATCCATTACATCAATCAAGTTCCTGCACTCTTCAAGTCCCCACATGTATGATACATGCTTATAAGTGAGCTCCCCACAACAACATCCACTCTACCATCTACAACAAGCACATGTGTATGCAACTGCTTGCTCTTAGCTGAATCCAAAACAGAAGCTGCTGCATGTCATGTCTATCAATGCATTTCCAACAACAGTATCAAGTTTCCAATCCATTCTGATCATGATGTCGTCATGTAGTTGCAAATACCTCCCTTCAAACATTTGATCACTCTTCAAGTACCTGTAATCAAACATCTTCTTCTGCCAAATAGCAACACATTAGTGCATAAAAACCAATCATTTCTTGAGCTAACAGTCAGGATCTACACCTTTCAAGTCCTTGTATCTCCAAGTGAATACATCTCTGTATTATCTTAGCAAAGCTATCAACTCTTGCTCTTCTTCTTCCGTCATGTCATGTCCTATGTAAGTGCATCACTCTTCTTCTTCTTCTTCGATGGCTACAACTATTTTCTTGGTGGTTTCTTTGTTATCATATGCCTCTCCTGATTGCGCCTCCTATTTAGGCATTCTTATCATGACTCTCCTATCATCTATCTCATACTTTTTAAAGTTTTCAGGGACCTCAAACAAAGATTCTTCTTCCTCCGGTGTGAATTCTCTCTTCTTCCTCTTCTTGCCTTCACTCTTGGTGATCACTTGTGTGGCTATCCTCACATCATTCGTAATTTATCCGTGTCTCTGAGGGTAAGCTTCTACTTCATAAAAATTGTTGGTGCATGACAATCATCAATTGAAGAATTATGGAGGAATGAAGACAAGGAGTCAAGAAGAAAACAAAGTCAGGTGATTGAAGGAAGGAGATATTCAGAAAAATCAAAAGACATGTACACATATGTACATTAGCTGACTTATATCTTTGTTTAGTCATACACTTGTATATATTCATCTATAAATATGTTTGAAAATGTCGGGCAAGTAGAGCAGAAGAAGATTTGAGAATAGGGAGAGAGAAATTAGTGTCATTAGACACATGAAGAGTGAGTGAATTGTCCATCCTCACTTAGATGTAAATTTTCTGAGAAATCAAGAATTTTTGCGCCCGATATTTTGCTGTCTGCTCCTTCTGTGCTTAATCTTTTGAGAAATCCTTTTGTACGTATCTAAGTCCATAGCTAATCTATCTATGGCTAGAATTTGAGAGGTTAATTGTAATCAGGCTGTGAGAATTTTGGTTAGGAACATTCATATGTAAGAATGTTCTAACAGTCGAGAAATCTGGCGCACATTTCATCTTCAATGAAATGATCATTGCTTAGTCTACAGTGTAAAGTTTTACACAAATGAGGGCTTAAAATTTAAGTTGGAAGGTAAGCCATCTATGGCTAGAAGATCTTGATCAAACGGGTTCAGATTTGGGAGAACCAGTTCTAAGAAGTTGCAGGTGTCAAAGTCGCCATTGCAGAGAAGCACTTTCAGACATAGGTAAAGTGTTTCACACATTTCTCAGTGTATGGTTAATCTTTTTGAGAGATTTAACTTGGCAAAGTTGCGCAACCTTAAGGCGAAGTGTTGTGCAAAGTTTTATCAAAAACTTTACAGGATTGATTAGTCAATGAGTGACTAATCTGCAGCAGACTTTTCAGAGAAGTTGAATTTTTCAGAACTTTCAATATTTCTGATAATTTGATGAATGATCTCTAAGTTTGGTGGAGTCTAAGGTTAACCTTGATATAGAAGTGATCTAACTTCAAGGTTAACTTGTTCTTTTGGAGATTAACACTCTCCATCAGTGGTATCAGAGCAGGTTGAGTCAAAATTGAAGTGAAGAAGACTCCGACTATTGCAGAAATACAAAACTTTACATTTTGAAGGTGCAGAAGGGTAAAGGTTGAAGAAAGATCAAAGGAAGACATACAAAGAGAATCAAAAGGATCAGAAGGAGCAACATTCGAAGTAAAGGTACATTTATTATCTGTAAAGGTTAAAGTTTTGAAGCTACAGGTGAAGTAAAGATGGGAGATAGTCTCCAAATTGAAAAGTTGGATAGAGAGAACTATCCTGCTTGGTCTATGAGGATGGAAGCTCACCTTATGAGCAAAGATCTGATAGGATACATCACAGGAGATGAAGAAAAGCCAGAATTCAGAGATCCTAGTGTTCCAACTAGGGAAGAGCTTGCAGATTTGAAGAATTGGATGAAGAAGGATGCTCAAGCAAGAAGCATCATCTACATGGCAGTCAATGACTATTTGCTTCCTCACATTAGAGGACTTGAAAGTGCTTGTGACATTTGGAATGCTTTGGAAGAGCATTTCCAAAATACAACCAAATCAAGGAAGGCTTCACTATGGGCAGAGTTTACTACCTTCAAGAAGAAGGCCTCACAATCAATCTCTGATTATGTGACAAAGATGAAGGACATTGCAGATTCTTTAGGTGCAGTTGATGAAGATATTGAAGAAGACAAATTGGTAAGACAAATACTCACAGGACTAAGAGGAGATGAGAAATGGAAGCCTTTCATTTTATCTACAGAACTTTCATTAGATCACTTTACTCCTGATTTGAATCAATTGTTAGGTCATATGCTAACTTTTGAGAATGATATCAAAGGAGATGTTGATAAGAGTGCAGGTCATGCAATGTATTCTAAAGACAAGAAGAAAGTCAACAAAGGGAAGCAACAATCAGGTGAAGAAGAAGGTACATCAAACCAAGCAAACTTCATAAGAGGAAGAGGAAATGGCAGAAGTAGAGGAAGAGGCAGAAACAACAAGGATAATGCAAGAGCTTGTTGGATATGTGGTAAGACCAATCATCTATCTCATGATTGTTGGCACAATAATCAAAACAATGGTAATTATCAGAACTTTAATCAAAGAGGCAGAGGAGGTAGATTTCAAAGAGGAAACTTCAGAGGTAGAGGTGGTAGGAATTCTTTTGGAAGAGGTGGAGGAAGAAACTTCCAAAGTCAATCCTATAATAACACCTACTACAACTATGCATCAGATCAAAAGGAGGACTCGACTCTCATTATGAATACATGTGAAACTTCACATGAGGACATGAGAGTGTTTTATATTGATTCAGGATGTAGTAATCACTTAAGTGGAAATATTGCTTTGATGACTGACCTAGATCATAATGCAATTAATCATACAGTTCAGACAGGTGATAATACAAAGCATAAGGTAAAGTCAATTGGTTCAGTCAAAGCTAAGGATGGGAGCACTCTTCTGAGTAAGGTACTCTATGTTCCCACAATTCCAAAGAATTTGATCAGTGTAGGTCAAATTGTGGAAAAAGGATATGAGGTAAGGTTTACAAATGATGGAGTTTATGTGGAAGACCCTAGTCAAGGGTATAAACAAGTTATTGCAGGAAAGAAAGAAGGAAGGCTTTTCACATTGAAGGTACAAGGAAATGTTGGACATGCTATGTTCACATATGGAGAGCAGAAGGTGTCAGAATTGGATCTTTGGCACAAAAGACTTGGACACTTTAATGAAAGAGGTATCAAAGAAATGATTAACAATGATTCAGTGCTTGGAATGCCTAACATTGCAGGTCAACACATGACATACAGATGTGAGGCATGTCAATTAGGTAAGGCTCATAAGCAATCTTACTCCAAGCATGGGTTTATGTATTCAGAAAGACTTGAATTGGTGCATACAGATGTGTGGGGTCCTTCAAAGGACTTTAGTATAAATGGTTCAAGATATTATGTCATATATGTTGATGATGCTACCAGGTGGATCACAATTTATGTGATTAAGGAAAAGTCAGAAGTGTTTAATACATTTAAACACTATCATGCATATGCAGAAAGGATTACAGGTCAAAAATTGAAGAGACTAAGGTCAGATGGAGGGGGAGAGTATTTTTCAAATGAGTTCAATGATTATTTGTGGAATGCAGGTATAAAGAGAGAAGTTACTTGCAGGTACTCTCCTCAACAAAATGGGGTAGCAGAAAGAAGAAATAGGACTCTTGTTGAGTTTGCAAGGTCCATGATGAAAGAGAAGAATTGCCCAAATTACTTGTGGGCTGAGGCTGTTAATACAGCTACATATTTGGTTAATAGATTGCCTTGTAAAGCTTTGCAGGGTATGACACCATATGAAGCTTGGTGGGGTAAGAAACCTACCTTGGATCATTGCAGAATATTTGGATGCTTGGCATATGCATATGTGCCATCTCAATTGAGGCATAAGTTGGAGCCTAAGGCAGAGAAGTATGTATTCATTGGTTATGATGATAAGCAAATGGGATACAGGTTGTGGAGTCCATCCACAAAGCAATTTATTGTATCCAAGGATGTTACATTTGATGAGCAAGGTACTTGGTATGCAGGTAAATATAATGTACATGCAGATGATGAAGAAGTAGTGGAACAAAGGAAAGGTAAAGCAAAGGTTCAATTACTTGATGAAAGTGAGAGTAATGAAGTGCAGATTGAAGTTGAAGAGAGGCCAAGGTTTGATCCAGAATGTGATGAACCAGAGACCTCAAGAAGTGCAGAAGTTAGGAGATCATCTAGGCACAAATGGCAACCTACAAGGTATAGCTATGACACTTCATTCTTAACTACTAAAGATTATGCTTATTTGGTGAAAGCAGATGAAGACCCTTCTACATATGAAGAGGCCAAAGGGAAGAAGAATTGGGAAGATGCTATGCAAGAGGAGTATGATGCATTGATAGAGAATCAAACATGGGATTTGGTTCCTAAACCTAATAGTCAGAAAATCATTGGTTGTAAGTGGGTTTACAAAACTAAAAGGTTTGCAGATGGAAGTGTGTCTAGGTACAAAGCCAGACTTGTTGTGAAAGGGTATGCACAGACATATGGAGTGGACTATGATGAGACTTATAGTCCTGTGGCAAAGATGACAACCATCAGGACACTCATTGCAATTGCTGCTTGTAAAGGTTGGAAGTTGTCTCAATTAGATGTTAAAAATGCTTTCTTGAATGGTTACATTTCAGATGAAGTCTACATGGAGCAACCAGATGGGTTCAAAGATCAAGTGAGTCCAAATTATGTGTGTAAGCTCAAGAGAGCTTTGTATGGGTTGAAGCAAGCCCCAAGGGCTTGGAATTATAGGCTTGTAAAATTCTTGAATGATCTTGGTTTTCAAGCATCAAAGGCAGATAGTAGCTTGCTAGTCAAAGCAAGTGAAGATGGATTCATTTATGTGTGTATTTATGTTGATGACATAATACTTACAGGAACAGATGATAAGGGGATACAAATGATCAAAAAGCAGATGGAGAAAGAGTTCAAAATCAGTGATTTGGGGAACCTATCATTCTTCTTGGGAATGGAGATCTCTTATACTCAACATGGAGTATATGTGACCCAAGAAAGGTATCTTAAAAATTTGCTAACCAAATTTAAAATGGAAGATTGCAGGGTTGCACCTACACCTTTGGAAGTGAACCATAAATTGTCTAGGTTTGGAGGAGAAGAGTTCAGAGATATGAAACTCTATCAAAGTTTGGTTGGTAGCTTGATTTATGCTACATTGACAAGGCCTGACTTATCATATGCAGTTGGTGTGCTTTCACAATTTATGCATTGTCCTAGAAAGGAACATTGGATTGCAGGACAAAGAGTACTTAGGTACATCAAGGGTACACTCAAAGAAGGGTTGTACTATGGGTTTACTTCAGATACAAGAATCAAGATATATAGTGATGCAGATTGGGCAGGTAATGTTGATGATAGAAGATCAACACATGGATACTTGTGCTATGTAGGAGACAAATTGATTTCATGGTGTTCCAAGAAGCAACATACAGTTGCTTTGTCATCTACAGAGGCAGAATATAAAGAACTAAGCATATTGAAATACAGTACCATTTTCTGAGAGAGAAGGTCATTGAGAAGGAGATTGAAGTCATACACACTCCCACAAAAGATCAAGTTGCAGATATGATGACTAAAAGTCTAGATGGACCAAAACTACAAAGATTCAAGGATATGGCTGGAGTAAAGAAGATAGAGAAGAACCTCAATTAATGATTGAGGGGGAGTTGTTGGTGCATGACAATCATCAATTGAAGAATTATGGAGGAATGAAGACAAGGAGTCAAGAAGAAAACAAAGTCAGGTGACTGAAGGAAGGAGATATTCAGAAAAATCAAAAGACATGTACACATATGTACATTAGCTGACTTATATCTTTGTTTAGTCATACACTTGTATATATTCATCTATAAATATGTTTGAAAATGTCGGGCAAGTAGAGCAGAAGAAGATTTGAGAATAGGGAGAGAGAAATTAGTGTCATTAGACACATGAAGAGTGAGTGAATTGTCCATCCTCACTTAGATGTAAATTTTCTGAGAAATCAAGAATTTTTGCGCCCGATATTTTGCTGTCTGCTCCTTCTGTGCTTAATCTTTTGAGAAATCCTTTTGTACGTATCTAAGTCCATAGCTAATCTATCTATGGCTAGAATTTGAGAGGTTAATTGTAATCAGGCTGTGAGAATTTTGGTTAGGAACATTCATATGTAAGAATGTTCTAACAGTCGAGAAATCTGGCGCACATTTCATCTTCAATGAAATGATCATTGCTTAGTCTACAGTGTAAAGTTTTACACAAATGAGGGCTTAAAATTTAAGTTGGAAGGTAAGCCATCTATGGCTAGAAGATCTTGATCAAACGGGTTCAGATTTGGGAGAACCAGTTCTAAGAAGTTGCAGGTGTCAAAGTCGCCATTGCAGAGAAGCACTTTCAGACATAGGTAAAGTGTTTCACACATTTCTCAGTGTATGGTTAATCTTTTTGAGAGATTTAACTTGGCAAAGTTGCGCAACCTTAAGGCGAAGTGTTGTGCAAAGTTTTATCAAAAACTTTACAGGATTGATTAGTCAATGAGTGACTAATCTGCAGCAGACTTTTCAGAGAAGTTGAATTTTTCAGAACTTTCAATATTTCTGATAATTTGATGAATGATCTCTAAGTTTGGTGGAGTCTAAGGTTAACCTTGATATAGAAGTGATCTAACTTCAAGGTTAACTTGTTCTTTTGGAGATTAACACTCTCCATCAAAAATATTCCTCATCTGATGCAAAAGGAGGGTCCATTATAATTGACTCTAGATTGGAGTCACTTGCATCCTTGAATGCATCAGTGTTAGGTTCACATTCTTCAATAACCGAATCACACATGATTGGCTCTATTGAGAAGACTGAAATGTCATAGCCATCCTCATCAGAGTGGGGTTTCCATTGTTCTTCATTGATGGCTACATCCATTGTTGCTAAAATTTCTGCCCAGCCGTGAGGTTCAAATTCTTTGTCAGGAAATACTACAGGTGCATAGGGTGGGTCTTGAATTGATCTATGGGTTTCCTTCACACCTATATCTCTAGCTTTTTCTCTCTTCTCTTCTTCTACTGCTACTTTACACATCCACAAGTGAGTGTCTTCATGCATCCATGAGGATCTTTGGCGCTATGGATGGGATTCCATTGGATCGGAGGTACGTCTCTATGAGACTAATCCTTGATATTAACTTTGGTCGTGACACCTAAGTGTTGCAAGTATAAAGAATTGGTTCCCCAATCTTGTACCACTTGCAATTACCGCATAAATGGTCTTCCCAAAATCATCTCATAGGCATGATTTTTGCTAAAGTCACATATAGCAAAAGTATGCTCAAACTCCACACCACATGTAGTGAGAGTCACTCCTTCTAGCAATCTTAAGGGTCTCTCAATGTGACCATCAGCCATCTGCAATTTCATTCTCGTTGGCCTGAGTGCTGGCTTGCCCCAACGCTTCCGTAGAGAAGTGGTAGCAATTGCAACTCCTTCTCCTGAGTCCAAAATTGCCTTGGTTGTGTACCCCTAATGGGTAATGGGAAGATAGGTGTTTTCTTCTTCTCCTTCACTCATGTCTCCTATCTTGTCCAAGGGTATTTCAGGCATAGTGCGATGAGATCCTACCTTGGAATGATGTTTTTCTACTTCTGGCACTTGATTGGCTACATGTTTCCATAGCTCTAGTCTAACCTTGAGTAACTCTTCTAAAGTGAGATTGCACTGCACTTTAGTGTTTTTCACTACCTTTGTGTTCCTAGGTATGACTGAATCTTCGTTTCTTACCATGGCAATGGGTGCTCTCATACAAGTAGACTTTGCTTCCCATGGGCCTGTGAAATGGGGTAGTTCCTGTAAGGAGTTAGACTCAAAGTCTAATCTCTCATGAGATTGGGTACTCTCCTGCTCTCCATAAATGGAAGGAATGTCTTGTGGGAATCGATCATGTGCATCATCCACAAGTTCAATGGCAGGAGGGACTTCACTCTCTTTAGCCCATTTCTCTTCTTGAATCTCTCATAGGAATTCTGGTGAGTACTGATTCATAGAAGAAGATGTGTTTGGCTCTGTGGAGTTAGGTACATAAGCTTCCTAGGCAAGAAGGCTCATCCTTTCACTTTTCTTGTCTCTTCCTTGGGGGGTGACTTCCTTGTCCGATCTTGTAATTATGCTCTCTAACTTCTTTAACAGTCCATCAACATGCAACTGTGCCTTAGCTGAGCAAGAGTAGTTGAAAAGGCGACTGGCTTCAAACATAGTCTGAGCCAATGCTACCATTTTAGCACAAAGCTTGGTTCTCTCTATCTCTAATTCAGCTCTAGGATAACAATTGTCATGATCTGTCACGTTTGGCCCTTCTTGGATTCTATCCTGACATGCCTTAAGCATCATGTCTATGTCCTCAAGAGTGGGATCAGCTGAAACCGATCCTACTCTAGGGGGTGGTGGAATTATGCGAGGTGGGTTGGAGGGTGGTAGGGATGAAGGTTGTGGTGGTATATGAGAGTGTGTTTGAGAGGTGAGTTCCATAATTTTGGCTTTTGATTCTCTTATACTTTCTTCTAATTTTCTCATCTTCTTAGACCATTGTCTTTTCATCCTTTCCTGACCATCTTTCCAGGTTCTCATCCATTTCTTGGCTACACTCTCAGTTTCACTAACCTCGACACTCTTTTCTTGGCCTAAACCTTGGTTTTGTTGCAATTCCTGAGCTCTGGTGACCACTTGCACTGGTGCACTAGAAGTCACACTGCCAGTAGTGTCTACTACTAACCCAATAACATTGATAGGAGTGATTTTCGGCATGTTATTGGGGTTCGTAGGACAATCTCGCAAGAGATGCTCTTTTCCACAATCTTGACAAAAGCCTTGAATTGTCAACGATTGGGGTTTTGTTGGGGCAAGCATTGGGCAATCACAAATGAGGTGATCTCCCTGACATCTATAGCATGGTCCTCTAGAGAATGGGCGTCGTACCTGCCTAGGTTGAGGTCTAGGATTGGGGTTTGCGTACATGACATTTGCATACTATGGATCCCAACTAGGTTCACTCGGTTCTTCATAATAGTAGGACTCACTATGTTCAGGTGACTGCATGTAGTATGCCTAGGGGCTATCAATATGGTTCGAGTCAAAACTATGATCACTCGGGTCACTCTCTAAGAGTAATGGAGTTACTGGCACTATGGCTCTATTTAGATTTTCTTCTGCAGCTCCATACTTTACTAGAATCACATTGGCTGGAGCAGGGGGTTGTTGTGCTAGAATTGGTTGAGGTCTCTGCTGGGTTTGGTAGGGTTGTTGATAGGGTTGCTGTGATCTGCCATATTGTTGAGGTGGGTACTAGTTTGGGTATCTTCCTTGTTGTGGATATGGTTGAGGGTAGGTTTGCCTAACCGCTTGCTTATTGTATGGGCAATCTTGTGCGGTGTGATTAGTGTATCTCCATTCTATGGTGCAATACTGGCTACTAGGATTCACTTGGGGTTGAGCCATAATGGGACATACATTCACCATATGGTCGCCACCACAAGTATAGCATCGCTTCACTGGTGCAAATCTTGGTATTTGTTTGCTAGAGACACCTAGTTTTTTAGCTACCTTTTCTGCAAGTTCCTCAATAGATGTGGATTGCATAGAATTGAGGCTAGTAGAAATATTTAAATC
The DNA here is from genome assembly GCA_020310875.1 of Ceratopteris richardii. Taxonomy (NCBI): domain Eukaryota; kingdom Viridiplantae; phylum Streptophyta; class Polypodiopsida; order Polypodiales; family Pteridaceae; genus Ceratopteris; species Ceratopteris richardii. Next base: position 155,532,093 of record CM035428.1, on the reverse strand, counting down.
TTTGTAGATTTTTGAAAGTTCCAATTCCTCCCCTAGGTTATCCTCAATGTCGATGCACATACGTACACACTCTTCTATGGTCCTAGGGTCCTTCAATTACACATATGATCTCAATTTGGTACTTAGCAGTCCATCCAAAAATAAAGACACTTGTTTGGCTGGTGTGGGTAACTCTGGAACAGGGCATCTCTCTAGGTATTTCCTAAACCTTCTTCCTGCAAGTCTAACCATCTCTTGGGGGGTCTGCTTGAAGCTATGAATCAGTGAGGAGGTATTATGCCTTATGCCACTCTTAGAGAATTCAGTAATGAAAGCCTCTAGAAGTTGGTCTATGTTCCTGGTTGAAACCATGTAAGGGCAGTGTTCCTAAGGGTTAGACCAAAGGCATTATATTGTGTGAATAGGTCCTCAGCTTGTTCAGCTCTCAAGACTTGCCTAAACTCGACCACATGATCATATGTGTCTCTAGTGCCATCGAAGTAATTCTTCATGGACTTAACCAACCGGGTTGGCCTCAAGGTCCTAGTGTGTTCCCTAGGCCTTTGTAGAGGAAAAGCATCAGCATTTCTTTGGTTTGTTGGGGCTCTAGGTCTCTAGGTTTCCACTCTATCCATCTCTGCTCTCATCCTTTCTCTTCCCAAGGGGTTGGCAAAACTTACCTCTGGCTTGTCTCTACTTCTTTCCCTTTGAGCTCCATGAGCTTGGGATGTTCGAGTTCCTTGGTGGCCATAAGAGACATTAGATCTTGGTTGGGGAAAAATAAATTCACCCTTCCAAGTGTAGGCATGCCTACCATGCTCTGTGACCACAAAGATCCTCTCTGAAGTATTGTCTAAATAGGTCACTTTGCCTGGGCTATCAAGATCTTTGAACTCATAGATTGTGATCGTTCCTACCTCATTCGGTTGATCAGGCTTATACCTCCAAAAGGCTTCATCGGTCTCTCGATTTAAAAGCAGATCTATGCTCTTATTATCTTGGGGAACCCAATCTGGTGTGATAATTCTAGTGAGAGCTGATTTGCCTCGAGGGGTTCTAGGCTCTCTACTTATGTTCCCTTGCTCTAGGTCACCTATGTCCGCTTCTGGGATCACATTACCAAATTCATATGTCCTATCTAGGTAGGTGGTGACCACATACATGGTTCCTTCTTTGTCCAGGTATGCGCCATTTTCAAACTTGACGGCTGGATGTTCGAGTCCAATGGGTTGGTCATGGTTTTTAATTTGGACCACGGCTCTTCTTAGGCCGTCCTCATAGATGCAAGCACCTAATCGGTTGGTCCTAAAGTAATCGAGTTGCATCTTCTAAGGGCCGTCGACCCTTTGTAAGTATGGCATGCATGAACTTCCTGTGGGTCTCTCCATACCATGAGACATCTCGGACTCCCTAGTTTCAGAGCTAGGGTAGTGCGAATAGTGGCACAACTGTTGGGCCCAAGACTTAGCAGTATGATTGACACTAGCCTCTGAAGACCTAAGACTCTGTCTATCTCTCCCTAGGTGTTGTCCTGATCTAAGGTCCATATGCCTAATTGAATAGCCCCAATTTTCCTAGGTACAACCTCGTCGCGGATCAATTTGTATTAATCACTTGTTCTTTTTAATTTTCTTAGGATGTCACTTCTCGGACTCCCTAGTTTCAGAGCTAGGGTAGTGCGAATAGTGGCACAACTATTGGGCCCAAGACTTAGCAGTATGGTGCAGCTCAGTGATGAGTAGCACCTCCTTTAATGTCAATCCGGGAAGACGTGAGGATGGTATGGAGACCTCGAGCAAGTGGCGGCACAAGTGCGTGAGTGAGAAGCACACAAGCATGCACACACATACACACACACGCGCACACACGGCAAGACAAAGAGGGAGAATCAATGGAGTTCTTTAGATTACTTTCAAAAGCTCTTACAAGTTTGTTTCAATTACAATCTAACCTCAAAAATGAGCTCTCTAGCTCTTTTTATAGTTTTTGACTAGTTTTGGCCCTGTCCAGACCTAGTGTCCGGCCTAGTTAAAAATTAGGTTCCAGGGCTTATTTGGGGGCTCAAACGAGATCCAAAAAATACGAAAATTGGTACGCAACTACTTCTAAGGCTCCTCAAGCTCAAGGACTCCTTGGCTTGCACAAAATGGAGCTGCAAAAATGTGAAATGATATTTACAATGATTGTTAGTGATAAGAATCACTGTTGTTGTAGGGATTTCTTCTAGTGATCTGCCATACATATCTTCGAGCTCCCTACTTGCTCTTCCTCCCTGCATGTCCATCTCTTTGATCTGCATTAGTGTCTTGAAAAAATATTGGCCTACTTGCCAGATCTTCTTTGACTGCCCTGTTTGCTTGTGCTGTCCCTTCGCTCTGACTCCCTTCTTTGACTTTCACGTCTCGTAAGTCCTGGTGTACCAAGACTACTGCCAACACCCCCCCCACTCTCGCGTCTGTCGCCCCTGACAGACCCTTGTCTAGCTGCTTTTTGTACGTAATATTGGACAACATCCGCGGCGAGGTGGTGTTCTTCTAACCTGAGTCCCCTTGCTAGATCTGTCAGCAATGCATCCCAATTGACTGGCCCTGGGACATCTGGATGTGGCACCCGTAATTGTTCTGAGTGAATGGTTCGCTCCACAGCAAATAAATGGAGGAGATGTGAGGGTCTGGGTACAAATATTTCTGAGTGGTATTCCCAGAACCCTGTTATGAACATCTCCTCGAATGTTTGTTTAAAGCAGGCTGGGAGGTATTTTATTCTGGCGTGCCAAGCATATATCACCTCTATGGAAGGAGTGGTGCTCATGTCATAAACTAAATCTTGGTTTCCTGTAAGGAATCTGACGCCTGAGAAGTGTGGGTCCTTGATATTCTTGAATGTCCTGAATGTAATAAGCATTAATTCAAAAATTTTCATGCACATCTGGGCCATCACATCAGGGGTATTCCTTAATCGGATGCTCCAGTGCCGTATGGTGGAAATCATATAATTGACGGTGGGAGGTCCTTGAGGGGGTGCTAGATAGACGTAGTTTAACCATTTGGCGCAGCCCTTGATATTTTTGACTGCAAGGGTAAACTCTGGCCATGTGCGTCTGCGGAATACAGGAACATAACAAGGGTTATATTTAATAAAAAGAGGCATATTCGTCCAGGTGCGAACCATCTCCGGGTAGGTTTCGAGGAGTCGGATCCTCCAAGTGGGTTGATGAATGGATCCTTTTTGAGCGCTCTCTGGGATGTCATCTAGCCCAAATTGTGTAGCAAACGTTGGAGGTTTGCCACATCTTTGTTGGATTTCTGCATTGTAGTCCGCCAGGAGTATACAATATGGCACATATTGATCATCATTGGTTCCGATCCATCTATGGTGGGACATGCTGCGGAAGTATTCTGATTTAATAATAGTGTCCTCTATCTTTGCCATAGATTGGATTTGAACTGCCACTCGATCTTCATGAGTTGATGTTGTTTTCTCTAGTGTCTGGAGCCACTCAGGTACTTCAATTTCTAACGTATCCATTCCTTCTGCGGTTTGCTCACCACCTGGCATTGGCATAGGAACGTATGGTTCCTCATACGTCTCATCTACCTCGATGGGTACCAAATCCTCGGGTTCTGGTTTGACAACTAGAGAGGGCTGCCTTTCGTGTGTGAGTAATCTTTCCTGTAATTCGGCCACCTGCTCTTTCAATGTCTTGACTTCCTCTGAAGTCGTGGTCGTTTCTGTGACTCTGGGTGCTGTCTGTTGCTCTTGGAGTTGATTGCGCAGCGCATCACGTTCCCTTTCCAAGTCATCATGAGCTTCTAATAGATCTGCATAGCTGTCCAAGATGGTCTTCATTGTCTCTGAGGGCACAGCTTTAAACTGCTCTGGATCAATTTCGTGTGGAGAGCCTTCCATTGCTGCTTCTAGATTTGCTTCATTTTGTTGCTGCAGCCTCTTGTTCTCTTCAAGGGCGGCCGCCATGTGTTTCCTGAGAAGTGCCAGGTTACGCCAGACTTTGAGATTATCGGCTTGGTATACTTCGAGCAAAGCTTCTAATTGTTTGACACCTGATTCTGTCGATGGTTGGGGTGCCTCCAATAATGTTTGGTGAGCCTGCTCAAGCGTTGTGTAGCGTTGATTCAGTTCTGCATTTTCTGTTTGTAGAATGTGAAATTGTCTTTGTAAGTTCTGATGGTGCGTTGCCAGTTGTTGATACCGGTCGTCCAGAGCTCTGTACTCATTCTGGAGCTGGTATACACATTGATTTAATGCTAAAAATATGCTATTTACATTAAATAATGCTGGGAGGGGTGAAGATGCAGGGGGAATGGGGCCGGGAATGGGAGATGTGAATGATGTGGATGCAAGTGGAGAGGTGGGTGGAGGGGGTATGGGAGATGAAGGTGGCATGGAGGGAGGGAGCGGTGCTGTGGCAGGTGATGTTTCCATCGTGTCAATTGTTTGAGTGACGGTGTAGATGGGGATCGTGGGTGGAGTGGATGTGACGTCGGTGAACAGGGTGGTGAAGGTGGGCATGGTGACTCCCCCGAATTGGATTCCCGGAGAGAGTGGGATGCCCATGACAATGGTGGTGGTAGTGGACGTGGTAGTGCTAGTGTCCTGTGGTGGAGTGAATTGTGTAGTGCGAGGTGGGGATGGTGGTGACAACGGTGCTTCCTGATATTCTTCTGCTTGCGCTGTCTCGCCTGGTGCTGATACATTGATGTGAATTTGCTTCCCGGACCTCCTGGGACGAACAGGAACCCTCTTCTCAAATCTATGAATGTAGGCCATTGCCTCATGAATGGCCTCATCCAGTCCTACGGCGTCGGCATGAAGGTTCATGGACTCAATGAACAACTCGTCCACACCTTCCTCAGCTAGCAAGTCGTTCATGAGTCTCTTGCCCGATTCTAGTGACATCTTATGCTGTTCCTGAACCAGTCGCATGGTTCGATATAGTCTCTTGATTTGTGCCGAATATGCTGGGGCACTTGCTAACTCGGAGAGTTCGTCATATTCTTGATGTTGTTCTTCGTCGGCTTCTTCTTCGTCTCCTCCTGCCTCTTGTTCATCCACATCGACTTCTACAACTTGTGGTTGGGTAGGGGCCGATGTTGTTTGGGGTTGTGGTTCCTGAGCTCGCTCTGCTTCAGCTTCGAGATTAGAGTCATAGATCAATCTGGCAATTTCTTCATCCGTGAGGTCCTCAAGAGTAAATCCTTGTGGAAATTCCAAATCTGATGGAATGGGTGGAAACACCAGATTAGGCCCCTCTGTGCTTGGTCTTGGTAGCCGGATTGTGAATGGCCTAACTCGTCGTGTCTGGGGAGGGGTGATTTCTGGTGTAGTGGTAGCTCCCCTTGGTTGGGCACAGGGTAATTGGACTCCCCCCCTCATCTTCTTTGATGGGGGACCTGCTGCTGATAGTCTTCTCTGGAATTCTTGGACTCGGGACCATACGAGTGCCCGCTGAACAGGCACGTCATAAGCCAAGCATCTATAGATTATTCTGGTCAGAGCACAACACCCGTGGAGCACATTCTTCTGTTTCTTGTTCCACCTTTGATGCGCTAGGTGGATCTGATCTATGATCGAGTGGGGCACATTGATGGGAAGGCTTTCTGTCTCTGCTAGATATAAGCTGAACCATATTTTTTTCGGGGGCATTGTGAATCGTTCCTGGGCGGGGAAAGCAAAATGTTGCATGATGGTTCGCAGGTGAAGCGCAATGGTAGGTGTCATCGCTACCATATCCTTCAACTTATTAAGCTCCTTGTGCTTCATTCGACCTGGAACCATGGTTTCCTTTTCTGTTGGGATGTGCATGCCATACATACCCAATGCTTCTCTTACCAGATTGAGGTTCAACTTGAACCTTTTAAGCTCATTACCCGGCAGCAGTGATGGCAACACAAAGGTGCTGTCGCCTCCCTTGGCCCTGCTTGGCGTGATTGTACTGATCAGATATGAACATCGTAAAAAATCCGGCTTTGGTAAGTGGGCCCTGAAATAACTGTCCACACCCGCTTTGATCCAAACTGATCTCATGACTTCGGCGTTTTGATAGCTTTCAAACTCACGTGTGAAAAAGTGGTATCGACCCCATTTGCCATTGAATTCCAATTCTGCTTCCCAGAAATAGGTTCCATCGCCCAGTGGTCCAGCAACATCACTGAACCAATGTGCATGCTTACCTACTTGAGAAGTGTGCCCTTGAGGAGGATCCTGAATGGGGAGCACATGTACGGCTTGAAGTTCTTGTGGCCTTGCTGTGAGACGTGGCTCAAGGAGAAGTGTTTCTATGTCCACAATCTGGGCACCAGATCCGGCTTGAGAACTGGTACCAGCTTCTGCCATGGCCCTGTTTGCTGGTTGGTTCTGTGAGAATATAGAACCGAGTGTTAACATCGTAATGGACAGAATAAATCCGTTGTTGTCCCCGTTACAACATTAACATGAGGTAGATGGTGAGTTAGTGGTTAGTAAGTGCATGAAGACAGTGTGTGTAGTTAGTGCTTGTGTTGTCCTAGGAGACTACTGCAGTTAGTAAGTGGGTATGAATTTACAAATTGGGGTCGGGGAGTTTATTACAGGCCCTAGGCTACCAATTGCAGTGAATGGGCTTTGCTTTCGGTTTCGGAGAGGCTCTAGAGAGCTTCCTCGGTGTCGTGGTTTGAAAACGAGGCCTTTTTGGGATCCATTTACAATTGATTACATGCACGCTCTTGGGTCTTGGTGTGTTCTTGAGCGTTGAGAACGAGTGAATACTGGCAGTATGCGTAGCTGCGTTATGCCGTTTAGGTTGTGGTTTCAGCGTAGCTACTTGTGCCATCAAGCAAGCCTTAGGCACCCAAATTTGTCTTGATTGTGGGCTAGCCTTCATCGACTTCTTGGGCACCCAAATATATTTCACGTTAGCAGAAGAACTTCCGAAAGACTTCTTATTAGTGTCGTGTCGTTGGTTACTAATAAGAGGCTTTGCTCGTGTGGTTGGCTTGAGTGCCACCGGGTGTTCGCCTTTCCGCACCCACACTTGTTTCACTTGCTGGGACATTCTGCTGCGCAGGTGCTTTTGATCTCGGACATAGGTAGTACTCTGCTTCTGCTGCCTTTGATCCACCTTGGGTTGCTGCCTCCTTCTGGCCTTTGTAAAAGAAGGGAGTTCCTTTGCATCCCGGACTCCTTTTTTGCGAATATCCTTCCTCTGCAACACATAGTTTTGGACAAGAACAGCAGGGTCAACTTCATGTGCACCCCTGGAAGGACAAGGAGTCTGTGCCTTTCCTAGTTCCTTGAGTGCTCCATTGTCTAATTCTACTGTAACTCGACTATGATTGACCCATACCTGAAGAAGTCCACTTCTTAGGTTTAAGTTGACTGCTTGGTCATAAATCCAGTCTTGACCCAAGACAAGAGGTTCAGTGAGATCCTCATCCTGACACACTAGTACTTTAACTGTCATTGCCTCATCATGAAGGTAGAGGGGAAGTTCCACCTCGCCCATGCAAGGGGTTTCCACGCCTCCCAATCCTATGAGATATGCTTCCACAGGATTGACAGTTAACTGCAGCTCTTGACAGTAAGACACTCTAACAGCACTAGTGGCTGCACCCGAGTCAATCAAGGCTCTTACGGTCCTTGCACTCTTTCCTTGTCCTATCTCTAAGGTTACGAAAGGACGTCGATCAGTTATCCTATGAGAGCTGGTTCCTGCGGCTGCACACATTGCCATATGATATCCTTGATCTGCATAGTCATTTGTCCTAGGCTGCTCTCTACCTTGCCTACGTAATTTCATCCTTCTAATGCGTTCTAAAGCTTCTGCTTGAGCTTCTTCTCGAACTCGCTTTTCTTCCTCTTTGCGTTTCTTACCAGTGTTGAGTCGGCTAAGCATTTCCTCCGTGAGGGGTTCCTGATACAACTTGACTCTGCATCCGCTAATATAGTTAGGGAGAACATCACCCTCTAATGTGGCTAATTGTACTGCTCCACTCGTGGAGATCCTATTGATAATCATAGGTCCGTAGCCTCTCTTTTCTAGCTTCCTCGCGTGTTGTTTCAGTGTATAGACTAGGACTAGATCTCCGGCTTTCAAGCCTTTATCCTTCACATGGGCATCGAAGTATGCCTTCTGCCTCTTTTTAGCTGCATATATTCCAGCGGCGGCTCTCAGTCTTGTTTCTCCTAATCGTTCAAGGTCAAAGATCCGAGAGGAGAGCTCATGACCTGTCCATTCGTGCTCTTGTGCTACTCTCAATGTAGGAATCAGGAAGTCCAAAGGTAGCACAGCGTTTTGGCCGAATACCATCTGAAAGGGGGTGGCTTGGAGTATCGTTTTGTAGGCAACTCGGTATGCCCAAACAGCATGGTGTAGCTGTTTGTCCCAATCAGAGCGTTTAGTGTTCACTAATTTCGTCAGTACATTGCACAAGATCTTATTAGTGCTCTCAGCTTGCCCATTAGCTTGAGGGTGATAAGGGGCAGACTTCTTGTGTATTACCAAGAATTCTTGGAGTAGATTTTCAATTACTTCGTTCAAGAAATGAGTGCCTCTATCACTTACAAGCTCTATAGGTAGCCCGTATCTTGTGAATACATTCTCAAACAAGAATTTGGCAGTTGTTTGAGCATCGTTCTTTGTCGTAGCCTTTACCTCTACCCACTTGGTGAGATAATCTGTCGCAACAATGATGTATTCCGCATGAGAACCTTTAGCTGGGGGATTAATAGGACCTACGAAGTCTATTCCCCACTTAGAGAATGCACGTCCACCCATCATAGGTTTCAGTGGCATCTCATCTTTGCGTATAGGATACTGAGTTCTCTGACAGACATCACACCGTTTCACATAGGTATGTGCATCCATGTGAAGGGTAGGCCACCAAAAGCCCGCAAATAGAATTGCCTTGATCACCCGATCCGGTCCAAAGTGTCCTCCTGCTACACCTTGGTGAGCAGTTTCCAAGATCTTCAGATATTCACTTTCATGGACACATAGCCTCAGGTAACCATCTTTACCACGCTTATATAGATTATCACCAATGAGTGAATACTCCTGGGCTTCTTGTTCTAAACTCCTTTTCCTAGCTAGAGTCATGTCTGGAGGGAATGTGTTTGTCCTCAAGAATGATACTAGAGGCTCACTCCAATCTGGCACTATGGATACTTGATAAAGAGTAGCGTGTTCCACAGGTGGTTTAGTGCAACAAATTGGGCATTCCTTGCACAACTTTTGGACATCCGCTTCCATAGTTGGCCAATGCACTCCGAATCTCTTTAGAGTCTGCAACGTTCGTTGCTTTGAATGGTGTTGCTCTAACGCACCTACATGTGCTAATTGCAACCATTTAGTGTACTCATCCTCTTCTACGCAACAAGCCAAGATCCCTTGATCTGTGTGCTTGTACATGCTTCCTGCCATGATGTGGTACTTTTGGGCTTTTACAACCTCTCTATTCCGTGTGTTTACCACTGGATGGTTAGGTCCGTATGTCAATACTGGTACTATTGGCTTGGCCCACTGCAGCACCACTTCCAAATTAAACAAGTAAGCATCAGGAAGGTCATCTGACACTCCTTGTGGGGCTTCTCCTGATGTGAGCCTAGAGAGGTGATCTGCTCTCAAGTGAGTCCTACCCTTTCTTACCACAACCTCAAAATCATATTCCATTAGCAAGAGAAACCATCTTACTAATCTTCCTGTATTGCATGGCTTGTTTACAAGATATAACAATGCCTGATGATCAGTAAAAAATTTAAACTTATTTGCAAGCAAATAGTGTCTACATTTCTTGACTGCATATACCATGCCTAATCCTTCGCGCTCTGTAGTGGTGTAATTCCGTTGAGCCGCATTCAATTGTCTACTGGCATAGGCAATTGGAAGATCCATATTACCTTCACCAGTAGGTTGTGCAAGCACACATCCAATAGCATAATTGGATGCATCCACATGAACATGGAATGGCTTATTCCAATCTGGTGTGGTCAAGATTGGTGCTGAACATAATCTTCGTTTAAGCTCTTGGAAGGAATTCTCACATTCATCCGTCCACTCAAAGTTTGTCAGAAGTCCGTACATGGGCTTTGCAATGACAGCATACATGTGTATAAATCGTCGATAATAACCACAATGCCCCATGAAAGCTTGTACTTCCTTGACATTCTTTGGCCTAGGTAGCTCTGCTATGGCTCTCACTTTTTCTTCGTCGGTAGATATGCCATTCTTTGACACTATGTGTCCTAGAATCTTGCCTTGCCTGACCATAAACACACACTTTTCTGGGTTCAGGCAGACTTGATATTCTCTACATTTGTCAAAGATTTGTCTGAGTTCAGGAATATGAGTTTGTCTAACATTGGAATGAGCACAAAGATCATCAACATAGACTTCTAAACTCTTCCTCAGGAACTCCTTAAACACATGGCACATCAGCCTCTGGAAGGTAGCTGGTGCATTGGTAAGCCCAAATGGCATTACTCTAAAAGCAAAAATGCCCCATTCCGTGGCAAAGGCTGTCTTATGCTGATCCTCTGGAGCTATGGCCACTTGATTGTAGCCCGAAAATCCATCAAGGAAGCTGTACACTTCCTTGCCTTCCACTCTTTCTAAGAGATGCTCTGTGATGGGAAGCGGATAGTTATCTCGAATTGTGGCGGCATTAACCTTTTTCAAGTTAATGCACACGCGCAGTTTGCCATTCTTCTTGGGCACCACTACGATGGGGGATACCCATTCAGTGTGCTCAATTTCATAGATAAATCCAGCTTCGACCAGTCTATCTATCTCTTCCTTGATCTTAGCAGCATAATTATCGTTATATGTATAAGGCTTTTGCTTAGAGGGTTTGGCATCTGAAGTCATGGGAATAGTGTGTGAGCATATGTCAGGGTCAACACCTTTCAAATCCTTGTAACTCCAAGCGAATACATCTCTGTATTCTCTTAGCAAGGCAGTCAATTTCGTGCTCTTCTTCTTCTATCAGGTCATGGCCTATATACGTGCATCTCTCCTCTCCTTCTTCTATGGCCACTACTATTTTCTTGGTGGTTTCTTTGTTATCATAGGCCTCTCCTACTTGTGCCTCTCGTTTAGGCATTCTTATCATGACTCTCCTGTCATCTACCTCATACTTCTTAAAATTTTCTGGGACCTCAAACAAAGATTCTTCCTCTTCTGGTGAGACTTCTCTCTTCTTTCGTTTCTTTCCTTCTTCCCTTGGGCTCACATGTGTTGCTAATCTAACATCGTTTGTAAGCTCTCCATGCCTCTGGGGTTGAAATTCTACTTCATGGAAGTATTCCTCATCTGATGCAAATGGAGGATCCATAATGATTGACTCTAGATCGGAGTCAATTGCATCCTCAAAGGCATCAGGGCTAGGTTCGCATTCTTCTAGAACTGCCTCTCCCATGATTGGCTCTATGGAGAAGACTGAAATGTCATAGCCATCCTCATCACAGTGAGGTGTCCATTGTTCTTCATTGATGGCTACGTCCATGGTTGCTAAAATTTCTGCCCAGCCATGGGGTTCAAATTCCTCGTCAGGAAAGACTACAGGTGCATAGGCTGGGTCTTGAATGGGTCTATGAGTTTCTTTCGCACCTGCCTCTCTGGCTTTCTCTCTCTTCTCTTCTTCTACTGCTACCTTGCACATCCATAAGTGAGTGTCTTCATGCATCCATGAGGATCCAGACCCTATGGAATGCACCGATTCTGTATCCTCTTTGGCTCTATGGATGGGATTCCATTGGATAGGAGGGACATCTCTATGAGAATAATCCTTGAGATTGACTTTGGTCGTGACACCTAAGTGTTGCAGGTACAAAGAATTGGTCCCCCAATCCTGCACCACTTGCAACTGTCGCATAAATGGTCTTCCCAAAATCATCTCATAGGCATGATTTTTGTTGAAGTCACATATAGCAAAACTATGCTCAAACTCGACACCACAAGTGGTGAGAGTTATGCCTTCTAGCAATCCCAAGGGCCTCTCTATATGACCATCGGCCATTTGCAATTTCATTCTCGTTGGCCTGAGTGCCGGCTTGCCCCAACGCTTCCATAGGGAAGTAGTGGCAATTGCAACTCCTGCACCTGAGTCCAAAATTGCCTTGGTGGTGTACTCCTGGTAGGTGATGGGAAGATAGGTGTTCCCTTCCTCACCTTCACACATATCTCCTATCTTATCCAAGGGAATTTCTGGCACTGTCCTATGGGATCCTGCTTGGGAATGAGGTTTTGCTATCTCTGGTACTTGTTTGGCCACACGTTTCCATAATTCAGGTCTAACCTTGAGTAGCTCTTCTAACTTGAGATTACACTGCACGTTAGTGTTCTTCACTACCTCTGTGTTCCTAGGTATGACTGAGTCGTCGTTCCTTACCATGATTGTGGGTGCTCTCATACATGTGGATTTTGCTTCCCATGGGCCTGTGAAGTGGGGTAGCTCTTGTATGGAATTAGACTCAAAGTCCAATCTCTCGCGAGATTGAGTACTCTCATGTTCCCCGTAAATAGATGGGATGTCTTGTGGGAATTGGTCGTGTGCGTCGTCCACAAGTTCAAAAGGAGGGGCGACCTCGCTTTCGTTATCCCATTTGTCTTCTTGAATCTCTCGTAGGAAGTCTGGTGCAAACCGATTCATAGAAGAAGAAGTGTCTGGCTCCGTAGAATTGGGCGCATAAGCAACCTGGGAAGGAGGGCTTATTCTATCATTGACCCTCTCCTCGTTCTCGTAAATGGCTGGAGCACAAGCTTCTTGGGGAGGATTACTTATTCTATTACTTTTCCGAGCAGACTCATACACTCCCTGAGAAGGAATGTAGGCAGACTGTGGAGGTACGTGAGCTTCCGAGGGAGGCTCATCTGCCTTTTGGGGGGGAAGATAAGCTTCTTGAGGAGGCACATGGGCTTCCTGAAGAGGCTTGCTTATCCGTTCTCTTGCCCTTTCCTTTCTTTGAGGGTCAGGTTCCTTTTCTGATTGTGCCATTAGCCTCTCTATTCGCTCTAGGGAGGGGGAATTGTCTGGTTCCATGAAATTTGGCACATAAGCTTCCGGTGGGGAATGGGTCATAATTTTACTTACATTCTCCCTTCCTTGATTTTTTTCTTCCTTGGCAGATCTAGCGATTATTCCCTCTAATTTCTCTAGAAGTCCATCCAAGTGTAATTGCGTCCTAGCTGAGCCCGAGTAATTGAAAAGGGGACTGGCTTCAAACATAGTCTGAGCCAATGCGACCATTTTCGCGCAAAGCTTGGTTCGTTCTATCTCTAGGTCAGCTCTAGGGTAACATTTGTCATGATCTGTGACATTTGGCCCTTCTTGAATTCTGGCCTGATATGCTTTAAGCATCATGTCTATGTCTTCCGGAATGGGATCAGCTAATACTGATCCTACTCTAGGGGGTGGTGGAATCGTATGACGTGGGTTGGAAGGTGGCGGGTCGGAGGGCGATGGGATAGTGTGAGAGGGGGTTTGAGAGGTGATTTCAGTTATCCTAGCTTTGGTTTCTCTTATGCTTTCCTCAAGTTCACTCATCTTTTTAGCCCATTGTCTTTTCATTCTTTCCCGACTATCTTTCCATGCTCTAGTCCTTTTCTTTGTTACACTCTCGGTTTCACTAACCTCTGAGTTCTTATCCTGGTTTACCCCTTGATTCTGCTGCAAGGCTTGAGCTCGAGTGACTACCTGTACGGGAGCAGTGGAGGTGACACTTCCTGTGGAATCTACCACTAACCCAATAACGTTGATTGGAGTGATTTTTGGCATATTATTAGGATTCTTAGGGCAATCTCGTAAGAGATGTTCTTTTCCACAATCTTGGCAAAAACCTTGGATCGTTACTGACTGGGGTTGTGTAGGTGGAGGCAAGGGACAATCACGAATGAGGTGATCTCCTTGGCATCTGTAGCACGGTCCTCTTGGGAATGGAGGTCTTATTTGCCTAGATTGAGGCCTAGGATTGGGGTTTGCATACATGACGTTCGTGTAATTTGACTCCCAACTAGGTTCGTTTGTCTCTTCGCTATAATAGGACTCACCATGCTCAAGAGACTGCATGTAGTAGGCCTGGGGGCTATCAACATGCGTGGAATCAAAGCTATGGTCACTCGGGTCACTTTCAGAAAGCAAGGATGTTACAGGGACTATAGCTCTATTCAGGTTCTCTTCTGCAGCAGTATACTTTACAGGAATCACATTAGCTGGGGCTGGGGGTTGTTGAGCTAGCACAGGCTGAGGCCTTTGTTGGTTTTGGTATTGTGGTTGGTAATTTTGTTGTGGCCTGCCATATGGTTGTGGAGGGTACGGGTTCTGGTATCTTCCTTGTTGCGGGTATGGCTGAGGGTAGGGTTGCCTAACTGCCTGCTTGTTGTATGGGCAATCTTGTGCGGAGTGATTAGTGTATCTTCGTTCTATGGTGCAATATTGGCTATTTGGATTGACCTGGGGTTGAGCCATAATGGGACACACGTTTGCCATGTGGTCACCACCGCATGTATAGCACCTCTTCGCTGGGGCAAACCTTGGGATTTGTTTGCTATTTACACCTAATTTCTGAGCTACTTTCTCAACGAGTTCCTCAATTGATGTAGATTGCATGGAAGAGTGACTAGATGCACTATCTGAATCTTTGTAGATTTTGGAAAGCTCTAGTTCTTCTCCTAGGTTATCTTCAATGTCAATGCACATACGTACACACTCTTCTATAGTCCTAGGGTCTTTCAGATACACATAGGATCTCAATTTCGTACTCAGCAATCCGTCGAGGAATAAGGCTACTTGTTTGGCAGATGTGGGTAGCTCCGAAATAGGGCACCTTTCAAGATATTGTCTAAATCTTCTTCCGGCCAATCTGACAGTCTCTTGGGGGGTCTGTTTGAAGCTATGAATCAATGAGGAGGTGTTGTGTCTTATGCCGCTCTTAGAGAACTCTACAATGAATGCCTCTAGGAGTTGGTCTATGCTCCTGAACTGCCGCACATCCAATGGCTGAAACCATGTAAGTGCCGTATTCCTAAGGGTTAGACCGAAGGCATTGTACTGCGTGAATAGATCCTCCACTTGTTCAGCTCTCAAGACTTGCTTGAATTCTGCCACGTGATCATAGGGATCTCCTGTGCCATCAAAGTAATTCTTCATGGACTTAACTAGCTGAGTCGGTCTCAGGGTTCTTGCGTGCTCTCTAGGTCTCGGCAGAGGGAATCCATCCACATTTCTTTGGTTCCTGTGAGCTCTAAGCACCTCAGGTTCTACCCTATTCGTCTCCGTCCTCGTTCTTTCTCTGCCTACTGGGTTGGCAAAACCTACTTCTGGTCTATCTCTGCTTCTGTCTCTTTGCATACCATGAGCTTGGGATGTTCCAGCTCCAAGGTGACCATAGGATACATTTGATCTTGGTTGGGGGAAAATAAATTCACCCTTCCAAGTGTAAGCATGCCTATCATTTTCTGTCACCACAAAGATCCGTTCCGAAGTGTGATCTAAGTAGGTCACTCTACCTGGGCTATCTGGATCCTTAAATTCATAGATCATGATATTTCCTATATCAGTTGGCTGATTAGATTTATACCTCCAAAAGGCTTCGTCAGTTTCTCGATTGAGGAGCAACTCTATGCTCTTGTTGTCTTGGGGTACCCACTCAGGTGTGATAATCCTAGTGAGAACTGATTTACCTCGAGGGGTTCTAGGTTCCGCACCCATGTTCCCTTGTTCCAAGTCACCTAAGTCCGCTTCTGAGATTACATTCCCAAATTCATCCGTCCTATCTGGGTGACTGGTGACTACGTATATGGTTCCTTCTTTATCCAGGTATGCACCATTTTCAAACTTGACAGCTGGGTGTTCTAGTCCAATGGATTGATCAGGATTCTTAATCTGGACCACGGATCTTCCTAGGCCGTCCTCATAGATGCTAGCACCTAATCGGTTGGTCCTAAGGTACTCTAGCTGCGTTTTGTAAGGGCCTTCTACCCTGTACAGGTAAGGCACTCCTGAACTTCCCGTAGGTCTGTCCATGCCTTAAGACATTTCTGACTCACTGGTCTCAGAGCTAGGGTAGTATGAGTGGTGGCTCAACTGCTGGGCCCAAGACCTAGCAGTGTGGTTAACACTAGCCTCTGAAGACCTAAGGCTTTGTCTCTCTCTTGCTAGGTGTCGTCCTGATCTAAGGTTCATATGCCTAACTGATTAGCCCAATTTTTTGCCCAGAGTACAACCTCGTTGCCGATCAATTGGTATCAGTTACTTGATTCTTTTTAGTTATTTCCCGTGTTTAAGGTCTTATCTGATATTACGTCGTCAGGAATACTTGAATGTTCTTCGTGCTTTCAGATTGATCGTTCCACGTTAGGTTCTTTTCCTTTATGTTATCGACAGTACAGTAACTAAGTTTTTAGCTTGAACTTGAGTTTTTAGATAGTCTTCAACTTGATAACTGCCTATCGTCAACCTGACTTACTCCTACCTCTACTCGTTCTTAGCTTGAGCTAGGAAATGACAGAGGGAGTTGAGAATATTCCAACCTTACTTGTTGATCCCTTGCTTTATGGTGCTCAAGAACCCGGTTCTCAAGCTTGCAAAGAAACCTTGCTTTGTATGCTCTCTGTTGCTCTCAATGGACCTATATAAGTCCCACGGTTAGCTCAATGCTTAGATTCAAAGGACACAACCAACCACTTTCATTCATGTAACATAAACACATATTTGCATTGTGACTTTTAGGAAAATAATTCTACAGACCCCTAACTTTGAGCCCCCTGGGTATGGTCAACTTCAAAATACCCTCTCTGAAAATCAACAAGCCCAACAAGCCCAAGAGCTCAAAAATTGGATTTCATATGAAAAAGTTATGACTGTTCAGGGTTTAGGGGGTTAAATCAGGATTCATCACACGCTCGTCCTCAAAGCTCGATCCCCGGCAACGGCGCCAAAATTTGGTGCAGCTCAGTGATGAGTAGCACCTCCTTTAATGTCAATCCGGGAAGACGTGAGGATGGTATGGAGACCTCGAGCAAGTGGCGGCACAAGTGCGTGAGTGAGAAGCACACAAGCATGCACACACATACACACACACGCGCACACACGGCAAGACAAAGAGGGAGAATCAATGGAGTTCTTTAGATTACTTTCAAAAGCTCTTACAAGTTTGTTTCAATTACAATCTAACCTCAAAAATGAGCTCTCTAGCTCTTTTTATAGTTTTTGACTAGTTTTGGCCCTTTCCAGACCTAGTGTCCGGCCTAGTTAAAAATTAGGTTCCAGGGCTTATTTGGGGGCTCAAACGAGATCCAAAAAATACGAAAATTGGTACGCAACTACTTCTAAGGCTCCTCAAGCTCAAGGACTCCTTGGCTTGCACAAAATGGAGCTGCAAAAATGTGAAATGATATTTACAATGATTGTTAGTGATAAGAATCACTATTGTTGTAGGGATTTCTTCTAGTGATCTGCCATACATATCTTCGAGCTCCCTACTTGCTCTTCCTCCCTGCATGTCCATCTCTTTGATCTGCATTAGTGTCTTGAAAAAATATTGGCCTACTTGCCAGATCTTCTTTGACTGCCCTGTTTGCTTGTGCTGTCCCTTCGCTCTGACTCCCTTCTTTGACTTTCACGTCTCGTAAGTCCTGGTGTACCAAGACTACTGCCAACACAGTATGATTGACACTAGCCTCTGAAGACCTAAGACTCTGTCTATCTCTCCCTAGGTGTTGTCCTGATCTAAGGTCCATATGCCTAATTGAATAGCCCCAATTTTCCTAGGTACAACCTCGTCGCGGATCAATTTGTATTAATCACTTGTTCTTTTTAATTTTCTTAGGATGTCACTTCTTGTCCAATCAATCTTTGTCACAAGGAACACTTAGGTTTTATCGCACTTGAGTTTGGTCGCTTGATTTAAATTCTTTTCCCTTAGGTTGTTTCGCAAATGTAATTTCTTTGTACTTTCACTTGAGTGATTAGAGTTCTTGGACTGTTTATGCACTTAGTTTATCAAATTGATCAATTTTTTTGTCGGTCGCAATTGAGAGGGTTCAACGCCTCGGGACCTGCACAGTCAAAAATTTGTACCTGCTAAAGGTTGTGCAGCTGATGGGGGTGCTGAATCCTGTAGAAAATCTCAAAAATACACAAAAGCACAAGCATGCAAACGCTCTCTCACTCTCTACAAGTGAAATGAGGGGAAATGGTATGGAAAGGGTGATATGACCAAAAACTAAAAATTTCACGATGATGGAGATGGAGGTGAGAAATGGTGATGATGATGATGGTGATGAAGAAGACAAAAGGAAGTAGATAAAAGTGAAGAAAATACCTATGACTCCAACGTATCAACTCTACGTCTTACCATCACACACTCGTCCTCAAAGCTCGATCCTCGACAACGGTGCCAAAATTTGGTGTAGCTCAGTGATGAGTAGCACCTCCTTTAATGTCAATCCGGAAAGACAGGAGGATGGTATGAAGGCCTCAAACAACTGATGGCACAAGTTTGTGAGTGAGAAGCACACAAACATGCACACACATACACACACATGCACACACACGGCAAGACAAAGAGAGAAACAATGGAGTTCTTTAGATTACTCAAAAAGTCTCATACAAGTTCAAATCTACAAAAAGCTAACCTCAAAAATGAGCTCTCTAGCTCTATTTATAGTTTTTGACTAGCTTTGGTCCTATCCATGTTGAAGAATCACTCACGAATTTGACGTACAGACAAAAGAAGATAAAGAGAAGCGGAATCAAATATTCAGAAAATCAAAAGCCTTGATGAAGGGACAAATTCACGATCGTTATGTACAGCGTAGAATCTTGCAGAATCAGAGTTTGATAGAGTTCGTTACACCGAATCAAACTGTATATACAGAGAGAACGTGCATAAGAATAATAAGAGGGAAGTGCGAGCTAGAACGTGCGTGAGAAGAGCGCGCAGTTTAAATAGAGCACATATAGAGGTCAGAAAAATAAGAGTATGTGAGAAGGTTTTCCAGAAGACATTGTCTCCGTAATTTTCTTCCAATATAAGAACTAGGAAGAATCAATTGTGGATTGAGTTTACCACTCAAAGGAAGCAACCCAAGCAAAGTGTTTCAGAATATGTGACCAAATTCAAAGATGTGGCTGACCAATTGGCAAGTACAAGAGAGGAGATTGAAGAGGAGCAAATAGTGAGACAAGTAATCAATGGCATCAAGGCATATGATAAGTGGGAAGCTTTCACAACTGACCTTTACATGGATATGAAGATTCTAGATCTTACCACACTC
This sequence comes from Ceratopteris richardii, assembly GCA_020310875.1. Classification (NCBI taxonomy): domain Eukaryota; kingdom Viridiplantae; phylum Streptophyta; class Polypodiopsida; order Polypodiales; family Pteridaceae; genus Ceratopteris; species Ceratopteris richardii. Next base: position 155,512,844 of record CM035428.1, on the reverse strand, counting down.
ATTGGACAACTCTTCGCCCATGAAGCCAACCTCAACAAAAATGGAGAACCGTCAAGAGGTGACAACTCTTCTGCCCTATACACAGATAAAGGAAAGTCTAAAGAGAAAGGGAAAAGCAAAAAGGTTGAAGATGAAGGTACTACGTCTTAAGCTAACTATGTAGGGAGAGGTAGGAACTCTAGAGGGAGGGGAAAAAGAGGTAAGCAAGGTAGGGGGAGACCTTTCAACTCTTCTCCATGCAACATATGTGGATTGTCTAATCACACTATAGATGAGTGCTATAGGAACTTCAAGAATCAGAGAGGAGGAGGATATCAAAGAGGTGGCTACTCACAATCAAGAGGAAGGTTGAATCATAATCAAGGATGTAACCATGGCTACAACAACAACTACAACAACAATTATCAAGGAGGATACAAATCAGGAAAGAACCTCAACAATTACACTGAGGATCAAGAGGATTCTCTTCTCATTATGAATATGACATCAAAACAAGGTATGAATGATGAGCACCTCTTCTATATTGACTCAGGTTGTTCAAGCCATGTAGCAGGAAATGTAGCTCTTCTTTCTGATCTTGAGGAGCCCAAGGGAAAGCACCACGTGCAAACAGTTGATGACACCAAGCATTTAGTGGTCAAGGTAGGAAATGTCAAAACTTCTGATGGGAATAGAAATCTGTTGAGCTCGGTTCTTCATGTACCTACAATCACCACGAATTTGATGAGCATTGGAAACATAGTGGAAAAAGGTTTGCAAGTTAGATTCAACAAATATGGAGCTTTTGTGGAGGACCCCCAACATGGATTTTCCAAAGGAGAAAAAATAGGTAGATTATTTACATTTGAACTTGAAGATACAAGGAACATTGCACTTTATAATTACAAGGATCAAACATTGTTAGAGCTTGAGATTTGGCATAAAAGATTAGGGCACATTGGTGAGAGAACCTTGAAGCAAATATGTAGAGATCAATGTGTGCTTGGAATACCTAATGTATTCAAGCAACACATGATCTATAAATGTGGTGTATGTTAGTTTGGTAAACCACATAGGTTACCCTTTACAAAGAAAGGCTACATGCCTGAGGATTTCTTCGAACTTGTCCACACAGATGTGTGGGGACGAAGAAAGGACCCTTCAATTCAGGCTTAAGGTACTATGTGTCTTTCATCTACTGCCACTTATCTTATTAATAGGTTGCCATTCAAATCCCTTGATGGGATGACCCCATATGAATCATGGCATGGTAGGAGGCCATCACTGAAAGAACATAGCAGAGATGAAGACATATGTGATCAATAATGTAATGTATTATAGAACGATGTTATACATGATCATTGGCATAAATATGATGCCCAGCGATAGTGAGAAGAGTAGGCTATGGTGTAAGCCACTCAAACTCTGCAATTGATCAACAATAAACTCAAGAATGGAGGATCTCATGGCCACGAGATTACATATCTCTTTTATAAGAGTTCTCTTTGAATTTTGAATTTGAATTCAAGTTTTTGGCTCCATCTAATTGTACTCTCTATGATTGAGGAGTTATTCCTCTATTGAAGAACTCGTAACTTTTCACTCTCCTAACTCCACGAGATATGTGAATTACAATATTCTTCCAAGTCAAATGACTTTTACAATAGTTAATGGTCAAAAATTATAAGCAATGGTTCGTGTGATCCATCAAATGTTTGCACATAGCTTCTTCAATGCCTAGACAAGTGTGAAGGCTTGGCATTTTCACCAACAAATTATCTGTAAGAAGATGATGTATCTCACTATTGTGTGCTCTGAGTAATCAAAGATATTTATTCTCTAATGTCGTAATCCTATTTTGTCCATATTTTGATGGTGTGACGAAGTTCTATTGTATAAAGTTTATATGAGTATACTAAAAGGAACAGAAACACATGTTTATGAATACTGATGTATTCATGAATCCCCATTCCCGAACCTATAATTGGGTATTGTAGTATTTTATTGAACAATAACACCCAAACATATTGGTGACCACGATGGGCTAGGGTAACAAAAAATAGCACAAAGTGGATTGATGTCGTTGCGAAGTAGTAAGGAGTACTTGAAAAAGACCTATCATCATGATTATTTAGACGAATTTGTTTAGTAGACCCTAGCAACACTGAAACTTGAAGATGTTCCCCTCGAAGATGCAATTACCATTCCTGAGGAAGTGCTGTATTGGGTGGAAACTAGAGTTCTACCTCTGAGGCTTTTGAAGGACTTGCTCTTTGAGTTGAGGGATGGCAATCTAACCAAAGTCTTATAGCAAGGGGAACTCAGTGGAACCGACTAGCAAAGCCACCCACAGGAAGAAAGATACCCTGCTGAACCAGGCTAAAGCGGTGGTAGCAAACCCCTACCAAAGTTGTGGTTAGCCCTAGTTCCTTCGACTCAATTCGCTACCTTATAGATGCTTGAAAACCCGATGGAGCACAAACATCAATTTCTAGGGCTAAACTACACTCATTTTCATGGGTGAGTGGATGAGGACCCGGATGTGCATATACACACATTCAAAAATCAGTACATATGTAATCATCCTAACTTACATGATGATAGGCATATGTTCCAGGTATTCCAAGCCACGCTGGTAGGTGATGCAGTGAAATGGCTTATCGAGCACCCTTCATATTATTTTTCAACCTATAATGAGTTGAAAGAGGCCTTCTTAGAGCGATTCCAGACCGCCAAGAGCATTTCAAAGCTCTATTCTTCACTCTAGTATATGATGCAGAAAGGAAGGGTAGAACAATATGGATCAGATTTTAGATCCACGATGTGGCTATTCCCGATAGACAAATGTCCTTCCGAAGAAACGTTAATAGAATTTTTTGCCGATGAACTTCAACCACCTATCAAAGAAAAGATTTATATGTACACGCTCGATCAATCTCGCACACGATCAAATCATTGACTTAGCCACAAGCATGGACCGAAAAATACAATTTGCCAACTTGGGCTCTGAGAAGACTAATTTAATGTTCAAGAAAGGTACGAATCTAGAGAAGCAGCTGTATTTTTTACGGTGCAGGAATGAGCAACATATCACAACCGACTGTGCATTGAATCAAGTATTTTTTCCAATTTGTAATAAGTCTAATCATTGCTTGGAGGAATGTTGTTTTAATGTGAGGAACACACTAGTCGCTACTAAACAAGTGGATTTTCCTTTGTGGAAAGGGAATCTAACCAACTATAAGCCACAAGCCTCTTCTGGAAAATGGTAGGAGAGTGAAGATGCCAGATTTTCAAGACCATCCGAGTATCTTGATTCATAGAAATTTCCCAAAGCGATGGTGGGGTTTCAGGAAAATTTACAAGAATTCGATCGGGTTGGAGGTTTCGACAACCTGGGCCAGGTACTTTGGGTAATCAACCAATTCAATGCTATTTTTGTTTCCAATATAGCCACAGGTGATGGGAATGCGAGAAGGCCAAAGCGTATGATGAGTGGAAACAAGAAGCTAAATTAAGGCGCCCATAGCCAATGTGGTGACCTTAGAGTATTTAAAACCTTCAGCATCTGTGGTCACTAGGTCACAGAAAGAGTATCTGAGTGGACAAAAATCGGATTATATGGCACCCATGGAGCAAAAGCAAACACTTAAGAAAGCAGTACAGTGGGCTACAGAGTATCCACCACACTATGTAGAGCCTCCGTTAGTTCTAGTGGAACCTTCTAGAAAGAAGTGACATAGCATAGTTGGTAAAAAGACTGATGAAACTATTCAAGAGACAAAGGAGAATTCTGGGCCACCAATAGATTCACTTGTATCCAAAGCACCGCAGGCTAGGTCTAGTGATCACGAGACTACTAGCAAGTCTCGGAGCCAGATATTTTGGACAGAACAAAAACAAGGGAATATGGACCTCAGAACATCAGTGGATGGTGAGTATTGTGAGTTCTTGTAGGATTCACATATCAAACTATCATTGGGAGCCTTATTGGAGTTAGTCCCAGCTTTTCGAAAGCAGTTATTATAACATCTATAGGAAAAATATTCACCTTCTCATAGTTCGAAACCTTCGGTCTCAATGGTAAGAGATGTGCCCGACAGAATAGTAGACTATGCGGTTCCTACGATTATAGTGAGATATAAAAATAAAGCGATTCCCAAGGTTTTGAATGATGGTGGTTCTAGTATTGACATTGCCTCTACCACTACATGTAAGCAAATGGGTTGGAATAGAATAGACCTAGCTCCCTTCTTTGTCAGCATGGCACATCAATCGCGGGTGCAGCCAGTGGGGTTGGTTAAGGATATCCCTTTTCGTATTTCTCAGGTCTTATTTAACATTACCTTTGTTGTGTTGGAACTTCAGGGGTAGAATTTGGATTATAAATTTTTGTTGGGCCCACCTTGGTTATGCAATGCTAAAGTCCGATAGAACTAGGATGAAAAGACAATCACATTTAGAAGAGGACATGCAAAATTTTTCGTTCCATTAGAGGACGAGCAACATTGCCTCCCTGAACACAAACTAGTATTAGCAAAGCCTCCGCATATGATGGATAGGCTCGAGGATGATGAAGAACACTAGTTTTTAGAAGTGAATAGAGATTTAGTATCTTTTGGAGTGGTCGATGTGAATTCAATCATCAGCCCAGGCTGGGACAGTATGGCGGCCGCAGTCTGCATGGAACCCTTGGAACTAAATGACAAAGATATTGTCTATATAGTGATAAAAGATCCCATGGAGATTGGGAAGATTCGGGTAGAAGAAGATTCTTTCGAAGTTATAAACCTTGGACTATGGAAGATCAAGCACTAGTCTGAATCTATTCGGAGCTTGCTCCGGAATTTCAAACAACATTGATAGCATTTTCAACAATACAAATATTTCTTTGCATGGATGTATGAAGACATGAAAGATCTTGATCCGAAGTTGTATCATCATCGCATTTTTCTTAAGCAAGATGCTACCCTAGTTATGCAATAGAGGTAGAGAATGAACCCTAACTTTGCAAAGCAAGTGAAACATGAGCTGGATAGACTAATTAAAGTGGGATACATTGTACCTATTGAGAATCTAGAATGGGTCTCACCCATTGTAATTGTCTGAAAAAATAAGCAATTATAGATTTGTGTCGGTATTTGAAAATTGAATGCGGCCACTATACTAGATCCTTTCCCCTTGCTGTCCTTGGACGATATGCTTGATGAGGTTGCTATTGATACATTTAGGTAGTGATGTGTGTGAACACTTTAGGACCGCTCGGGCACTTTTTTCCCTCTTTAGGAGGTTTTTTTCCCTCGGCTTGTATATATGCCTATTGCCCTAATAGGCTACTTATCTTTGTACATTCTCTAGTAATACATTCAGTATTGTGTGTTGTGCTCCAAGCTTCTTCTTCTTTCTTGTGTTGTTTGCATCTTCCATAGACATCTAACTCCAACAATTGGTATCAAAGCAGGTCCCCGCTTCATCTAGGGCGTCTTCTACACCTATCCGATTGTAGTCTCAAATTCGCACAAAATTTGGTAAGCATACTCAGGTTGGTGTTTCAGAGATCAAAATTGCTTCGCTCTATGGTGCCGAAATCGTGATCTAAGCTCGTTTCGGCCTCCAAATGCACTATTGCACTGCTTGTGCAAGCTATTTGGTCTTTTTGTGCAGGTTTAACAGAACTCGTCAGGGCAGTTCTGTTCAAATTTTTGAGATACAAAATTTTCTACATCAAGGTATTTTAGTCACCGTCCATGGCTGAAAGCAGTGATGTATTTCATATGTTGGCTATTGAGGATAAGTTGGATGGTACCAACTACCCATTGTGGGTTCATATGATGCGACATGCATTGGTTGGAAAAGGATTGTGGAACATTGTGCAGAGTGTTGAAAAACGTCCTATCACACCTGCAACTGTTACAACTGCACGTACTGAAGCTGATGCAGAAGGTGTCGAAGATGATGATATTCTGCATATTCATGTTCATGCTGCAGTTTCTGTTGCACCTACTATAGAGTAGATTCGTTGGGATGGCAGAGATGTTTAGGCACATGCATTGATAGCTTTGTCTATCAAATATGCCATTATTCCTCATATTCGCTCTTGCAAAACAGCTAAGGATGCTTGGGATACACTTACCACATTTTACCAAGCTAGGAATGAGGCTCGTGTTGCTTACCTCCGAAAACAGTTGGAGAGTGAGCACATGAATGAAGGTGATTCTATGGATAGTTTTCTAACAAAGATCAAAGACTTGAAGGAACAGTTGATTTGTGCTGATGAGGTTATACCAGATAGCTCACCTATGCAGACCGTTCTGAATGGTCTTCCTGATTCATATCAGAGTTTTTCTTCTACTCTTCTCTTGATGATGAAAGGTAATCCAAATGCCTTATCATTTGAGGAGTTAGTCTCTGTTCTGTTGCAAGAAAATGATTCCCGGCAGAACAGGGTCCATTATGCGTGTTGTAGATCAAGCTTTCTTGGCTAGTTAGAAGGCCAAAGGAAAATGGAGCTCTTCTACTAGTAAGCAGAAATTTGTAAATGTTGCACATTTGAAGAACCAAGATAAAGATGACAAAAAAATCAAAAAAGTAGAAATTGTTTTGCAAGTATTGTAAAGGGAATGATCATATCATAAAGAACTGTCCAAAACTGGCTGCTAAAGAGGCAAAGAAGAAAGAGGTTGGAATGGTTGCTGCAGAAGCCTCTACACCAAAAATGGACTCTGTTAATCTTGTGCAGGAAGAAGAATGGGTGTTTACTACTATTTGCAGTTTTGACCCATCTTCTCATGAGCAGTGCATGTCTGCAGTAGACTCAGATGTTTGGTACTTTGACAGTGGGGTGACCAAACATATTACCTCACAGCGCAGTTTCTTGTCTTCACTCGAGCCTGCCCCTACAGGGAACACTGTTACGTGCACCAACCATTCCTCTTATCGTGTTATGGGAGTTGGTAAGCTAAATTTGACTACTGTTGATGGTTGTTCTTTCACTTTGTGAGATGCTTTGTTTGTGCGAGGGATCAAGAAAAATCTGTTATCAGTTTCTGCATTAGCCAAGATTGACTTGGTTGTGAAATTTTTTGATGACAGATGTACAGTTCATGATTTGTCAAATGGCGACGTGATTATTGCTTCTGGCATTCTATGTCGTGCGATGTATAAGCTCATAGACTATGAAAGATCTGTAAATGATTCAGCATGTGGAGTACATGATTCTCAGACTATGTCAGATGCAAAGCTTTGGCATGCACGCTTTGGTCATCTTAATTTTGCTAGTTTGCTACGCTTGCAGAAATCTAAAATGGTGTCCTCTTTGCCCAAACTTGAGGCACCTGGAAAACATGTTTGTGAAGGTTGTATTTTGTGCAAAATGCAGCATTCCTCCTTTCCAAAAGATGGTTCAGTTCGGGCTACTCAGAAATTGTAGCTTGTACATAGTGATGTATGTGGTCCTATGCAGGCAGCTTCTTTTGGAAATTATCTTTACTTCATGACTTTCATCGATGATTTTTCTAGGCATGCATGGGTATATCCATTGAAGGCAAAGTCTGAAGTGTTCATGTGCTTCAAACAGTTTTTGGTTTTCGTTGAAAATCTGTCAGCATGTAAAATGGGCACCCTCCATTTTAATCGGGGGGGGGGGGGGGGGGGAATATATATCTTCTGATTTTAATGCATTTCTGGCTGAACATGGGATAAAACACAAGTGTATAGTGCCATATACACCTCAATAGAATGGAGTTGCTGAACGAAAGAACAGGTCACTCATGGAGATGGAAAAGTGTATGGTCAAGAGTCAGACATTACCACATAGTTTCTAGCTTGAGGCTTTCATGTGTGCAGCATATGTACTTAACAGGTGTCCCACTAAAGCGCTACAATCTATCACTCCATATGAGGTTTGTCATGATCGCAAGCCATCTGTTGCACATCTGCATGTTTTGGGTTGTTTGGAATATGCATTACTGCCTGAACAACATCGCAAAAAATTAGAGGATAAAGCAGTAAAATGTATTTTTGTTGGGTATAGTTCTAAAAGTAAAGGCTATCGTCTGTATCATCCATAGACTAAATGCATTTTGGTTAGCCGTGATGTTTTTGTGGAAGATGCTATTCAATCATTGCTTTCATGTACTAAGGAGACATCTGTTAGCTCCAAAGACATGTATGATACTTTGTTGCCTCTTTTTATAGGTGGATAGTCTAGTGCTGGTCCTAATGAGGCAACTTCTCAGCCTTTGCAGGTTTCATGTGATGATGCAAATCATCCCATTTCTGGTGGATATTTACATGATGCACTTGTTGATGAGAGAGTTGACATTCAGGAGGCAAAAATTATGCCAAAATGGCTGGTGCAAACTTTGCGTGATAGCAAATTAGATGCACCTCTGTCATATCGTACTCGATCAGGTTCTCATACTGCCTCTTTTGCATCAGATTGCTATGCTATGGCTGCATCTAGTCTCTATGATAAGAATGAGCCTATTTCGTTTGACGAAGCACTAAATTCAGAAAATTGGATGGCTGCTATGCAATCTGAATATGATGCTATAATGAAGAATGGTACTTGGTCTTTATGTGACTTGCCTCCTGGTAAGAAGGCCATTGGCACTAAGTGGGTTTACAAGCTGGAGCGTAAGCCTGATGGAACAGTTGAGAGGTATAAGGCTAGGCTTGTTGCAAAGGGTTATGCACAGGAAAGAAGCACATTGGAAGTTGTGAGGAACCCTGTGTTCCATGCTCGCACTAAGCACATTGAGGTGCATTATCATTATGTGAGGGAGAGATTCTCTGCTGGGGAGATCAGCTTGGCATATGTGCCCACGCAGGAGAACATTACAGACCTTTTCACGAGGGCTCTACCTAGGGAGAAGTTTGAAGCTTTCCACAAAGCTTTGGGCTTACTTCCTTTTGTGGAGTTGATTTCCACATAGCTTGGCACTTCCTTATACATGAGTGCCAACTACTTGTTCATCGCATCACTCCCAAGGGGGATTTGTTTGTTGGAGGATAAACACTCCTATGTGCACAACAAAAGCAAATGAACCCTCCTAGGATCTTGAAATGTTTCAGACATAGGCTCTGTATTTTCTGAGTTTCTCTGAGTATATGCAGAGACTGAAGATGAAATCTTGCAGGCATAAACTAGACTTTAAGAGCTTTCAAATGAGAGTAAAATCACTCCATTTGGATACTGGATGATGCCTCAACCAGCTGCAACAAAACAGATAACTTGATCTCTTCACTGAGTATAAGCTAACTGGACAGACACTGTTCTGGACATTTCTCTGCACATGTGCTTGCACTGAACCTGAGACTTATACCAAACAAAGTAGAACTTATAAGCTTTCCAACAAGACAAAAATCATTGCAAATGGATTCCGGATGAAGGAGAAACAACAATTACAAGACCGGGGGGTCTGCCAAAAACATCTAGATAGATAGAGTGTGTAAAAGTGAAATTTCTACAAAATATGCAGAGACCAGCTAGTAGGGGGTGTGCTTAAGCAAGGGGGCAGCTTGGGCACGTATTTCCACGACTCTAAGTCATAATACAACTCATTAGAGGTTTTAAAGACCACCTACTAACCTCTTTAACCAATCAAAAACATATACATGTCAAAAGTGAGGTCCAATCACATCAAGAGGTGAGCTAAATCTTCTCTAATCAAATTCTTTCCATTATGGGCATAATTGGATGCCTCAAACTCATGGAAATCAGCCTCCTTTGATTGTGGATGATGTGGAAGGTTCAATTTGGGGCATGTTCCCACACTCTTGAGCTTGAAAAACTTTCAACACTCCCCCTCAAGCTCAAGTCTTTTCCTTTGTTGCTTCAGCCTATGTCTCTTATGTTGATAGCTTCCTTGAATCCTCCAAGCTTTGTACCTTCAAGAAACTTTGTCATCATGTCTGCAACCTACATTTTAGTGTTCACATACCTTATATCTAGCTCTTTTGCCATCACCTTTTCTCTAACGAAGTGGTAATGAACCTCTATGTGCTTGCTCCTTGCATGAAACATGGGATTGTTAGCTAGATAGATGCTTGAAATGTTGTCTCCATAAAGAGGAAACTCCTCCACTTCCACTTCCAAGTCCTTAAGTATCTTCTTAAGCCATAATAGCTCACATGTAGCCAATGCTAAACCTCTGTACTCAGCCTCTATGGATGAAAGAGCAACAGTGGGTTGCTTCTTAGAGCTCCAAGAGATCACTTTTGTACCTATCATGAAAACATAACCCGATGTACTCGTTCGATCATCCTTGCTACCTACCCAATCAGCATCACTATATCCTTTGACACTTAGATCAGCATCATATGAGTAAAATAGACCTTGGTTGATGGTGTGCTTGATGTAACGAAGCACCTTTCTTGCCGCCATAAGATGATCATGAGTAGGTGCATGCAAAAATTGAGAGAGAACACCTACTACATATGCAAGATCAGGTCTAGTGAATGTAGCATAAATTAATGAACCAATTATGCTTCTATATAGTGTAATATCTTGTATAGCCTCTCCTTGACCTGCAACCAACTTTGTATTGGGCTCCATGGGCTGAGAAAGTGGCTTACAACCACTCATACCAAACCTGTATAGCACATCCAACAAGTATTTTCTTTGAATCAAGAAGATGCTATTGTGTGCATAGATTACCTCTATTCCCAAGAAGTACTTTAGTGTTCCAAGATCAGATATCTTGAACTCCTTCCCTAGCTTTGATTTGATATCTTTAATACCTGCAATATCACTTCCTGTGATGATCAAATCGTCCACATAGATGCATATGTATACCATCTTGTCTCCTTGCTTCTTCATGTAAAGTGATGGATCTGCAACACTTTCTTTGTATCCACAACTTGATAAATAATCCACTAACCTCTGATTCCAGGCCCTTGGGGCTTGCTTTAGTCCATATAATGCTTTCCTTAGCTTGCAAACATGATTTGGGTACCTCATACTAGCAAATCCTTGAGGTTGGCTCATGTAGACTACTTCTTCAAGCTCTCCATTGAGGAAGGCATTCTTCACATCCAACTGATATAAGCTCCATTTCCTTGATGTGGCCACTGCAATCAAAGTCCTAATTGTTGGCATCTTGGCTACGGGGCTGAAAGTTTCATCATAATCTATCCCGTAGCTTTGGGAGAAGCCTTTCGCCACCAACCTTGCTTTGTACCTAGCAATGGAACCATCTGAATTTCTTTTAATTTTGTAAACCCACTTATTACCTATCACCTTCATGCCTTCTTGAGCTGGTACCAAGCTCCAAGTATGGTTCTCATCAAGTGCTTTGAGCTCTTCCTTCATTGCCTCTTGCCATTCCTTGCAATCCTTAGCTTCTTCATAACTAGTTGGTTCTTTGTCCTTGATAACCTGAGTCATGTATGCATAATGCTTTGCAATGAAATTATCATATGTTAACCTTTGTACTGGATATCTTACTCTTGAAGACCTTCTTTCACTTCCTTTTGGTGTGGTTGCCATCTTCTTTCTTTGTTTGGCCACTCCTGGAGTTTGAACTTCTTCTATCTCTTCATCTTCCAACATGCTCTCGTCCACATAGCTTCCTTCTTCAACTGAAATCTTCTCTTTGCCTTTGACTTTGCTTTCTTCAGAGCTGGTCTCTCTTTCCCTAAGCCTTCCACTCCATGGTGAGGGTGTCCTTGTGTTGCATGAGTTGCTTGGACCACTCAAATCCATGCTTTCTTGAACTCTATCATCATTCTTCAAATCTGTCTCACCTATGTCTTCAACCTGCAATGGACTTGTGCATGCATACCAAGGCTTCAACTCATCAAAGACAACATCCCTACTTACCTTCAGCTCCTTAGTGATGGGATTATAGCATTTATACCCCTTTTGTTCCATAGAATATCCCAAAAAAATACACCTTTCAAATTTGGCATCTAACTTTGACCTCAACTCTTGAGGTACATGTACATAGCATATACAACCAAAGATTCTAAGATGTGAAATGCAAGGTTTTCTTCCACTCCATGCTTCCTCAGGGGTTAGATGATGTATACCTGATGTAGGACATCTATTCATGATGTATGTGGCTGTATATGTAGCCTCTCCCCAATAACAATGCGGCATATTCATTTCATTGAGCATACACCTTGCTACCTCTGCTATGTGTCTGTTCTTTCTCTCTACTACCCCATTTTGTTGAGGGGTATACCTACATGTAAATTGTCTTTTGATGCCATTGACCTGCAAAAATTCAGAAAATTCATGGGAGAAGTACTCTCCCCCTCCATCGGATCTCAAAGTTTTGATAAACTTGCCAGATTCCTTCTCCACCTGTGCTTTGAATTTCTTGAAGTAGTGGAACACATCTGATTTGTTTCTAATGCAATACAACCACACTTTCCTTGAAAAGTCATCAATGAAGGTTACAAAATACCTATTTCCAGCAAGGGATGCTTCTCTTGTTGGACCCCAAACATCCGTGTGAATGAGGTCTAAAACATTTGCACTTACATAGGTACTCTTCTTGAAGGGCAACCTTGATTGTTTTCCTTGTTGGCAAGCTACACAAATTTCATGCAACATTTTAGATGTAAAATTTGGTAGGCCTCTTACCAAGCTCCTCCTTTGCATGTCCTTGAGCTTTTGTAGGTTGATGTGACCTATTCGTTTATGCCATAGATCCAAATCTGCTATCCTCTTGTCTCCATATGTGACATACATTGAATGATGTGGCTGATTTATGTCCATTGTGAACATTCTCCCTTGCTTTTTTCCTTTTGCTATGAGCTTGAAACCTACCCTTGGATCCTCAACAAAACATCCTCTTTCATTGAACCTAACTTGATAGCCTTTTTCTACCATTTGGCCTACCGAAATCAAGTTTTTGGTAATAGTAGGGACATGTAATACCTCTGATAAGCACTTTGCTCTTTGATTTCCTTCCAAACTGATATCTCCCACATGTTGAATGATATGCTCTGAGTTATCACCTGTTTCCACATGCCCTTGATGCTTTGGGACCTGCAAATTACTAAAAAACTCCTTTCGACATGACATATGATTGCTACATCCACTGTCTACATACCATACATCTTCACTAGCTTGAGTTGTATCTTCACCATACCTCATGGCAAGTAAATAATCATTCCCTTGGATGGATGATGTGTTTGCATAATTACCTTGCCCTCTATAATTGTTGTTGTTGCTTTGATTCCCTTGTCTTTGAGCTCTATGATAGCATTCATTTGCAAAATGACCGGGCTTACCGCATACAAAGCATCCATTTGAAGTGGCTTGTCCTCTTCCACCAAATCTTGCACCTCTTCCTCTATTTGTGGCTCTTCCACCTCTTTGACCTGCATTTTCTTGTTGTCCTTGACCTCCTTGGTTGCTTTGATATCTTCCTCTTCCTCTTGTAGCACCTCGGTTGTGTCTTCCTCTTCCTCTACCTGCATACAACAATTGCCCTTGGCTATCCTTGGCATTATGACCACCAAGGTTCATCTCCTCTGTCACCATGAGAGTGATTAGTTGATCAAAATCAGGAAGAGAGTCCCTTACATACACTAAAGTTGTGAAAGCCCTCCATTTTTCATCATCCCTAAGTCCATTTAGGGTGTGGGCGACAAGATCGTCATCATCTAGGGCACAACCGATTGACCCTAGTGCATCTGCAAGCTCTTTAACCTTTAATATGTAATCATTAGCACCTTGAGAGGGGCTTTTCCTAAGATTATTTAGCTCATTCTTGAGCTGAATTTTTCTAGCTTTTTTGGAGGTTGAGTACAATCTCTCCAAGCACTCCCACACCTTCTTCGATGTATCCAAATCTTGAATATGCCCTACCATAGAGTTGCTAATATGCTGAGATAAAATGAAAATGACCCTTTTGTCCCTTTCATCCCACTCTCTTACTGCTCTTCTCTGGTCATTGGTTGGATTTACCTCATCTATGTAGGGTTTTGGCTCTCCACCACTCACAAGTCCCCACAAACCTTTCCCCATCAAAAAATTGCTTATTCTAAATCGGCATGGTTGGTAGTTTCCTTTTTCAAGCTTCTCAATCTGAGCATTGAGATCAGCCATGGTGCCTCCTAACTCTTTTGAACCTCCCCCTTGATGCAATGAAGTTGAAAAGGATGGCTTTTACCTCATAAAATAGAGCTACTCCTCTTGATGAAGCTTCGTCTTTGATTTGATGATGTATTTGCTTCCCCTTGTTGTTGACGTGCCCGTTCTTTGCTTCCTTCCTTCAAAATTTGATGAATTCTTCACTTCACTTCAGTAGCTCCTTCTTCTCTCTTTGATACTCCACTTATTGCTCTGATACCACTGTTGGAGGATAAACACTCCTATGTGCACAACAAAAGCAAATGAACCCTCCTAGGATCCTGAAATGTTTCAGACATAGGCTCTATGAGAGTAAAATCACTCCATTTGGATACTGGATGATGCCTCAACCAGCTGCAACAAAACAGATAACTTGATCTCTTCACTGAGTATAAGCTAACTGGACAGACACTGTTCTGGACATTTCTCTGCACATGTGCAGGCACTGAACCTGAGACTTATACCAAACAAAGTAGAACTTATAAGCTTTCCAAAAAGACAAAAATCATTGCAAATGGATTCCGGATGAAGGAGAAACAACAATTACAAGACCGGGGGGTCTGCCAAAAACATCTAGATAGATAGAGTGTGTAAAAGTGAAATTTCTGCAAAATATGCAGAGACCAGCTAGTAGGGGGTGTGCTTAAGCAAGGGGGAAGCTTGGGCACGTATTTCCACGACTCTAAGTCATAATACAACTCATTAGAGGTTTTAAAGACCACCTACTAACCTCTTTAACCAATCAAAAACATATACATGTCAAAAGTGAGGTCCAATCACATCAAGAGGTGAGCTAAATCTTCTCTAATCAAATTCTTTCCATTATGGGCATAATTGGATGCCTCAAACTCGTGGAAATCAGCCTCCTTTGATTGTGGATGATGTGGAAGGTTCAATTTGGGGCATGTTCCCACACTCTTGAGCTTGAAAAACTTTCAACATTGTTGATATATTTAGGTAGTGATGCGTGTGAACACTCTAGGACCGCCGGGGCACTTTTTCCCCTCTTTAGGAGGTTTTTTTTTCCCCGGCTTGTATATACGCCTATTGCCCTAATGGGCTACTTATCTTTGTACATTCTCTAGTAATACAATCAGTATTGTGTGTTGTGCTCCAAGCTTCTTCTTCTTCCTTGTGTTGTTTGCATGCTTCCGTAGATGTCTAACTCCAACAGTTGCAAGTCACGAAATGTATTCGTTTCTTGATGGATTCAGCGGATATAACCAAGTCTGGTTGGTGGAAGCAGACATACAAAAAATAGCTTTTATTATGAACTGGGGAGTATTTGCCTGCACAGTAATGTGGTTCGGGTTGTGAAATGCGCCAAGCACTTTCCACCGGTGCATGCAGCAAATATTTGCTCCCTACCTTACATCATTTATGTGCATTTTTCTAGATGGCTTCTCAGTTTCTGCCGCAATGGCCGTGCGTTTGGAACATTTATGTGCCTGCTTCGATTCCTGTAGATAGGATCACCTTTGTTTGAATCCGAATAAATCTACTTTTGTGGTCAAATGCGAAAAGTCGTTGGGCCACGTTATTCCCTAAAAACATTTTGCAATGGAACTAGATAAAGTTAAAGTGATACTAGAGACCCCAGCACCCCGGACTCTAAAGGAGGTCTTACGATTTCTAGGGCAGGTTTGGTTGCATGGCAGACATTTATGAGGGTTAGCACATATTTTCATTCCATTGAACAAACTCGCACATGTCCGACCAACAAAATTTGTGTGGAAGAACAAAGCTCAAACTACCTTTGAGCGATTACGGAAGATGTTAGCCACAACACCTATGTTGAAAGCTCCAGACTGGAAGCAGCCGTTTCATGTATTCATGGATGCTTGCGATAAAGCTATTGGAAGTGTCCTTATGCAGAACGAAGATTGCAGCTAGTTTTTCCCTGTTTATTATGCTAGTTGGATATTAACAGTAGCAGAGCAGAATTACTCAACTATGGAATGGGAATGCTTAGGCCTTATTTATTCAATAAAGAATTTTTGACATTATTTGGTGGGTCGAGCGTTCACTTTCCATGTAGATCACAACGTTGTGTTGTATTTGGTGAAACAGCAAAATTTAATAGGATGTCTGGTCAGGTGGATTCTTTTGTTGCAAGAATTTGAATACGACATTGTTCATCACCCCGATGCCAATCATTCTATAGTAGTTTTCTTATCGTGCATTGACCATGGAGAACCCCTTGAAGGTGTTGAAGACACTCTTCCGAATGAAGAAGTTTTTTCGGTGGCCAAAGTTGAGAATCCTCCTCAGAATTATCCTTGGTACGAGGAAATGTTAAGTTTTCTATAAAATGTTATTGCTCCATCTTACAATCAGCGGCACAGAAGAAACTTGGACTCTGCATTTGCAGGTTTACAGTTATTATGGGACAATTGTACCACAAGGACCTGACCAAAATTTGGTTGCGCTTCGTGCCCCCACATGAGGTGCTTGCAATCATTTCAGAAGCTCATGCACGTGAGGCCGGTGGGCACTTTAGCCATCTTATTATGGTCCGTAAAATTCAACAGTCCAGATTATGGTGGCCTACTATGTATGCAAATGTTCAACATGCACTGCGGAAGTGTGATCCATGCCAAGGTAGTGGTGAACCTTGCGATGGTTAGAATTTTCCATTGCAACCAATTCTTTGATTAGAACCTTTCCAAAAATGGGGCTTGGACTTTATAGGTCCGATCAAACCACCTGCAACTCGAATAGGAGCCCTGTATATTTTGACATGTATGGATTATTGCACACAATGGGCAAAAGCCTAGGCAACCAAATAGGGTACCGCATATACAGTAGCCAGAAAACTTCATAATGAAATTTTTTCGCATTATGGCCTACCATTGGAATCAGTCCCAGATAGGGCAACTCATTTTTTTTAATCAGTTAATTGCCAAACTTACTTCGGAGTATCAGATTAAGCACAAATTTAGTTTTCCCTATTACCCATGAGCAAACGTCTTGGCAAAAAGTACTAACAAGGTTTTACTTCATATGCTACAAAAGATGCTATTGGACTTGAAAGATCACTGGGAAATTATGCTTCCCACTGTACTCTGGGCATACAAGACTTCCTATAAAGTTTTTGTTGGAAGTACACCTTTTAAATTGCTCTACGGAGAGGAGGCAATCCTCCCATTTGAATTTGCGGTACCTAGTCTCCAAATTGCAGTGCATAAAAGATTGGTTCCGGAGGCATCCTTTACTTACAGAATGGATCAGCTTCAACAACTGGACGAACAATGGTATCATAGTTTTTTTTTTTACAAGAGATACAAACGAGAGAAAAGAAGTGGCATGACCAGAATCTACAAACAAAGATTTTTCGGCCTGGCGATTTGGTTGTATTTTCATTCTAAAATGAAGAGAACGATCGGCAAATTAAAATTACGATGGACCGGTCCATTCCAGATTCATGAGATATGCGGTCGAGGGTCTTTTAAGCTGGCCACATTGGCTAAAGAAATTCTATCGACATTAATCAATGGATCCAAATTACGGCCCTATCAAACTTTAGGCGGCTAATATCAAATTATGAAAATAAAATTAAAAAATAGAAAATAAAGTTTGAATATATCATGATCATGGAATATTAGTAATTATGTGCAGTGTAACTACTCTACATGCAATCGTACATACAATCAACGAGCAAGAGTGGCCACAGTGTTTCAAATATGGTAAGTGTTCCTTATTTTGTGAGCTGTGATAACTGCAAATTTGAGAGTTAAGATGCCATAATCGACAATCATGGCATAGACTCATAGCTCTCTAATCAGGCAGGAAAGGCATAAAAGGTTGCACACTTTGCTGAATTTGGCTTATTTGGTGAGTGTGCGCATAGTGCGATTATAGTGATGAGCGACTCAGTCTTCTATAATAGTGAAGCAGCGAGGGAGTAGTGCAAAAATGGCCGTATCTTTTTCTGATTGCCATCTGATGTACATCCTAGAGAGACTCTCCCAGGAGCAAAAAGATTGGTTTGATTGCAAAGGTTTATTGTAGTGCGCCATGTTGGATTGGCAAAGCATTCGTCCTCACCCGCATGCAAAAGATATTGCAATGGAGATAGTCAGGCAGACCGATGGTAATGACATCAATGCACAAGATATCAGTATCAAAATAGGGCAAGAAGTCTTTCAGTTATTGTCTGCATTAATTGTGAAGAGGTTTAATGTCGTTAACAATGGGATCATAGCCACCACTGAGACCATAGAAGAAACAGAAATTTGCATCTTACTTAGAAAGCCATGTTCGGGTGAATATCAATTTGCTTAGCTTTCGGATGACAACCCTCTGAAGCTAGGCTTACTACTGACAATGATGATCATCAACCTGCAAGAAAAACACTATGGCGTTTCTCAGTAACTCTTTGCCTTGGTGAAAGAATCTACCAAAACTCAGGTAAATTGGGCTGAAATATTTTTTTGGAAATTAAAGAAAGAAGTTACAAGACTCTTCAGACGTATCATCCTAGCAGTAAACATGGTGTTAGATTCTAAAGTGGGTGTCATTTTCACTCTTCTTTTTATGGAGACCCTAGCATACTTACCTCGAGAATACACACTATGCTCAGTGAAAATTTTTTTGTAGATCCTTAAGAAGAGAGTGGTAGAGTGGAAACCAGTGGAGGAACCTTCTCATGAGCAAACGAAAACTAATAGAGATGAGGATGAGGAGTCACAGAGACAACAAGAAGAGGAGAATCAATGGCGGGAAGCTGAGAGGAAGGCCAAGGAAGTAGCAGAGAGTTGAGGAGGCAAAAACTATGCCAAAATGGCTAGTACAGGCTTTGCATGATAGAAAATTAGATGCACCTCTATCATACCGTACTCGTTCAGGCTCTTATAGTGCCTCTTTTGCATCAGATTGTTATGCTATGGTTGCCTCTAGTATCTATGATGAGACTGAGCCTGTTTTGTTTGATAAAGCACAAAATTCAAAAAAATTGATGGCTGCTATGCAATCTGAATATTATGCTATAATGAAAAATGGTACCTGCTCTTTATGTGACTTGCCTCCTGGCAAGAAGTCGATTGGCACTAAGTGGGTATACAAGCTAAAGTGTAAGTCTGATGGAACAATTGATAGGTATAAGGCTAGGCTTGTTGCAACGGGTTATGCGCACAAAAGAGGAATTGACTTTGATGAGACCTTTGCACCTACATGCCAAATGACTTTTATTCATAGCATCTATGCACTTGCAACTTCATCATGGTTGGAATGTACATCAGTTGGACATTAAAACAACATTTCTGAATGGTGACTTGCATGAACAAGTGTATGTTTTTCAGCCCCATGGCTTTGTGCAAAAAGGGCATGAAAACCAGGTGTGCAGGTTAAAGAAGGCATTATATGGTTTAAAGCAAGCACCACATGCTTGGTATGAAAAGATACATGCCTATCTGATTGCATGTGGATTTCAAAATAGTCCAACTAAAAGAACCTTATATGTTAAGCTTGGTAACGATGTACTTCTAATCATTGTGGTGTATGTTGATGAGATGCTGCTCACTAGTCCTCATGAAAAGCATATTGCTGATTTTAAGGCTGATTTGCATGCCTCATTTGAGATGTCTGATTTGGGGGATTTGCACCATTATTTGGGCATTCAATTTATGCAAGTTGATGGTGGAATAGCTTTTTTCAAACGAAATATATTGACACATTATTGAAGCATTGTGGCCTTGAAGAGTGCAAACCTATTGCCACTCCTATGGAGACAGGTTTATGATTGAGTCTTCATGATGCTAGAGATGCATTTGATGTTGTTCTCTATCAGCAGGCTATCAGATTCTTGATTTACTTATGCATTACTCGGCCAGATATTCAATTCGTTGTCTCACAGATGAGCAGATTTATGCATTGCCCACGTGTCAAGCATTGGCAAGCGGTTAAGCGCATCTTTCGCTCCTTGAGTGGTACCCAGCTACTTGGATTGTTTTATCCCAAGGGGGGATCACTACCGCCAGATTTGCATGCTTTTTCAAACTTTCACTAGGTTGGTTGCTATGACGCTCATGTCTCCACTAGTGGTTTTTGCTTCATGCTTGGTAGCTCATGCATATCTTGGTTGAGCAAGAAGCAGCCTATTGTGGCCACTTCCAGTTGTGAATTTGCGTATAGGGCAACTTTCATAGCGATTGTAGAGTGTGTGTGGCTCAAACACCTTATGGCTAATTTGGGTGTTGGTCAATCTTCTACCACCACCATATTCATTGACAGTCAGAGCGCATTGGAAGTTGCAAGGAACCTTGTGTTCCATGCTCACACTAAGCACATTAAGGTGCATTACCATTATGTCAGGGAGAGGTTCTCTACTGGAGAGATCAACTTGGCATATGTGCCCACACAAGAGAACATTGCAGGCCTTTCATGACGGCTCTGCCTAGGGAGAAGTTTGAAGCTTTCCGCAAAACTTTAAGCTTACTTCCTTTTGTCGATTGATTCCACATAGCTTGGCACTTCCTTATACATGAGTGCCAGAACCTTGTTCACTGTATCACTCCTAGGAGGGATTTGTTGATATATTTAGGCAGTGATGTGTGTGAACACACTAGGACCACCGAGGCACTTTTTTCCCTCTTTACGAGGTTTTCTTCCCCGAGCTTGTATATACGCCTATAGACCTAATAGCTTACTTATCTTTGTACATTCTAGTGGTAATACATTCAGTATTTTGAGTTGTGATCCAAGCTTCTGTTGGAGATAGATGTCTGCAGAAGCACGCGAACAGGACAAGGAAGAAGAAGAAGCTTGGAGCACAACACACAAGACTGAATGTATTACTAGAGAATGTACAAAGATAAGTAGCCCATTAGGGCAATAGGCGTATATACAAGCCGGGGGAAAAAAACCTCCTAAAGAGGGAAAAAAGTGCCCCGGCGGTCCTAGTGTGTTCACACACATCACTACCTAAATATATCAACAAATCCCCCCTGGGAGTGATGCGGTGAAGAAGTAGCGGGCACTCATGTATAAGGAAGTGCCAAGCTATGTGGAAATCACTCCACAAAAGGAAGAAAGCCCAAAGCTTTGCGGAAAGCTTCAAACTTCTCCCTAGGCAGAGCCTTCGTGAAAAGGTCTGCAATGTTCTCCTGCGTGGGCACATATGCCAAGCTGATCTCCCCAGCAAAGAACCTCTCCCTGACATAGTGATAATGCACCTCAATGTGCTTAGTGCGAGCATGGAACACAGGGTTCCTCGCAACTGCCAATGCGCTCTGACTGTCAGTGAAGATGGTGGTGGTAGAAGATTGGCCAACTCCCAAATCAGCCATAAGGCATCTGAGCCACACACACTCAACATTCGCTGTGAAAGCTGCCCTATACTCAGCCTCACAACTGGAAGTGGCCACAGTAGTCTGCTTCTTGCTCAACCAAGATATACATGAGCTACCAAGCATGAAGCAAAAACCACTAGTGGACATACGAGTGTCATAGCAACCAGCCCAATCTGAATCAGAAAAAGCATGCAAATCTAGCGGTAGTGATCCCCCCTTGGGATAAAACAACCCAAGTAGCCGAGTACCACTCAAGTAGCAAAAGATACGCTTAACCTCCTTCCAATGCGTGACTCCTGGGCAATGCATAAACCTGCTCATCTATGAGACAGCAAACTGAATATCTGGCCGAGTAATGCATAAGTAAATCAAGCATCCAACAGCCTGCTGATAGAGAACAGCATCAAATGCATCTCCATCATCATGAAGAATCCATTGTAAACCTGTCTCCATAGGAGTGGCAATAGGCTTACAGTCTTCAAGGCCAAAACGCTCCAATAATGTGTCCAATATATTTCGTTTCACACAAAGCCATTCCACCATCAACTTGCATAAATTGAATGCCCAAATAGTGATGCAAATGCCCCAAATCAAACATCTCAAATGAGGCATGCAAATCAGCCTTGAAATCAGCAATATGCTTCTCAATAGGACCAGTGAGCAACATGTCATCAACATAGACAACAATGATCAGAAGCACATCATTAGCACGCTTAACATATAAGGTGCTTTCAGTTGGATTGTTCTCAAAACCATGTGCAACCAGATAGGCATGTATTTTCTCATACCAAGCACGTGGTGCTTGCTTTAAACCATATAATGCCTTCTTTAACCTGCACATCTGGTTTTCATGCCCTTTCTGCACAAAGCCACGGGGCTGAAAAACATACACTTCTTCATGCAAGTCAGCTTTAGAAATGTTGTTTTAATGTCCAACTGATGTACATTCCAACCATGATGGGCTGCAAGTGCACAAATGCTCCGAACAGTAGTCATACGGCATGTAGGTGCAAAGGTCTCATCAAAATCAATGCCTCTTTCCTGCGCATAACCCTTTGCAACAAGCCTAGCCTTATACCTGTCCACTGTACCATCAGGCTTACGCTTCAGCTTGTATACCCACTTAGTGCCAATGGCCGTCTTGCCAAGAGGCAAGTCACATAAAGACCAAGTACCATTCTTCATTATAGCATCATATTCAGATTGCATAATAGCCATCCAATTTTTTGAATTCTGTGCTTCATCAAACGAAACAGGCTCATTCTCATCACAGAGACTAGATGCAACCATAGCATAGCAATCTGATGCAAAAGAGGCACTATGAGAGCCTGAACGAGTAGGATATGATAGAGGTGCAACTAATTTGCTGTCATGCAAAGTCTGCACCAGCCATTTTGGCATAGTTCTTACCTGCTCAATATCAGCTCTCTCATCAATAAGTGCATCATGTACATCTGCATCAGAAATAGAATTATCTACATCATCACATGAAACCTGCAAAGGCTGAGAAGTTGCCTCATTAGGACCAGCACTAGACTGTCCACCTGTAAAAAGAGGCATCAAAGTATCATACATGTCTTTGGAGCTGACAGATGTCTCCTTGGTACATGAAAGCAATGGTTGAATAGCATCTTCCACAAAAACAACATCACGGCTAACCAGAATGTGTTTAGTCTGTGGATGATACAGACGATAGCGTTTACTTTCAGAACTATACCCAACAAAAATACATTTTATTGCCTTATCATCCAATTTTCTGCGATGTTGTTCAGGCACAATAATGTGTCAATATATTTCGTTTCACACAAAGCCATTCCACCATCAACTTGCATAAATTGAATGCCCAAATAGTGATGCAAATGCCCCAAATCAGACATCTCAAATGAGACATGCAAATCAGCCTTGAAATCAGCAATATGCTTCTCAATAAGACCAGTGAGCAGCATGTCATCAACATAGACAACAATGATCAGAAGCACATCATTAGCACACTTAACATATAAGGTGCTTTCAGTTGGACTATTCTCAAAACCATGTGCAACTAGATAGGCATGTATTTTCTCATACCAAGCATGTGGTGCTTGCTTTAAACCATATAATGCCTTCTTTAACCCGCACATCTGGTTTTCATGCCCTTTCTGCACAAAGCCACGGGGCTGAAAAACATACACTTCTTCATGCAAGTCAGCTTTAGAAATGTTGTTTTAATGTCCAACTGATGTACATTCCAACCATGATGGGCTTCAAGTGCACAAATGCTCCGAACAGTAGTCATACGGCATGTAGGTGCAAAGGTCTCATCAAAATCAATGCCTCTTTCCTGCGCATAACCCTTTGCAACAAGCCTAGCCTTATACCTGTCCACTGTACCATCAGGTTTACGCTTCAGCTTGTATACCCACTTAGTGCCAATGGCCTTCTTGCCAGGAGGCAAGTCACATAAAGATCAAGTACCATTCTTCATTATAGCATCATATTCAGATTGCATAGCAGCCATCCAATTTTTTGAATTCTGTGCTTCATCAAACGAAACAGGCTCATTCTCATCACAGAGACTAGATGCAACCATAGCATAGCAATCTGATGCAAAAGAGGCACTATGAGAGCCTAAACGAGTAGGATATGACAGAGGTGCATCTAATTTGCTGTCACCCAAAGTGTCCACCAGCCATTTTGGCATAGTTCTTACCTGCTCAATATCAGCTCTCTCATCAATAAGTGCATCATGTACATCTGCATCAGAAATAGAATTATCTGCATCATCACATGAAACCTGCAAAGGCTGAGAAGTTGCCTCATTAGGACCAGCACTAGACTGTCCACCTGTAAAAAGAGGCATCAAAGTATCATACATGTCTTTGGAGCTGACAGATGTCTCCTTGGTACATGAAAGCAATGGTTGAATAGCATCTTCCACAAAAACAACATCACGGCTAACCAGAATGTGTTTAGTCTGTGGATGATACAGATGATAGCCTTTACTTTCAGAACTATACCCAACAAAAATACATTTTATTGCCTTATCATCCAATTTTCTGCGATGTTGTTCAGGCACAATAATGTGTCAATATATTTCGTTTCACACAAAGCCATTCCACCATCAACTTGCATAAATTGAATGCCCAAATAGTGATGCAAATGCCCCAAATCAGACATCTCAAATGAGACATGCAAATCAGCCTTGAAATCAGCAATATGCTTCTCAATAGGACCAGTGAGCAGCATGTCATCAACATAGACAACAATGATCAGAAGCACATCATTAGCACGCTTAACATATAAGGTGCTTTCAGTTGGACTATTCTCAAAACCATGTGCAACCAGATAGGCATGTATTTTCTCATACCAAGCACGTGCTGCTTGCTTTAAACCATATAATGCCTTCTTTAACCTGCACATCTGGTTTTCATGCCCTTTCTGCACAAAGCCACGGGGCTGAAAAACATACACTTCTTCATGCAAGTCAGCTTTAGAAATGCTGTTTTAATGTCCAACTGATGTACATTCCAACCATGATGGGCTGCAAGTGCACAAATGCTCCGAACAGTAGTCATACGGCATGTAGGTGCAAAGGTCTCATCAAAATCAATGCCTCTTTCCTGCGCATAACCCTTTGCAACAAGCCTAGCCTTATACCTGTCCACTGTACCATCACGTTTACGCTTCAGCTTGTATTCCCACTTAGTGCCGATGGCCTTCTTGCCAGGAGGCAAGTCACATAAAGACCAAGTACCATTCTTCATTATAGCATCATATTCAGATTGCATAGCAGCCATCCAATTTTTTGAATTATGTGCTTCATCAAACGAAACAGGCTCATTCTCATCACAGGGACTAGATGCAACCATAGCATAGCAATCTGATGCAAAAGAGGCACTATGAGAGCCTGAACGAGTAGGATATGACAGAGGTGCATCTAATTTGCTGTGAACCAAAGTCTGCACCAGCCATTTTGGCATAGTTCTTACCTGCTCAATATCAGCTCTCTCATCAATAAGTGCATCATGTACATCTGCATCAGAAATAGAATTATCTGCATCATCACATGACACCTGCAAAGGCTGAGAAGTTGGCTTATTAGGACCAGCACTAGACTGTCCACCTGTAAAAAGAGGCATCAAAGTATCATACATGTCTTTGGAGCTGACAGATGTCTCCTTGGTACATGAAAGCAATGGTTGAATAGCATCTTCCACAAAAACAACATCACGGCTAACCAGAATGTGTTTAGTCTGTGGATGATACAGACGATAGCCTTTACTTTCAGAACTATACCCAACAAAAATACATTTTATTGCCTTATCATCCAATTTTCTACGATGTTGTTCAGGCACAATAATGTGTCAATATATTTCGTTTCACACAAAGCCATTCCACCATCAACTTGCATAAATTGAATGACCAAATAGTGATGCAAATGCCCCAAATCAGACATCTCAAATGAGACATGCAAATCAGCCTTGAAATCAGCAATATGCTTCTCAATGGACCAGTGAGCAGCATGTCATCAACATAGACAACAATGATCAGAAGCACATCATTAGCACGCTTAACATATAAGGTGCTTTCAGTTGGACTATTCTCAAAACCATGTGCAACCAGATAGGCATGTATTTTCTCATACCAAGCATGTGGTGCTTGCTTTAAACCATATAATGCCTTCTTTAACCCGCACATCTGGTTTTCATGCCCTCTCTGCATAAAGCCACGGGGCTGAAAAACATACACTTCTTCATGCAAGTCAGCTTTAGAAATGTTGTTTTAATGTCCAACTGATGTACATTCCAACCATGATGGGCTGCAAGTGCACAAATGCTTCGAACAGTAGTCGTACGGCATGTAGGTGCAAAGGTCTCATCAAAATCAATGCCTCTTTCCTGCGCATAACCCTTTGCAACAAGCCTAGCCTTATACCTGTCCACTGTACCATCACGTTTACGCTTCAGCTTGTATACCCACTTAGTGCCAATGGCCTTCTTGCCAGGAGGCAAGTCACATAAAGACCAAGTACCATTCTTCATTATAGCATCATATTCAGATTGCATAGCAGCCATCCAATTTTTTTAATTCTGTGCTTCATCAAACGAAACAGGCTCATTCTCATCATAGAGACTAGATGCAACCATAGCATAGCAATCTGATGCAAAAGAGGCACTATGAGAGCCTGAACGAGTAGGATATGACAGAGGTGCATCTAACTTGCTGTCACCCAAAGTCTGCACCAGCCATTTTGGCATAGTTCTTACCTGCTCAATATCAGCTCTCTCATCAATAAGTGCATCATGTACATCTGCATCAGAAATAGAATTATCTGCATCATCACATGAAACCTGCAAAGGCTGAGAAGTTGCCTCATTAGGACCAGCACTAGACTGTCCACCTGTAAAAAGAGGCATCAAAGTATCATACATGTCTTTGGAGTTGACAGATGTCTCCTTGGTACATGAAAGCAATGGTTGAATAGCATCTTCCACAAAAACAACATCACGGCTAACCAGAATGTGTTTAGTCTGTGGATGATACAGACGATAGCCTTTACTTTCAGAACTATACCCAACAAAAATACATTTTATTGCCTTATCATCTAATTTTCTGTGATGTTGTTCAGGCACAATAATGTGTCAATATATTTTGTTTCACACAAAGCCATTCCACCATCAACTTGCATAAATTGAATGCCCAAATAGTGATGCAAATGCCCCAAATCAGACATCTCAAATGAGACATGCAAATCAGCCTTGAAATCAGCAATATGCTTCTCAATAGGACCAGTGAGCAGCATGTCATCAACATAGACAACAATGATCAGAAGCACATCATTAGCACGCTTAACATATAAGATGCTTTCAGTTGGACTATTCTCAAAACCATGTGCAACCAGATAGGCATGTATTTTCTCATACCAAGCACGTGGTGCTTGCTTTAAACCATATAATGCCTTCTTTAACCCGCACATCTGGTTTTCATGCCCTTTCTGCACAAAGCCATGGGGCTGAAAAACATACACTTCTTCATGCAAGTCAGCTTTAGAAATGCTGTTTTAATGTCCAACTGATGTACATTCCAGCCATGATGGGCTACAAGTGCACAAATGCTCCGAACAGTAGTCATACGGCATGTAGGTGCAAAGGTCTCATCAAAATCAATGCCTCTTTCCTGCGCATAACCCTTTGCAACAAGCCTAGCCTTATACCTGTCCACTGTACCATCACGTTTACGCTTCAGCTTGTATACCCACTTAGTGCCAATGGCCTTCTTGCCAGGAGGCAAGTCACATAAAGACCAAGTACCATTCTTCATTATATTATCATATTCAGATTGCATAGCAGCCGTCCAATTTTTTGAATTCTGTGCTTCATCAAACGAAACAGGCTCATTCTCATCACAGAGACTAGATGCAACCATAGCATAGCAATCTGATGCAAAAGAGTCACTATGAGAGCCTGAACGAGTAGGATATGACAGAGGTGCATCTAATTTGCTGTCACCCAAAGTCTGCACTAGCCATTTTGGCATAGTTCTTACCTACTCAATATCAGCTCTCTCATCAGTAAGTGCATCATGTACATCTGCATCAAAAATAGAATTATCTGCATCATCACATGAAACCTGCAAAGGCTGAGAAGTTGCCTCATTAGGACCAGCACTAGATTGTCCACCTCTAAAAAGAGGCATCAAAGTATCATACATGTCTTTGGAGCTCACAGATGTCTCCTTGGTACATGAAAGCAAGGGTTGAATAGCATCTTCCACAAAAACAACATCACGGCTAACTAGAATGTGTTTAGTCTGTGGATGATACAAACGATAGCCTTTACTTTCAGAACTATACCCAACAAAAATACATTTTACTGCCTTATCATCCAATTTTCTACGATGTTGTTCAGGCACTAATGCATATGCCAAACAACCAAAAACACGCAGATGAGCAACAGATGGCTTGCGGTCATGCCAAGCCTCATATGGAGTGATAGGCTACAGTGCTTTAGCGGGACACCTGTTAAGTACATATGCTGCACACATGACAGCCTCAAGCCAGAAACTATGTGGTAAAGCCTGACTCTTGATACACCTCCTCATCTCCATGAGTGACCTGTTCTTCCGTTCAGCAACTCCATTTTGTTGAGGTGTATATGGCAGTGTACACTGGTGTTTTATCCCACGTTCAACTAGAAATGCATTAAAATCAGAAGACATATATTCCCCCCCTCGATCAGAACGGAGGGTGCCCATTTTACATGCTGACAGATTTTCAGCCAAAACCAAAAACTGTTTAAAGCACATGAACACTTCGGACTTTTCTTTGAGTGGATATACCCATGAATGCCTGGAAAAATCATCAATGAAAGTCACGAAGTAAAGGTAATTTCCAAAAGAGGATGACTGCATAGGACCACAGACATCACTATGTACAAGCTACAATTTCTGTGTAGCCCGTACTGGACCATCTTTTGGAAAGGAGGAACGCTGCATTTTGCCCAAAATACATCCTTCACAAACATGTTTTCTAGGTGCCTCAAGCTTGGGCAAAGAAGACACCATATCAGATTTCTGCAGGCGTAGCAAACTAGCAAAATTCAGATGACCAAAGCGTGCATGCCAAAGCTTTGCATCTGACATAGCCTGAGAATCATGAACTGCACATGCAGAATCATTCACAAATCTTTCATAGTCTATGAGCTTATACAGTCCACGACATAAAATGCTAGAAGCAATAATAACATGGCCATTTGACAGATCATGAATTGTACATCTATCATCAACAAATTTCACAACCAAGCCAATCTTGGCTAATGCACAAATTGATAACAGATTCTTCCTGATCCCTAGCACAAATAAAGCATCTGACAAAGTGAAAGAACTACCATGAGCAGTAGTCAAAATGATCTTACCAACTCCCATAACAGGATAAGAGGAGTTGTTGGCGCATGTGACAGTATTCCCTATAGGGGCAAGCTCGAGTGAAGAGAAGAAATTGCGCTGCGAGGTAATATGTTTGGTCGCCCCACTCTCAAAGTACCAAACATCTGAGTCCAATGCAGACATGCACTGCTCATGAGAAGATGGGTCAAAAACTGTAAACAGTAGTAAACGCCCATTCTTCTTCCTGCACAAGATTAGCAGACTCTGTTTTTGGTGTAGAGGCTTCTGCAACAACCATTCCAACCTCCTTTTTCTTTGCCTCTTTTGCAGCCAATTTTGGACGTTCTTTATGATATGATCATTCCCTTTAAAGTACTTGCAAAACAATTTCTGCTTTTCTGATTTCTTCTCATCTTTATCCTGGTTCTTCGAATGTGGAGCATTTGCAGATTTCTGCTTACTAATAAAAGAGCTCCATTTTCCTTTGCCCTTCTGACTAGCCAGGAAAGCTTGATCTGCAACACGCATAATGGACCTGTTCTGCTTGGACTGATCTTCCTGCAACAGAACAGAGACTAACTCCTCAAATGATAAGGCATTCGGATTGCCTTTCATCATCAACCAAAGAGTAGAAGCAAAACTCTGATATGAATCAGGAAGACCATTCAGAACGGTCTGCACAAGTGAGCTATCTGGTATAACCTCATTAGCAGAAATCAACTGTTCCTTCAAATCTTTGATCTTCATTAGGAAATTGTCCATAGAATCACCTTCATTCATGTGCTCACTCTCCAACTGTTTTCGGAGGTAAGCAACACGAGCCTCATTCCTAGCTTGGTACAATGTGGTAAGTGTATCCCAAGCATCCCTAGTTGTTCTGCAAGAGCGAATATAAGGAATAATGGCACGTTTCACAGACAAAGCTATCAATGCATGTGTCTGGGCATCTCTGCCATCCCAACGAATCTGCTCTGCAGTAGGTGCAGCAGAAATAGCAGCACGAATAGGAATTTGCACAATATCATCTTCGACACCATCTTCATCAGCTCTAGCACCTGTATTCGTAGTACCTGTTGTTACAGGTGTAACAGGACGTCTTTCAACACCCTACACAATGTTCCACAATCCTTTTGCAACCAATACATGTTGCATCATATAAGCCCATAATGGGTAGTTGGTACCATCCAACTTATCCTCAACAGCCAACATACGGAATACATCACTGCTTTCAGCCATGGCCGGTGACTAAAATACCTTGATGCAATAAATTGACTCTATCTCAAAAAGTTGAACGGAACTACCCAGACAAGTTTTGCTAAACCTGTAGCAGACTTCAAGACGCTTATATTGGCGAACAGAAACTGGTATATACCTTTGGCACAAAAAGACAAAATAGCCTGCACAACCGCTGCGATAGTGCGTTCAGAGGCCGAAACGAGCTCAGATCGCGATTTTGGCACCACATAGCAAAGCTGTTTTGATCTATTAAACACCTTGAGTATGCTCACCAAAATTTGTACGATTCTGAGACTACAAATAGAGGAGTGTCGACGGCACCCTAGATGAAGCGACGACCTGCTCTGATACCAATTGTTGGAGATAGATGTCTACAGAAGCACGCGAACAGCATAAGGAAGAAGAAGAAGCTTGGAGCATGTTGATATATTTAGGTAGTGATGTGTGTGAACACTCTAGGACCGCCGGGGCACTTTTTTCCCTCTTTAGGAGGTTTTTTTCCCCTGGCTTGTATATACGCCTATTGCCCTAATGGGCTACTTATCTTTGTACATTCTCTAGTAATACATTCAGTCTTGTGTGTTGTGCTCCAAGCTTCTTCCTCTTCCTTGTGTTGTTCGCGTGCTTCCGCAGACATCTAACTCCAACAATTGGTATCAGAGCAGGTCGTTGATTCTTCTAGGGCGCCGTCGACACTCCTCCGTTTGCAGTCTCAGATTCGCACAAAATTTGGTGAGCATACTCAGGGTGTTTTCAAGATCAAAACAGCTTCGTTGTGTGGTGCCGAAATCGCGATCTGAGCTTGTTTCGGCCTCCGAACGCACTATCGCAGTGCTTGTGCAGGCTATTTGGTCCTTTTGTGCCAAAGGTATATACCAGTTTCTGTTCGCCAGTTTAAGCATCTCGAAGTCTGCTACAGGTCTAGTAGAACTCGTCTGGGCAGTTCTGTTCAACTTTTTGAGATACAGTCAATTTTCTGCATCAAGGTATTTTAGTCACCGGCCATGGCTGAAAGCAGTGATGTATTCCGTATGTTGGCTGTTGAGGATAAGTTGGATGGTACCAACTACCTATTATGGGCTTATATGATGCGACATGTACTGGTTGCAAAAGGATTGTGGAACATTGTGCAGGGTGTTGAAAGACGTCCTGTTACACCTGTAACGACAGGTACTGCAAATACAGGTGTTGGAGCTGATGAAGATGGTGTCGAAGATGATATTCCGCAGATTCCTGTTCGTGCTGCTGTGTCTGTTGCACCTACTGCAGAGCAGATTCGTTGGGATGGCAGAGATGCCCACGCACATGCATTGATAGCTTTGTCTGTCAAACGTGCCATTATTCCTCACATTCGCTCTTGCAGAACAGCAAAGGATGCTTGGGATACACTTACCACTTTGTACCAGGCTAGGAATGAGGCTCGTGTTGCTTACCTCCGAAAACAGTTGGAGAGTGAGCACATGAATAAAGGTGATTCGATGGACAGTTTTCTTACAAAGATCAAAGACCTGAAGGAACAATTGATTTCTGCTGATGAGGTTATACCAGATAGCTCACTTGTGTAGACCGTTCTGAATGGCCTTCCTGATTCATATCAGAGTTTTGCCTCTACTCTTCGATTGATGATGAAAGGCAATCCGAATGCCTTGTCATTTGAGGAATTAGTCTCTGTTTTGTTGCAGGAAGATCAGTCCAGGCAGAACAGGTCCATTATGCGTGTTGCAGATCAAGCTTTCCTGGCTAGTCAGAAGGGCAAAGGAAAATGGAGCTCTTCTACTAGTAAGCAGAAATCTGCAAATGCTGCACAATCGAAGAACCAGGATAAAGATGAGAAGAAATCAGAAAAGCAGAAATTGTTCTGCAAGTACTGTAAAGGAAATGATCATATTATAAAGAACTGTCCAAAACTGGCTGCTAAAGAGGCAAAGAAGAAAGAGGCTGGAATGGTTGTTGCAGAGGCCTCTACACCAAAAACAGAGTCTGCAAATCTTGTGCAGGAAGAAGAATGGGCGTTTACTACTGTTTGCAGTTTTGACCCATCTTCTCATGATCAGTGCATGTCTGCAGTAGACTCAGATGTTTGGTACTTTGACAGTGGGGCAACCAAACATATTACCTCGCAGCGCAGTTTCTTCTCTTCACTCGAGCCTGCCCCTACAGGGAATACTGTCACATGCGCCAATAACTCCTCTTATCCTATTATGGGAGTTGGTAAGATCATTCTGACTACTGCTGGTGGTAGTTCTTTCACTTTGTCAGATGCTTTATTTGTGCCAGGGATCAAAAAGAACCTGTTATCAATTTCTGCATTAGCCAAGATTGGCTTGGTTGTGAAATTCGTTGATGACAGGTGTAAAGTCCATGATCTCTCAAATGGCGATGTGATTATTGCTTCTGGCATTTTATGTCGTGGGCTGTATAAGCTCATAGACTATGAAAAATCTGTGAATGATTCGGCATGTGCAGTTCATGATTCTCAGGCTATGTCAGATGCAAAGCTTTGGCATGCACGCTTTGGTCATCTGAATTTTGCTAGTTTGTTACACCTGCAGAAATCTAAAATGGTGTCCTCTTTGCCCAAACTTGAGGCACCTGGAAAACATGTTTGTGAAGGCTGTATTTTGGGCAAAATGCAGCGTTCTTCCTTTCCAAAAGATGGTTCAGTTCGGGCTATGCAGAAATTGCAGCTTGTACATAGTGATGTCTGTGGTCCTATGCAGACACCCTCTTTTGGAAATTACCTTTACTTCGTGACTTTCATTGATGATTTTTCCAGGCATGCATGGGTATATCCACTCAAAGCAAAGTCCGAAGTGTTCATGTGCTTCAAACAATTTTTGGTTTTGGCTGAAAATCTGTCAGCATGTAAAATGGGCACCCTCCGTTCTGATCGAGGGGGGGAATATATATCTTCAGATTTTAATGCATTTCTGGTTGAACGTGGGATAAAACACCAGTGTACAGTGCCGTATACACCTCAACAGAATGGAGTTGCTGAACGAAAGAACAGGTCACTCATGGAGATGGCGAGGTGCATGGTCAAAAGTCAGGCTTTACCACATAGTTTCTGGCTTGAGGCTGTCATGTGTGCAGCATATGTACTGAACAGGTGTCCCACGAAAGCGTTGCAGTCTATCACTCCATATGAGGCTTGGCATGACCGCAAGCCATCTGTTGCTCATCTGCGTGTTCTTGGTTGTTTGGCATATGCATTAGTGCCTGAACAACATCGCAGAAAATTGGATGATAAGGCAGTAAAATGTATTTTTGTTGGGTACAGTTCTGAAAGTAAAGGCTATCGTCTATATCATCCACAGACTAAACGCATTCTGGTTAGCCGTGATGTTGTCTTTGTGGAAGATGCTATTCATCCATTGCTTTCATGTACTAAGGAGACATCTGTTAGCTCCAAAGACATGTATGATACTTTGATGCCTCTTTTTACAGGTGGACAGGCTAGCGCTGATCCTAATGAGGCAACTTCTCAGCCTTTGCAGGTTTCATATGATGATGCAGATCATGCCATTTCTGATGCAGATTTACACGATGCACTCGTTGATGAGAGAGCTGATATTGAACAGGCAAAAACTATGCCAAAATGGCTGGTGCAGACTTTGCGTGACAGCAAATTAGATGCACCTTTGTCATATCGTACTCGTTCAAGCTCTCATAGTACCTCCTTTGCATCAGATTGCTATGCTATGGCTGCATCTAGTCTCTGTGATGAGAATGAGCCTGTTTCTTTTGATGAAGCACAAAATTCAGAAAATTGGATGGCTGCTATGCAATCTGAATATGATGCTATAATGAAGAATGGTACATGGTCTTTATGTGACTTGCCTCCTGGCAAGAAGGCCATTGGCACTAAGTGGGTATACAAGCTGAAGCGTAAACCTGATGGTACAGTTGACAGGTATAAGGCTAGGCTTGTTGCAAAGGGTTATGCGCAGGAAAGAGGCATTGATTTTGATGAGACCTTTGCACCTACATGCCGTATGACTACTGTTCGGAGCATTTGTGCACTTGCAGCCCATCATGGTTGGAATGTACATCAGTTGGACATTAAAACAGCATTTCTGAATGGTGACTTGCATGAAGAAGTGTATGTTTTTCAGCCCCGTGGCTTTGTGCAGAAAGGGCATGAAAACCAGGTGTGCAGGTTAAAGAAGGCGTTATATGGTTTAAAGCAAGCACCACGTGCTTGGTATGAGAAAATACATGCCTATCTGATTGCACATGGTTTTGAGAACAGTCCAACTGAAAGCACCTTATATGTTAAGCGTGCTAATGATGTGCTTTTAATCATTGTTGTCTATGTAGACGACATGCTGCTCACTGGTCCTATTGAGAAGCATATTGCTGAGTTCAAGGCTGATTTGCATGCCTCATTTGAGATGTCTGATTTGGGGCATTTGCATCACTATTTGGGCATTCAGTTTATGCAAGTTGATGGTGGAATGGCTTTGTGTCAAACGAAATATATTGACACATTATTGCAGCGTTTTGGCCTTGAAGACTGTAAGCCTATTGCCACTCCTATGGAGACAGGTTTACGATTGAGTCTTCATGATGCTGGAGATGCATTTGATGCTGTTCTCTATCAGCAGGCTTTTGGATGCTTGATTTACTTATGCATTACTCGGCCAGATATTCAGTTTGCTGTCTCACAGATGAGCAGGTTTATGCATTGCCCAGGAGTCACGCATTGGAAAGCGGTTAAGCGCATCTTTCGCTACTTGAGTGGTACTCGGCTACTTGGGTTGTTTTATCCCAAGGGGGGATCACCACCGCCAGATTTGCATGCTTTTTTTGACTCAGATTGGGCTGGTTGCTATGACACTCGTGTGTCCACCAGTGGTTTTTGCTTCATGCTTGGTAGCTCATGTATATCTTGGTTGAGCAAGAAGCAGCCTACTGTGGCCACTTCCAGTTGTGAGGCTGAGTATAGGGCAGCTTTCACAGCGACTGTTGAGTGTGTGTGGCTCAGACGCCTTATGGCTGATTTGGGTGTTGGCCAGTCTTCTGCCACCACCATCTTCACTGACAGTCAGAGCGCATTGGCAGTTGCGAGGAACCCTGTGTTCCATGCTCGCACTAAGCACATTGAGGTGCATTATCACTATGTCAGGGAGAGGTTCTCTACTGGGGAGATCAGCTTGGCATATGTGCCCACGCAGGAGAACATTGCAGACCTTTTCACGAAGGCTCTGCCTAGGGAGAAGTTTGAAGCTTTCCGCAAAGCTTTGGGCTTACTTCCTTTTGTGGAGTGATTTCCACATAGCTTGGCACTTCCTTATACATGAGTGCCAGCTCCTTGTTCACCGCATCACTCCCAGGGGGGATTTGTTGATATATTTAGGTAGTGATGTGTGTGAACACTCTAGGACCGCCGGGGCACTTTTTTCCCTCTTTAGGAGGTTTTTTTCCCCCGGCTTGTATATACGCCTATTGCCCTAATGGGCTACTTATCTTTGTACATTCTCTAGTAATACATTCAGTCTTGTGTGTTGTGCTCCAAGCTTCTTCCTCTTCCTTGTGTTGTTCACGTGCTTCCGCAGACGTCTAACTCCAACAGAGCACAACACACAAGACTGAATGTATTACTAGAGAATGTACAAAGATAAGTAGCCCATTAGGGCAATAGGCATATATACAAGCCGGGGGAAAAAAACCTCCTAAAGAGGGAAAAAAGTGCCCCGACGGTCCTAGTGTGTTCACACACATCACTACCTAAATATATCAACAGCTTCTTCTTCTTCCTTGTGCTATTCGCGTGCTTCCGTAGATGTCTAAATCCAACAATGTCAAACTTCCTTCAAAAAAAATCACCTAGATGGAGCATTAACTCCCTACTACCAAATGTTGTAGCTAGAGCCACAAGTGGACTCAACACAAGAGCTGTTACATGTGTCTATCGTGGTGCAAGGAGCTTGTAAGTCTATCGTGGAGACAACATGATAGCTTGAGATTGATTCAAGGCATGACGGATGGCCTCAGCGATGCAATGAACATGGCTCATCTACATTTGAATGGTCTTTGTTACCAAACGGTGAGTTCACTCAGAATCCATGGTCAGTGTTGACCTTAGCAAGTAAGGTGGCAATTTAGGTTGTGCAAACATTTTGGTTGTCTTCAAGGCATCTCTCTCTCTCTCTCTCTCTCTCTCTCTCTCTCTCTCTCTCTCTCTCTCTCTCTCTCTCTCTCTCTCTCTCTCCCTCCCTCCCTCCCTCCCTCCCTCCCTCCCTCCCTCCCTCCCTCCCTCCCTCCCTCCCTCCCTCCCTCCCTCCCTCCCTCCCTCCCTCCCTCCCACCCACCCTCCCTCCCTCCCTCCCTCCCTCCCTCCCTCCCTCCCTCCCTCCCTCCCTCCCTCCCTCCCTCCCTCCCTCCCTCCCTCCCTCCCTCCCTCCCTCCCTCCCTCCCTCCCTCCCTCCCTCCCTCCCTCCCTCCCTCCCTCCCTCCCTCCCTCCCTCCCTCCCTCCCTCTCTCTCTCTCTCTCTCTCTCTCTCTCTCTCTCTCTCTCTCTCTCTCTCTCTCTCTCTCTCTCTCTCTCTCTCTCTCTCTCTCTCTCTCTCTCTCTCTCTCTCTCTCTCTCTCTATCTCTCTCTCTCTCTCTCTCTCTCTCTCTCTCTCTCTCTCTCTCTCTCTCTCTCTCTCTCTCTCTCTCTCTCTCTCTCTCTCTCTCTCTCTCTCTCTCTCTCTCTCTCTCTCTCTCTCTCTCTCTCTCTCTCTCTCTCTCTCTCTCTCTCTCTCTCTCTCTCTCTCTCTCTCTTTGCTCTCTCCCCTTCTCTCTCTCTCAATCATGATTCTCGAATACCATCATTGGTCATCCAGTTTCACGATTCTCACTCCTTTTGTGATTGTGTTCATGCTCACAATCATGATTGTGTTCTCCCTTTCTTTGTCTTCATCGTCACTCTCTTGTTTCGCATTAGCTTCATGTTTGGGTGTCAGCATCATGCTCCTCTCTGTGGGTTTGCATATTGCTTTGACTTCAGCATCACGCTCTCGAGCATCATTTGGGAGGCTACTAAGAATTGTGTTTTGCATCAATAGCACATTTGGGTGAAAATTGTGATTAGCTTCAGCACTATGTTTGAGGGTCTATTGAAAAACGCATTAGCTTCAGCATCTGCTAAAAATTGCATTGGGGTTTGTTGTTAAGAGGCTAAATTTTTTCACTAAAAGGTTGCAAGTCGTTCCCAATCGTCCTCTTTAAAAAAAGCTTGTAATTCAAGTGGGGTTAGGTCTTTCTTCACATGGCTAGTGTTGTTCATTCATTGGTGATTAGTAATGTGGGAGCATCATTGGAAGACCCTACCCCTTGTGCCTCCTTGGGGTTATTCAACTTTAAGCCTCTGGTTGTCTCGCTTAGAAGGGAGGAAGTTTTGGCAAAACAAGAGGATCTAAAGAGAATTTGCTTCATTGATCAATGTTTTGGTCCGAAGCCCCCTCTCGATTCTTTGCGATAGTGGTTTTGTAAGGAGTGGTTCCCCCATGGGTTGATAGTCTGCAAATGTCAATTCTTGCTAGCAAATCACATTCTATTGGTTTTTGAGAATGAAGAGATGGCTTTCCAAGCCTTGCAAATTAGCACTTGGCAGGTGTGGCATATTATGTTATGCCTCTTTAAGTGGTTCCCTGACTTCATTTCAAATAAGTCAAAACTATCTCGTTATCCATTCTTGGCCGAGCTCCCAAACTTTCCTTTCTTCATTTATGGATTAGGGAAATAGTGTTGCCCATTGGTCGACCATTAGCCTCAAAGGAAGATGTTGGGGGCTTCATCCATGAAGGTGCAGAACACTCGTTTAATGCAAGATGACATCCTCAGATTTGCATCGAAGCAGATCTTAACAAGGAGCACCCTTCCATAATTTCCATAGACATCAATGAAGGAGAGGCCTAGGAGAAAGAAATTATTTACAAGAACTTGCCAAACACATGCTTTCATTGTGGGTTACAGGGGCATAGAATAAAAGAGTGTCCTTCAAGACAGGGCTCTTCTAAGAACAAGCAAAATCAAGGGAAAAACAATGCAGATAAGAACCATGAAGCT
Source organism: Ceratopteris richardii (assembly GCA_020310875.1). Lineage (NCBI taxonomy): Eukaryota > Viridiplantae > Streptophyta > Polypodiopsida > Polypodiales > Pteridaceae > Ceratopteris > Ceratopteris richardii. Next base: position 155,474,332 of record CM035428.1, on the reverse strand, counting down.
ATTGGGGCTTAGAGCAAGGCTATAAGATCTTCCTCTTAATTCTAAGGAATGGGAAGATATGCAAGTCATGGAGTCAAACCCTGATGGTTTCACAAAAGTAAGACGAAGAAGGAAAAGGATCCCCAAAGGGTTTATTGAGAGAAAACCCTCTGATTCAACTCCGCAAACAAACACCTATTGCAACCTGGAGAAGGAGGTCAACAAATTCTATTATCCAAGGGGAAGGAACCAATATGAGTGCAATGACGGGAAAATACAAGAGGAATTTGATAGCAAAGAAGACAAAGAAGGTTACACCACGAGCAAAGACGATGGATTCACCACCAGCAATGAAGATAACCAAGACAATGAAAGCTCCATCATTGGGTCCACAATTCCTAAAAAGATTCCAAACTCATTTCTGAAGAAGGAGACTTACAAAGGGAAGCAACCTATGGAGATTCCATGGAAGAGCCCCCTTAAGGGCAAGCTCCTTTGCCAGGATCCTTCCACTTCAAAGAAAAAAGATGATGAGTAAAACAAGAAGAAAAGGGATAAGGCCCCTCCCTACAAAGAAGATAACCTCCAAAAATGATCGTCATCTCGTTCAATGTTCAAGGGTTGATTGACCCCCCTAGAGTGGCCATTATTGCCCAATGGTTATGAGATAATAGCCTAAACTCGGACTTCATCTACTTTCAAGAGATCAAAATCGATGGCGAAGACTTTCAGAAGAGACTAGAAAGTATTTTTGTTACCCATGTTTAGATCTCCACCATGCACCCTAGAGGTAATGGTGGATTAGCTATGGGCATCAACCACAAGTGGTTGGATAGACTCGTGAACATCCATGAGGATTGAAATCATGGGTGGATTGGTGCTTCCTTTTGGGACCTATTCAATTCGCCATTGTCCCCATGTATGCTCCCAATTTTGACTCAGAGAGGATTTCCACCTAGCATTCTCTGGTCTCTCTTTCCAAAAATGTCATGCTTTGTGGGGATTTCAAAATGGTTGTGGCTCCCTCTGATAGATGGGGAAATAGAGGGAGGATAATTGATGGTCATGAGAAAGATGTTTAGGACATGTCAAACTCTACCTGGACCTCGTAGAGGTTAAAGATGAGATAGGATTTTCTTGGTCAAACCTCCAATCTAATGATGATTTGAGGAAAGCAAGACCTGATAGAAGCTACATCACTCAAAATATTATCAGCAAATGGGATCACCCCTCACTCTCCCAATGGTGCAACCTTACTATTTCGGATTGCTACCCTGTTATCCTTACCTTTAAGCTAGTCTTCTATCTTAAGAAAGCGCCTTGGTTTCATGCCAACACGGTGAGCTTCTCTCTCCCCTCAATCCAACAGGAGATTACCTCTGCTTGGAAGTCGACCTTTTCCACTCTTTTATTGACTTCCAAATATTGGAGGATCGTACTAATGGAGACACGACATATTCTGGCCAGGGCCCAAAAAATTCTTCAAAAGTTTCATCATGTTTAGAGGGAGAATCCCTATCAGTGATTGAGGCATTTGGAGGAGGAATTCAACAAAGGCCACCCTCAATGCCACATAGGGCTATGGAAAATTAGAGGTATGTTGAGATACGAAGAAAAATTCAAAGGAAAAATCTACAAGTGTTCTTCAAAGAATGGTGGGCAAGTAGGGTAGACAAACCTACTAAAGAAATGTGTGGCCTCCTCAAGAAGAAGCAAGGAAAAGAAACAATCCCCTTCATGATGGACAACAATGGGGTGAATGTAAAATGGACCAAGAGAACTACTCGATAATTGTCAAATGCTTTACCTAGCTGTTGGGGGTTTTTACATCACTTTCTCCCCATAGGAAAAATTGCATGGCGACCATCTAAAGAGTTAAAACCACAAGAATCCCAAAAAATATGAAACCTCTTCTTGATGCTTCCATTACGGAAGCGCAGATTCTCAAAATTATCGATTTGCTCCCTAATGGGAAAAGTCTTCGTCTGGACGACCTCACCAATGAGTTTCAAAACCTTCAGACATGTGGTGATGCCGCCTCTACATTTGGTATGGCAAGAGGCGGTTTCATTTGGTGCACTGCCTGAATGTCTCAATAATGGCGTTATCAAGTGTTGATATATTTAGGTAGTGATGTGTGTGAACACACTAGAACCCGGGGCACTTTTTTCCCTCTTTAGGAGGTTTTTTTCCCCCGGCTTGTATATACGGCTATTACCCTAATGGGCGACTTATCTTTGTACATTCTCTAGTAATTCATTCAGTATTGTGTGTTTGTGCTCCAAGCTTCTTCTTCTTCCTTGTGCTGTTCGCGTGCTTCCGCAGACGTCTATCTCCAACAATTGGTATCAGAGCAGGTCGTCGCTTCATCTAGGGCACCGTCCACACTCCTCCGTTTGCAGTCTCAGATTCGCATGAAATTCGGTGAGCATACTCAGGGTGTTACAGAGATCGAAACAGCTTTGTTGTGTGGTGCCGAAATCGCGATCTGAGCTCGTTTTGGCCTCCGAACGCACTATCACAACGCTTGTGTGGGCTATTTCGTCTTTTTGTGCCAAAGGTATATACCAGTTTCTGTTCGCCAGTATAAGCGTCTCGAAGTCAGCTACAGGTTTAGCAAAACTCGTCTAGGCAGTTCCGTTCAACTTTTTGAGATATAGTCAATTTTTTGCATCAAGGTATTTTAGTCACCGGCCATGGCTGAAAGCAGTGATGTATTCCGTATGTTGGCTGTTGAGAATAAGTTGGATGGTACCAACTACCCATTATGGGCTTATATGATGTGACATGTATTGGTTGCAAAAGGATTGTGGAACATTGTGCAGGGTGTTGAAAGACCTCCTGTTACACCTGTAACAACAGGTACTACGAATACAGGTGCTGGAGCTGATGAAGATGGTGTCAAAGATGATATTTTGCAAATTCCTGTTCGTGCTGCTGTTTCTGCTGCACCTACTGTAGAGCAGATTCGTTGGGATGGCAGAGATGCCCAGGCACATGCATTGATAGCTTTGTCTATCAAACGTGCCATTATTCCTCACATTCGCTCTTACAGAACAGTTAAGGATGCTTGGGATACACTTACCACATTGTACCAAGCTAGGAATGAGGCTCGTGTTGGTTACCTCCGAAAACAGTTGGAGAGTGAGCACATGAATGAAGGTGATCCTATGGACAGTTTCCTAACGAAGATCAAAGATTTTAAGGAACAATTGATTTCTGCTGATGAGGTTATACCAGATAGCTCACTTGTACAGACCGTTCTGAATGGTCTTCCAGACTCATATCAGAGTTTTGCTTCTACTCTTCGGTTGATGATGAAAGGCAATCCGAATGCCTTATCATTTAAGAAGTTAGTCTCTGTTTTGTTGCAGGAAGATCAGTCCAGGCAGAACAGGTCCATTATGCGAGTTGTAGATCAAGCTTTCTTAGCTAGTCAGAAGGGCAAAGGAAAATGGATCTCTTCTACTAGTAAGCAGAAATTTGCAAATGCTACACATTCAAAGAACCAAGACAAAGATGAGAAAAAAATCAAAAAAGCAGAAATTGTTTTGTAAGTACTGTAAAGGCAATGATCATATCATAAAGAACTGTCCAAAACTGGCTGCTAAAGAGGCAAAGAAGAAAGAGGCTGGAATGGTTGTTGCAGAGGCCTCTACACCAAAAACAGAGTCTGCAAATCTTGTGCAGGAAGAAGAATGGGCGTTTACTACTGTCTGCAGTTTTGACCCATCTTCTCATGAGCAGTGCATGTCTGCAGTAGACTCAGATGTTTGGTATTTTGACAATGGGGCGACCAAACATATTACCTCGCAGCACAGTTTCTTCTCTTCACTGGAGCCTGCCCCTACAGGGAATACTGTCACATGCACCAACAACTCCTCTTATCCTGTTATGGGAGTTGGTAAGATCATTATGACTACTGCTGATGGTAGTTCTTTCACTTTGTCAGATGCTTTATTTGTGCTAGGGATCAAGAAGAATCTGTTATTAGTTTCTGCATTAGCCAAGATTGGCTTGGTTGTGAAATTTGTTGATGACAGATGTACAGTTCATGATCTGTCAAATGGCGATGTTATTATTGGTTCTGGCATTTTATGTCGTGGGTTGTATAAGCTCATAGACTATGAAAGATCTGTGAATGATTCGGCATATGCAGTTCATGATTCTCAGGCTATGTCAGATGCAAAGCTTTGGCATGCATGCTTTGGTCATCTGAATTTTGCTAGTTTGCTACACCTGTAGAAATCTGATATGGTGTCTTCTTTGCCCAAGCTTGAGGCACCTGGAAAACATGTTTGTGAAGGCTGAATTTTGGGCAAAATGCAGTGTTCCTCCTTTCCAAAAGATGGTTCAGTTCGGGCTACACAGAAATTGCAGCTTGTACACAGTGATGTCTGTGGTCCTATGCAGACACCCTCTTTTGGAAATTACCTTTACTTCGTGACTTTCATTGATGATTTTTCCAGGCATGCATGGGTATATCCACTCAAAGCAAAGTCGGAAGTGTTCATGTGCTTTAAACAGTTTTTGGTTTTGGCTGAAAATCTATCAGCATGTAAAATGGGCACCCTCCGTTCTGATCGAGGGGGGGAATATATGTCTTCTGATTTTAATGCATTTCTAGCTGGACGTGGGATAAAACACCAGTGTACAGTGTCGTATACACCTCAACAAAATGGAGTTGCTGAAGGAAAGAACATGTCACTTATGGAGATGGCGAGGTGCATGGTCAAGAGTCAGGCCTTACCACATAGTTTCTGGCTTGAGGTTGTCATGTGTGCAGCATATGTATTGAACACGTGTCCCACTAAAGCGCTGCAGTCTATCACTCCATATGAGGCTTGGCATGACCGCAAGCCATCTGTTGCTCATCTGCGTGTTTTTGGTTGTTTGGGATATGCACTAGTGCCAGAACAACATCACAAAAAATTGGATGATAAGGCAGTAAAATGTATTTTTGTTGGGTACAGTTCTGAAAGTAAAGGCTATCGTCTGTATCATCCACAGACTAAACGCATTTTGGTTAGCCCTGATGTTGTCTTTGTGGAAGATGCTATTCAGCCATTGCTTTCATGTACTAAGGAGACATCTGTTAGCTCCAAAGACATGTATGATACTTTGATGCCTCTTTTTACAGGTGGACAATCTAGTGTTGGTCCTAATGAGGCAACTTCTCAGCCTTTGCAGATTTCATACGATGATGCAGATCATTCCATTTCTGATGCAGATTTACATGATGCACTTGTTGATGAGAGAGCTCATATTGAGCAGGCTAAAACTATGCCAAAATGGTTGGTGCAGACTTTGCGTGACAGCAAATTAGATGCACCTTTGTCATATCGTACTCGTTCAGGCTCTCATAGTGCCTCCTTTGCATCAGATTGCTATGCTATGGCTGCGTCTAGTCTCTGTGATGAGAATGAGCCTGTTTCTTTTGATGAAGCACAGAATTCAGAAAATTGGATGGCTGCTATGCAATCTAAATATGATGCTATAATGAAGAATAGTACATGGTCTTTATGTGACTTGCCTCCTGGCAAGAAGGCCATTGGCACTAAGTGGGTATACAAGCTGAAGCGTAAACCTGATGGGACAGTTGACAGGTATATGGCTAGGCTTGTTGCAAAGGGTTATGCACAGGAAAGAGGCATTGATTTTGATGAGACCTTTGCACCTACATGCCGTATGACTACTGTTCGGAGCATTTATGCATTTGCAGCCCATCATGGTTGGAATGTACATCAGTTGGACATTAAAACACCATGTCTGAATGGTGACTTGCATGAAGAAGTGTATGTTTTTCAGCCCCGTGGCTTTGTGCAAAAAGGGCATGAAAACCAGGTGTGCAGGTTAAAGAAGGCATTATATGGTTTAAAGCAAGCACCACGTGCTTGGTATGAGAAGATACATGCCTATCTGGTTGCACATGGTTTTGAGAATAGTCCAACCGAAAGCACCTTATATGTTAAGCGTGCTAATGATGTGCTTCTGATCATTGTTTTCTTTGTTGACGACATGCTGCTCGCTGGTCCTATTGAGAAGCATATTGCTGATTTCAAGGTTGATTTGCATGCCTCATTTGAGATGTCTAATTTGGGGCATTTGCATCACTATTTGGGCATTCAGTTTATGCAAGTTGATGGTGGAATGGCTTTGTGTCAAACGAAATATATTGACACATTATTGTAGCGTTTTGGCCTTGAAGACTGTAAGTCTATTGCCACTCCTATGGAGACAAGTTTACGCTTGAGTCTTCATGATGCTGGAGATGCATTTGATGCTGTTCTCTATCAGCAGCCTATTGGATGCTTGATTTATTTATGCATTACTCTGCCAGATATTCAGTTTGTTGTCTCACAAATGAGCACGTTTATGCATTGCACAGGAGTCACGCATTGGAAGGCGGTTAAGCGCATCTTTCGCTACTTGAGTGGTACTCGGCTACTTGGGTTGTTTTATCCCAAGGGGGGATCACTACCGCCAGATTTGCATGCTTTTTTTGACTCAGATTGGGCTGGTTGCTATGACACTCACGTGTCCACTAGTGGCTTTTGCTTCATGCTTGGTAGCTCATGTATGTCTTGGTTGAGCAAGAAGTAGCGTACTGTGGCCACTTCCAGTTGTGAGGCTGAGTATAGGGCAGCTTTCATAGCTACTGTTGAGTGTGTGTGGCTCAGATGCCTTTTGGCTGATTTGGGTGTTGGCTAGTCTTCTGCCACCACCATCTTCACTGACAGTCAGAGCGCATTGGCAATTGCGAGGAACCCTGTGTTCCATGCTCGCACTAAGCACATTGAGGTGCATTATCACTATGTCAGGGAGGGGTTCTCTGCTGGGGACATCAGCTTGGCATATGTGCCCATGCAGGAGAACATTGCAGACCTTTTCACGAAGGCTCTGCCTAGGGAGAAGTTTGAAGCTTTCTGCAAAGCTTTGGGCTTACTTCCTTTTGTGGAGTGATTTCCACATAGCTTGGCACTTCCTTATACATGAGTGCCAGCTCATTGTTCACCGCATCACTCCCAAGGGGAATTTGTTGATATATTTAGGTAGTGATGTGTGTGAACACACTAGGACCGCCAGGGCACTTCTTTCCCTCTTTAGGAGGTTTTTTTTCCCCGGCTTGTATATACGGCTATTGCCCTAATGGGCGACTTATCTTTGTACATTCTCTAGTAATTCATTCAGTATTGTGTGTTTGTGCTCCAAGATTCTTCTTCTTCCTTGTGATGTTCGCGTGCTTCCGTAGACTTCTATCTCCAACATCAAGTTTATTCACAAACAAGGAAATAAAAATAGGATTGAGAATTGGCGTCCAATTACGATGTTACAAATAGGTTACAAGATCATTGCTAAAGTTATTATGAATAGAATTGCCTATCACTTACAAAATTGGGTAAGTGATGATAAAAAAGGATTCATCAAGGGGAGATCCATCTCAGAAGCTATCATTGATGTTTGGGAAGGTTTGCAATTTTCTAAAGAGTCAACTCAAGATATTATCTTTCTTAAGGTTCACTTTGACAAAGCCTATGATAGGCTTGAGTGGGACTTCATTCTCCAATCATTGAAAGATCTCAGTTTTGATCAGAAATTCACTAGGATGGTCTCTACTCTGTTGGGAAATGTGTCAGCTTAGATAAACATCAATGGCCAACTTTCTCAAACGATTACATTAAAGCAATCTATCAGGCAAGGATGCCCCTTGACCCCTCTTCTCTTTGTTATTGTTGTTGATGGTCTCAGTTGCCTTGTGAAACATCATGCTAGTTTATGTTGATGTGCGAAACATCACAAGAAATGAATTAATGTGACACTAGACAACCTCTATGGTCATCATTAACTCATTGCCACTCCAAACTTTGAGAAATGATAGTCAAAACCAAGAACTTTACTTCTTCAAAAATTCCTAGTCACTTTAATGACATACCTTCACTCTTTTGCTTATTTCTCTTAGCACACATATAATTTCTTCAAAATATTTTAATGGATAAAAGTAGAAGAGTAGAGTTTTCCAACAAGCTATTATCTCCAAGAAACAGATATCTAGAACTCAAGTTATGGCCTTCACAAGATCACCCTATATGAGTTGCCAAAACTGAAAATTTTGCCTCTTTTAGTAAAAATGACTGCCTAAAAATGCAAATTCGATGCCTAACATCGACTTGCAACCAAAAGTTGATGCCAGGCATCGGCTTAGTGCTTTTTCAACCACTTTTTAGCTCCTAAAATATGCATGTGAACACAAGATATGAACAAGACCACTTTTATGTGGGAAGTCGATGCCAGGCATCGACTTTATGCTGAAACTCGATGCCAGGCATCGAGTTGCTCCACAAAACTCATGTTTTCAAGAAGATTTATTAGTAGTTAGAACTCAGAGAATAAAACATAGACTTATTAGCACAAACTCGATGTCAAGCATCGAGTTGCTTGGAAAACTTGAACTTTTGAACTCGCAGTAGGAAAGCATGGAGATGATGGAGAGAGTCTCATACACAGAACTTTACTCAGTTCTTCTCATAGCTATGAAAAACTTAGAATTTTACAAGTGCTTCCTCACTCAGAGAAGCCCGAATATACTCAGTCATATAAAATGAACTTTTTCTCTCTCTTACTACCTCTCTTTCACTTCATGTCAATTGATACAAACTAACTTATATAGTTTTTCTCAATGTTGTGACTTTTAAAAACCTTCTAGAACTAAAGTGAACTAACTTTACAAATATAATACACTTGTGAATTTGTCCCTTCACATAGGCATGTGGTTTTCTTCTAGAGTTTTGACCTTCAAATATATGTCCAATTAGTGATTGTTTCTCCAACAGCTCCCCCTCAATCATTAATTGACATTCTCTGTTTCTTCATATCATCTTCTTTTCTTTTAATCCTGCCATGCTTTTGAATCTGCTGGTGTTCACACCATCCAAGCTCTTTGTCATTATGTGTGCTATCTAATCTTTTGTAGAAATGTACTCCACTTCAATTTCTTTCTCCATTACCTTTTCTCTCAGGAAATGATAATGTATATCTATATGTTTTTTCTTGCATGAAATACTAGATTTGTTGCAAGATAAAGTAAACTCATATTATCTCCGTGTATTGTAGGTATACCTTGATCAATGCCCAAGCATTTGAACAATGTCTGCATCCATATGACCTCCTTAGCTGCCTCCATAAGTCCTTTGTACTCAAATGCAGTTGATGACAATGCTATTGTATGTTGTTTCTTTGAACACCAACTTACAAGCTTATCACCAATATATATCATGTAACCATGAGTTGATCTTCTGCCATCTTGATTACCTGCCCAGTCTGAATCACTATAGGCTCTCAACTTCAAATCTGATGTAAAAGGATAATACAATCCTTCCTTTATAGTTCCTTTGATATATCTGAGAACTCTTTGACCTGCAATCCAATGTGGGTCCTTTGGACAATGCATGAATTGTGACAAAACTCCCACTGCATAACTAAGATCAGGTCTTGTTAGTGTAACATAAATCAAACTACCCACAAGAGATTGATACTTCCTCATATCTTTATATTATGGACCATTATATTTACTGAGCTTGTGGTTGACTTCGAGTGGAGTTGAAGCTTCTCTGCAATTTTCCATTCCAAACTTCTTCAACAAGTTCAAAAAATACCTTTCTTGTGACACATATATTCCATGATCTGTATAAGTCACTTCCATTCCAAGAAAGTATGATAACTTTCCTAGATCATTGATCTTGAACTCTTTCTCAAGTAATCTCTTTACCTCCTTGATTCCTTCATCTGAAGTACATGTGATTATAATGTCATATACATAAATACAAATGTAGATTGTACCTACCTCTATTCTTTTGATGAGTAGACTTGGATCTGCTTTTGAACTTTGATATGCAAGATCATTGAGATACTTCACCAATCTATAGTTCCATGCTCTTGGAGCTTGCTTCAATCCATAGAGTGCTCTTCTCAACCTACAAATAAAATTTGAATACCTGGAATCTATAAACCCTTGAGGTTGTTCCATGTATACCTCATCTAATATGTATCCATTCAAGAATGCATTCTTTATATCCAATTGACTTAGGGTCCATCCTTTTGAAGCTACGATAGCAATGATTTTCCTTATAGTTGACATCTTAGCTACAGGACTGAATATCTCATCATAATCTATGCCATAGGTTTGGGCATAGCCTTTCACCACCAATCTAGCTTTGTATATGGCTATACTTCCATCTGCAAGCTTCTTCACTTTATAAACCCATTTATTTCCAATTACCTTCTTACCATTTGGTTTAGGAACAAGTTCCCATGTCTTGTTCTCCTCTAGTGCATTGAAATCTTCCTTCGTTGCTTCTTCCCATTGCTTCTTACCTTTTGGTTCATCATAGCTATGAGGTTCTTCATCATCTTTGACCATATATGCATAGTTCTTCTAAATTATGTAAGAAGTATCATAAGAATACCTTTCTAGTTGTCTTCTTGTCTTACTTGACCTCCTTGGTTCACATTCTTCATATGTGTTTGGATACACCTCTTCATCAAATATAGGAGCTTCTTTATTCCTTCTTGTTAATCCACTTCTGGATGTACTTGCTTGCATATAGCCTTCATCTTCATTTACTTACACAATTGATTTTCCTTTCTCACATCTTCTTACCTCTTCTTCAAATTCTTCATCTGTATAACTTTGATCTGCATACCAACTTTTTTGTTCATCAAATGTAACATCTCTAGAAACAAGAAATTGTTTGCTTAGAGGATTCCACAACCTGTAACCCATCTACTTTTCATCATAACCAATGAACACATATTTTTTTGCCTTTGGTTCAAGTTTATGCCTAAGCTGTGGTGGCACATAAGCATGTGCAATTGATCCAAACACTTTACAATGATCTAGTGTTGGTTTCTTACCCCACCAAGCTTCATATGGAGTCATTCCATTTAGAGCTGCACATGGTAATCTATTCACAAGATATGTAGCTGTATTTACAGCCTCAGCCCAAAGATAATTTGGACAATTCTACTCCTTCAACATAGCTCTAGCAAATTCAACCAAAGTCTTGTTTCTTCTTTCTGCTACACCAATTTGTTGTGGTGTAACCCTACAAGTTATTTCTCTCTTAATACCCACATTCCAAAGATAATCATTGAACTCTTCGGAGAAGTATTCTCCCCCTCCATCAGACCTCAATCTCTTAAGTTTTTGACCTGTGACTCTCTCTGCATATGCATGAAAATGCTTGAAAGCTCCAAACACTTCTTATCTTTCCTTCAAAATATACAGAGTTATCCATCTTGTAGCATCACCAATGAAAAGAACATAATACCTTGAGCCACTGATAGATCCTTCTTTTGTTGGTCCCCATACATCTGTATGAATAAGCTCTAATAATCCATCATGTTTGAATCCTTTCTTTTGAAATGATAACCTATGTGCTTTACCCATCTGACATGCTTCACATTTATAAACCATATGTTGACTCTGCACATTTGGTAGTCCTAGTATAGACTGATTTGCAATCATAGCTTTAATTTCTTTTTCATTGAATGACCTAATCTCATGCCAGAGATCAAGTTCTGTAATCACTCCTTCACCGTGTGTGAGCAAAACTTGACCAATGTTCCCTTGCACTCTTAAAGTAAAGAGTCTACCTTCTTTCTTACCACAGACAATCTGATTATATCCATTCTCTGGATCTTCAACAAATACTCCTTCATTTGTAAACCTGACTTGAAAACATTTTCCAACTATCTTTCCCACACTAATCAAGTTTTTAGGTATTGTAGGAACATACAAAACATTGGTTAACAAATCTGCTCCACTCTTGCATTTCACTTTTCCAATTGAATGTACACTATTTTTTGTATTATCATCTGTTTGAACTGTATGACTAAAAATGCCTTTTTCCAATTCTGACATCAATTCTATGTTTCCTAACAAATGATTAGAACATCCAGAGTCAATGTAAAATACCTTTAGATCTTCTTTATCTGATGTGCTGATTGAGTTCATCATCAATGATGTATGACCTTCATTCTGTGTGTCATTTGCATAATTGTAATAGATGGTGTTGTAGGATTGATTCTATCCCCAACTTCTTCCTCCACCTGTACCATAGCCTCCTCTTTGACTTTTTCTACCTCTTTGAAAATACTTTGATCTTCCACCTCTGCCTCTGCTATTGTTATTCTGATTTTGATTTGATCTTTGTTGATTATGCCAACATTCATGAGCCAAATGATTACTCAATCCACAAATCCAGCAAGCCTTCTTATTGTTATTCTGATTACCTCTTCCTCTTCCAAAGCCTTTTGGTCTTCCTCTGCCAGTGCCTTAACCTCTAGCATAATAAACTTGAGAACTCGATTCCTCTTCATCCTTTGCTTTACCTTTATCTCCCTTCTTCTTATTCTTCATGTACATTGTAGAACTTTGTCTTTATCTCCATCTCCCTTTAAGTCTTGCTCAAATGTGAGCATCAAACCAAGCAATTGATTCAAATATGGAACAATGATTCCAAAAAAGTTTTGTTGACAAGACAAAAGGTTTCCACATTTCATCTCCTCTCAAACATGCAAGTAGTTGAGCAATCAATTTGTGATATTCAACATCCTCATCTATGGATCCAAGACTATCCGCTAGATCTTTCATCTTAGTGAAGTAATCACTAATACTTTGACTTGGCTTCTTCTTGAATGTTGTAAACTCTGACCATAGACTTGCTTTCCTTGCTTTGGTAGTACTTTGGAAATGATATTCCAATGCATTCCATATATCTTTAGTTGATTTCAATCCTCTAATGTGTGGTAGCAAATGATCTGAGAGCGTCCTTCTTTTGCTAGTGCTTTTGGTTAGATTTCATCTTCAAATACTAGCTTCTCTTCTTCACTTGTTATGTACACCATGAGATCCTTACTCATAAGTAAGGCTTCCATTCGCATTACCCATGCGGGGTAATTATCTCTGCCTAGTTTGTCAATGGAGATATGATCTTCCATACTCCTTTCCTTCTGCTGCAACCTGTGAGCTTAAAGGCTAAAGAATAATACCTTTTGAAGTTCTTTGTGTATGAAGATACTTTTGAAGTAACCTTCCAATGCCTTGGTTCTTCCAATGCTTCAACTTTCTAACTTTAAAGGAAAACTTTTCAAAAACTTCTCCTACCTTTGACTCCTTCTGCTCTCGAGAATCTTTCTACTCTGATACCACTTGTTGATGTGTGAAACATCACAAGAAATGAATTAATGTGACACTAGACAACCTCTGTGATCATCATTAACTCATTGCCACTCCAAACTTTGAGAAATGATAGCCAAAACCAAGAACTTTACTTCCTCAAAAATTCCTAGTCACTTTAATGACATACCTTCACTCTTTTGCTTATTTCTCTTAGAACAGATATAATTTCCTCAAGATCTTTTGAGGATGAAAGTAGAAGAGTAGAGCTTTCCAACAAGCTATTACTTGCAATAAACGGATCTTTAGAACTCAAGTTATGGCCTTCACAAGATCACCTTGTATGAGTTGCCAAAACTTGAAATTTTGCCTCTTTTAGTAAAAATGACTGTCTGAAAATGCAAATTCGATGCCTAGCATCGACTTGGTGATTTTTTAGCCACTTTTTAGCTTCTAAAATATGCGTGTGAACACAAGATATGAACAAGACCACTTTTATGTGGGAAGTTGATGCCAGGCATCGACTTTATGCTGAAACTTGATGCCAAGCATCGAGTTGCACCACAAAATTCATGTTTTCAAGAAGATTTATCAGTAGTTAGAACTCAGAGAATAAAAGAGAGACTTATCAGCACAAACTCGATGTCAAGCATCGAGTTGCTTGGAAAACTTGAACTTTTGAACTCATCACACAGTAGGCAAGCATGGAGATGATGGAGAGAGTCTCATACATAGAACTTTACTCAGTTCTTCTCATATCTATGAAAAAATGAGAAGTTTACAAGTGCTTTCTCACTCAAAGAAGCCCGACTATACTGAGTCATACAAAATGAACTTTTTCTCACTCTTACTACCTCTCTTCCACTTATATCAATTGATGCAAACTAACTTATATAGTTTTTCTCAATCTTGTGACTTTTAAAAAACTTTTAGAACTAAAGTGAACTAACTTTATAAATATAATACACTTGTGAATTTGTCCCTTCACATAGGCATGTGGTTTTCTTCTAGAGCTTTGACCTTCAAATATATGTCCAATTAGTGATTGTTTCTCCAACAGTTAGTCCATATTCAAGGCCTCTCTCTTCTGCTTTTCTACTCTCTTCTCATCTCTATCTTCCTTCTTTGATTGTGCAAAATTGGCAAATTTCTGCTTACTAGTAGAAGAACTCCATTTACCTTTGCCTTTCTAACTAGCTAGGAAAGCTTGATCTGCAATACGCATAATGGACCTATTCTGCCTAGACTGATCTTCCTGCAACAAAATAGAGACTAGCTCCTCAAATATCAAGGCATTTGGATTTCCTTTCATCATCAAACAAAGGGTAGAAACAAAACTCTGATATGAATCAAGAACATTTAGACTAATCTGCACAAGGGAACTATCAGGCAAGACTTCATCAGCAAAAATAAATTGTTCCTTCAAATCTTTGATCTTTGTTAGAAAATTTTCCATGGAATCTCCTTCATTCATGTGCTCACTCTCCAATTGTTTTTGGAGGTAAGAAGCACTAGCCTCATTCCTTGCCTAATATAAAGTGGTAAGTGTATCCCAAGCATCCTTAGTTGTTCTGCAAGAGCGAATGTGAGGAATGATGGCATGTTTGACAAACAAGGCTATCAATGCATGTGTCTGAGCATCTCTGCCATCCCAACGAATTTGCTTTGCATTAGGTACAGAAGGAACTGCAACATGAACAGGAACATGAAGAATATCACCATCTTTAATGCCATCTGCATCACCTTCAACAATTGTATTTGTAGGTAAAATAGGACGTTTTTCAACACCCTACACAATATTCCACAATCCTTTTGCAACCAATACATGACACATCATATAAGCCTACTATGGAATTGGTACCGTCCAACTTATCCTCAATAGCCAACATACGGAATACATCATGGCTTTCATCCATGGCCACTGACTAAAATACCCTGATGCAGAAAATGATTGTATCTAAAAAAGTTGAACAGAACTACCCAAATAAGTTTCGCTAAACATGTAGCAGACTTTGAGACGCTTATACTGGCAAGCCAAAACCTATATATATCTTTGGCATAAAAAGACAAAATTGCATGCACAAGTACTGCAATAGTGCATTTGGAGGCCAAAACGAGCTCAAATCACGATTTCAACACCACAAAGCGAAGCACTTTTGATCTCCTAATCAACTTGAGTATGCTCACCAAATTTTGTATGATTTTGAGACTATAACCGGAGGGGCGTCGATGATGCCCTAGATGAAGTGGGGACCTACTCTGATACCAATTGTTAGAGTTTGAGGTCTGCAAAATCACAGGAACAACACAAGGATGAAGAAGAAGCTTGGAGCACAACACACAATACTAAATGTATTACCACTAGAATATACAAAGATATATGACCCGTTAGGGCTATAGGCATATATACAAGCCGGGGAAAAAAACCTCCTAAAGAGGGAAAAAGGTGCCTTGGCAATCCTAGAGTGTTCACACACATCACTACCTAAATATATCAACATTTATTATTTTGGTTGCTTGAGTGAAGAAAATGTTAATTAAGGGAGTGCTAAAACAAAAAGGAATGTGGAAAATCACCTAAGTTCAAAGAAATTAAGGTTCAAGACAAAATCTGATCAGCATATAGAGCACTCTTTGTTCACAAACAATGAATCATGGATGGAATTTTTGAAGGATTGAGGGAGAGCAACGGAGTGAGCATAGGTATAACACCCTTTGACAAGTGATTGTAGCAATTAATCACATGTCCTATGATCACAATCAATTGGTGGCTCAACACTACATATTAGATTGCCAAACTAAGAGTAGACCTAGTCAAATACACAAAAGCATGAGCAAACATAATGGTCACTGCATGAATAGGCCAACAGAACATCCAAGATGAGAAAATTCATGCACTCAATCACCTCTTACACACAATACATGCAATTTGACACACACGTCAACAGATACAAAAGGGTATTTTCTCTCCATTCAAGAGCCTAAATATGGTCAATAGTGGGTTATTTTGAAGCCCTTGGTGAGATGCATCTATTGAAAATGGTCCAAATGCATTCTAAGTTTCCTGTACAAAATTGTGCTAAAAAAACCAAGTGTGATTGATTACCTACTTTCATTATGCTACTTCCTACACTCCACACATGCAAGAAAATAGTGAAAAAAGGTCGAAAGAGGTAAACAACTCATGTTAGCTCACTTTCCAAGCCATAGATATGCACACAAGCTCATAGAGAAGAAGATAAAATGCCAAGAAAGACAAGCTTTAGAAATGCAATTCTTCAAGTTAGTTCTCTATTGCAAAATGTCAACATGTTCTACAAAATGAAGAGATATTGACTTATATACATATTCCCAAACTCATGTTCATTCAGAAATTTGGATGTCCATTTCAAAGATAAAGGATAGAACTCAAAAAGCTACCTTGCTATGATACAAAATTAGGAATATGACACTAGAGGCCTCCTTTTAGTGCACTGTTACATAGCGTACAATATTTGGGTATTACATCATTAAGGGGATTTTACAAAAAAATTGTGGGTCTTACTCTCTCTATGGCTCCTTAGTTGTCTTCATGCTTTCTTCTCTAAAACACTCTCCTCCTCCTAGTGTCTTTCATCTCTAACCGAGCTCCTTTTGGTTGTTCTTGGACTATACTTTGGGAGCTGAAGATACTAAATACAATAGTTATATATATTCTTCAAGTGCTTCACTATAAAGAGTTTTTCCACAATATCTTCCATAGATTTTCCTTGTTGTTTGCTTTGACCTCTCTTTCATAGGTTGCTTGACTCAAAATAATGCCTTATCTTTTGAAAGCTTCCCAATTCTACTTTGTAATTTAGCCACCTTTGTCTTTATGCATTTTATTGATTTCCTACCATGTGTTCTGGTCTTTTTCTTCTTATGACCTCTTCTTTTATTCTTCTTTTTGTTGCTTTCTCTCTAGTCAATTGGGACCAATGTATGATTTTGAACATTACTAAATCCCACAATCCACCTCCCCCCCACCCGAGCCCTGTCATCCTTGACAAGTGGGGGTTGATATCTGACATAGCTACAATGGATGAGGAAAGCTGCGAAAGTTCTCTAAAAGGGTTCTTAACAAAATTCTTGAAGAGAAAAATTGTTAGGTATTGTTTCTAGTTTTAGAAATTCCAAAGAATTTAAGTCTTTGAGAAACTTTGATTTGTTATTTGAAGTTGGTTGACCAAAGAAATAAATAAAACACTTCTTTCCTGCATGCTACTTTGGACTCTAAAACCCAAATGGATGCAATAGTCTTGTAATTGGGAAAGGGATGAGTAGATGTTGGTTAAGAAGTGGAAACATTTGATTTAGATGTTTTGGTCAACCTTAACTTCATTTTTCTCAATATAAAAATTGAGGAGATTATTAAAAGTCTAGAACTAATCAAAATTCCATCCATTTTGCTAGATCAATGCACAAAAATGTATCTATATAGCAACAAAGCTAGAAATACTTAAAATCAACCTACTTTATATGTTTGTGATATGGATGCTCAATTCACACATAGCAAAACATTGAATTAGGCAAGGAAGATTTAATCCACTCATATCATTCTTTCCATACTTTGCACTTGATTTAGTTTTTCACGTGCCAAGCTAGATGGTGTTTAGAATGATTTGGGCAGGGATTAGTCCGCACATGGATTCCCTCTTTTACATCAAGACTAGGATAGAATCCCCCTCTGATAAAGAGGTGAATCATAGAGATGAAGACCATGCTCGATGAGACAGATCATGGGGCATCGGGGAATACTCCACATAATGTACTTCTACACATTTTTGAGGATGAAATGTTTCAATGAGGGGAAGAATGTTGTATAATTATAGGTCCAAGTGGCAGATTTCATGGGTTTAAAGATCCAAAATCCCTTGGAGAACCCTTGGAGTTTTACGAGAAACACTTGGGAAAGTATCTCTAGAAATAGTTATTGATCCCTTATTCTTGCCAGAAGCTTCTCCAAGTGACACCTTGCAGTGCACATGAGAGGAGAGGACTCATTTGATTGAGTATCCATGTGATACCATGTGGTTGGACATTAGACAAGTGTCCAGATGAGGGATACTCAGATTTGCAAGTGTCCAAGGACATGCACCCCCTTGCCCTAGAAAGTATATAAATGGGTGGAGTTGGTTGGGTAGATATGTGCATCTCTCACCCCTTGTGGGCTTGAGAGTAGTGGTTTTTCTCTTGAGTACTTAGGCTACTTCATTTATAAGATTGAAGTTAGAGAAGGCATGTTGTGTGGACAGTAAGTTAGATGCACATTTGCCTTATCATAATTCCTCAAGATTCAATGGTACTTCCTTTGCATCTAATCATTATGCAATGGTTTGTCTCTAACAAGTGTGATGAGAATGATCATGTTTAATTTATTGAAGCATAAGATTCACAAAATTGGATGGCTATTATGCAATCCGAATATGGTGCCATTATGAAGAAGTGTACTTGTTCTTTGTGTGAGGTGCCTTGAGGAAAGAAGGCCATTGGCACCAAATGGATCTATAAAGTTGAAATGCAAGCCTAATGGTCGTGTTGATTGGTATAAAGCTAGGCTTGTAGCAAAAGGTTATGCCCGAGAAAAGGATATTGATCATGATGAGACCTTTGGGCCTACGGGTCATATGTCAACTATTCATAGTGTTTATTCACTTGTGACTCACAATGGCTGGAATATATATCGATTGGACATCAAAGCTACATTCTTGAATGGAAACTCACATGAAGAAATGTACGCTTTTCATCCATATGGTTTTGTGTGGAAATGGTACGAAATCACTTTGCATGTGAAGCATGCTGATGATGTACTTTTTCTCATTTTTGCTTATGTAGATATGTTGCTCATTGGTCCTAATGAGATGCATATTTCTAAATTTAAGTAAGGATGATTTTTATGCCTCTTTTGAAATTTCAGATTTGAGGCATCTACTTTGAATTTATTTTGAGTATTTGGAGGGTGGCACTACTTTGTGCCAAACTAAATACATTGTATTTTATTTGCAATATTTTAGCCTTGATGAATGTAAACCTCTTGCCACTTCCATGAAAGCAACCTTATCATTGAATTTTCATGATGGTGAAGATGCATTTGGTGTTCCTTTCTATTAGCAAGTTTTTGGATGCCTTATTTATGTATGCATCACTTGACCTCATATTTAGTTTCTCTTAGATTAGCATATTTATGCAGAGCCCCAAGAACTAAGCATTGGCAAGCAGTTAAGTGTATCTTTTGCTACTTATCTAGTAGCCAATAGGGAGATCGATACATCCAGATTAAAACATGCTTTTTTTTACTCAGATTGTCTGGTTGTTCTGGCAACCATGTGTACACGTGGTTTTTGCTTCATGGTTGTAGCTATTGCATTCTTGGTTGAGCAAGAAGCGACTTATTGTGGCCACTTTTAGTTTTGAGGCTCATTACAAGCTAGCTTTGACAACAGCTATTGAGTGTCCCTCAAACAACTTGTGGATGTTTTAGGTGTCAGTCAAACCTCAGAGTATGTGGATATTTGCAAAGTACCAAGTTCCATGTTCACGCTAAGCACGCTAAATTGTACTATTACTATGTCAAGGGGAGGCTCTGTTAGAGAGGCTACCGTACATTCACGATACATATCACAATATCAAAGTCCAAACACCTACACATTCATGATGCATGACCCTTTGGTCTTGACATCAATAATGCACATTGCACAAGTTATGACACGTGCCATGCAATGATCCATATGCCATGTAGCTACCAACATGATTCACGTGCATTGTGTCATGAAAATGTAGCATCAATGATCAAATGAAAAACACATGCATGACATCAATCAACAATAATGTATGACGTGTTACATGATAATAGATTCCTCAATGTCAAATGATGCAACTCATGATGTATGACTAGTCATGCACATTAACTGAGTTGGAGATTGGGACCCACCAACGTTTCCTAAGTGATGAATGGAATAAAGTGCAACATTTGCATGCCTTAAAGGTCGAATGAAGCATGATTTTCAAGAAAACAATTTGTACCCTTGTCAAGTAGGACATACACCATATGAGTAATAAAATGTACCCAACAACTCGTACATACCGAACTTATCAAGAGGGTATAGGTTGCATATTTTCCCTACCATGCATATATACTCCTTCAAAAACAATACTCATTGCATATGAAATTGATTTTTAACGCACTAAACAAGCAACATGGCCGTATCCAGAAAAGACTTTGCACGTGTGGAGTCCTTAGGAAAAAGGTCATAAATACCATAATGATGAGTACAACAAAGCTGAGAAAAAGCTAAAAAGAAAAATCCACAAAAGAGACTCGAAAAATAGAGGCGAACACGGAAGGCAATAATATGGATGCTAAACATGGCCAACAAAGGGCCACATGATCCATCTATCTATCTCTTACAAGACTAAAAGCAAAACAATCATACCGAAACCTCAAGACAAAACCAAGACAAAGACTCAACAACCGCACCAAGCCCTAGCGGAGGCCCTACAAGACTTTATCTAGGATCATATGAACATAAGAGGGAAAGGTTGTTGAAGCCAAGTAAGACTGAAGTTCTCTACTACCTCAATAGTCTACTTGCCAAAATGGCTGCAAGATCCTCCCTCTAATGACTAGTACCTAGAGATATGTACATAAAATGAGTGGAAAAACGTTGTAAAGACAAGTTCTCCACGGTTTATCCGAATTTTTGAGAATTTTTCTAATAGTTTGAGACTACTTTTCATACTGAGTTCTTTAATTTCTTTTTTTACCACAGGTCATGGAAATCAGTCAATACCTTTTTAAAAACTATAGAAGCCGCTTGAGTTAACATAATAAGGGCCTCCTGGATCATTTCGCTTCATGTGTAACGAGGAAAGTTTTCTTGTCTCATAATATCGCAGCTTTGCTTTTTTGCCCACTTTTCTTCTTTTTTTTTTTTTTTTTTTTATAAAGGAAGTTCGGCAATAGCCTACTCTCCCGGACTTGAATTAAATTAAGAAACAAAGGTACAATAGAAGGGGACTAGTGCCCACGGGACCCCCCAAATCCCACAAAGCAGGGGAAGCTTGTTTGAATCCTAGGTTGCATTACAAAGAAGGTTGATCACCCTCTCGTCGCCCTCATGCGGGGCCCACTTGGGTTTGAGCTTGTTGTTGATCAACAGGAGGACCTGATGGTGCCTGAAGGGGGGGGAATTCTTACTGTTGACAATCCTTTTGCCAAGGAGGAATAGTGATTTCTCAATCGACCACTCCCTGGGGGGATCGCCGAAGTTGAGAGCATACCGCTCCCGCCAAATTTTCCACAGGACTTCCCCTCTGATTGCGTTCCAGAGTGCCGCAGAGCAGCCAATCGCCTCCCCCAAAAGGACTTGTTTCCAACTAAGCTGTTTCTGAAGTCTGATTTTCATTCCAACCATCTGCCAGATTTTGGAGGAGTTGGGGCAAGTAAGGAAGATGTGTGGGACATCTTCGATAGCACGATGGCAGCGTTTGCACCAAGGAGGGAACCCACAAAGTTTGCTTGCCTTATGGTTGGTCCAAATTCCTCGATGAAGAATTTGCCATAAGAGGACAGACTTCTTAATCTCTATAAGTGGGTGCCAGATACCCATGAATTTCATGTCCCACCGAAGCTGCGTCCAAGACAGGCACCACTTCTTGTTGAGGCTTATCTGGAGGTCAGTCGTTTCTTTGATGTTCGGGATTTTGAGTAGGCTATTTCCATTGTGCCATTTGAGACCACGCGCGTTCGGTGTGTCGTGTCCCATGAGAAGGCGAGTCTTGTGACGATCCCAAGCGAGGCATCTGCTTTGCAGAGTGTTCCATTCTTCGTAGGAGATGTTTATGCGAGGGTCAATATCCTCGAAGTTGATCCAGCTGTTGGTGTCATGTTTCCAGAGGTGTTTCCATTTTTTGAATCCTTTGTTCCATAATTTCTTGGCATTTTGAATGTTCCACGACTCCACACTCCGGATGCCATGAATCGGAAACCAGATAGAGTCGTTTTGTCTGATTCCGGTCGCCCACTTCCAGTCTTCACTAATTCTTGTGAAGCTTTTGACTTTATTCCAGCCCTTCCAAAGGGAGCACACGAGATTAGAGCCTTTCGGGAAGACGGGGATCGGGGAGAATAGCAGGGTCATGATGTCGAGATTCTTCCAGTTCGGGCACCCCATGAGGGCCAACTCATGCTTGTTTCTGAAGATCAGCTTGGCCCACGAGGCCTCCCTATTGCACCAAGCCTTAATCATCCATTTGGTTGCCAGTTTGTTGGCCATACACCCAATGTCCAGGATACCCAGCCCCCCGCTGTCTCTAGGGCTAGTGCAGATGGCCCATTTGATTTTAGGCACCCCCCTTCTGTTATGATCGCCCGTCCAAAGAAAGTTTCTACAAACACTATTCAGTTTGGACAGGCCTTGCTCGTTCGGTCTCCAGCAAGAAAGGAAATAGATGGTAGAAGAGAGGAGGAACGTGTTGATAACCATCGCACGTCCAGCGAGATTGATTTGCATACCTTTCCAATAGTTGAGCTTGTTTTCAAGTTTGGCAAGCACCCAGTTCCATCGCTGCTCCATAGAGACGCCAAACCCCAGGGGGATTCCAAGAAGTCGAAAGATTTGGCCCTGCGGAATGATTTGACAGCCATGGTCAATGAGAAGGCCAGGATGATGTCCCACAATAGCCCTGAAGGCGGTCTTAGAGTGGTTGATTTTGGATCCAGAGGCATCACAGAAGGTAGCAAGACACCTCCAGAAAGTCTCCAGGCTAGTATTATCATTGTGAACGAATGCGTTCATATCATCAGCAAACAGTCTCATGATGATTTGACCGTGGTCTTGAGGCAGCTGGAGGCCTTTGATATTGCCAGCCTCAACATGATGTGCCACAAGTCTGCTCAGCCCCTCAGTGGCGACGGCAAAAAGGAGGGGGGCCAGAGGGCACCCTTGTCTAATAGACCTTTTAAGATGGATCGCCTTCGAAAGTTTGCCGTTAACGTTAATTTGGGTCGTTGCGTTTCCAAGAAGGGTCGCGATCATCTTGGTGAATTTCTGACTACATCCGAGATCTTGAAGCGACTGCAGAATATAGTCCCATTCTAGCCTGTCGTAGGCTTTGTCAAAATCGATCTTAAGGAAGACCACATCTTGATTAGACTCATTTGCAAATTGAATACCTTCCCAAATATCCATAATGGTTTCCAGGATAGACCTGCCTTTGATGAAACCTTTTTGGTCCTCACTAAGCCAAGATCTCAGGTGGCACGAGAGTCTGTTGGCGATGACTTTGGCGATGATCTTGTATCCTGTTTGAAGCATCGTAATAGGCCGCCAGTTCTCGATTCTGTTCTTTTCCCCCTTCTTGTGTATCAACTTGATAATTCCATTATTTAGACAAGAAGGAAGAGCACCAAACGTTAGCGCTTCTTGCCAAACCATCCGAAGAGGGGTGGCAACCACCAGCTTGAAGGATTTAAAGAACTCGTTAGTGAGTCCGTCGGGTCCCGGGCTTTTACCGAAAGGGAGGGCATCAATGACCTCAATGATTTCTGATTCAGAGATAGGAGCATGGAGCAGGGAGTGGAGGTTGGGTGGAATCCTCCGGGGGGAAACCCTAGAAATGGCAGCCATACAGTCCCTTCTATGGTGGGAGAGGGGGTTCGAGGTTCCCAAGAGTCTCGTGAAGTGCCCTTCGATGATGCCCAAATTATCTTCTTCCGAATTGCATACATTGCCAAGAGGATCTAGCAGTAGGGGGATCGAATCTCTGTTGTGTTTCCTTTTAAGGATACGGCACATCTCTTTGGTGGGTTTGTCGGCTTTGCCAGCCCACCACTCCTTGAAGAAGATTTGCAAGTTTTTCCTTTGTATTTCTTCCTCGTATCTCAACACTGCTCTGATTTTTCGGAGACCTTTCTGGGCTTGGTGTTTTCCTTTGTTCACTTCCTCCTCGAGCCGCCAGAGTCTGTGGTAGAGAGCAACCCTGCGAGCCCGCCGCACAGTCTCGAGCATCTTCTTAGTTCTGATCATGATCTTACGAGACTTGTCGACCGCGTTTCTCCAGCACTTGGCTGGGGCTAGGCCAGAGGCGAACGCCACCTTCCACACATCGGCGATTTCTTGATGGACGGAGGGGAGAGAGAAGGTGGATGTGTTGGCATGGAACCACGGAGCCTTGCGGATCTTGTTGGAAGGTTGAAAAGTGATGACAATCGGGTAGTGATCGGAGATAGTGAGGTCAGTGCGTTGTGTGATGGTAGGATGGCCCCACTGATGGGTAAAGCTCTGAGAAATGTAGCATCTGTCGAGTCTAGCTTTCCTCAGGTCCTCGCCCACTTGGAGATTCGACCAAGAAAAGCCATTCGAGTCTTTGAATTCAACCAAATCCAAGTGAAGTTTGGTCATGTCCCACGTTTCTTTCTCCCGACTGTCGATGACCCTGCCCTTGCCCATCCATCTGTCCATAGGGTCCTCCACCATGTTGAAATCACCGCATATGAGCACGTTGTGGGGAAGCGAGTCTAAGGAGGCCCAAGTGTTCCGTCTCTCCAAATCCCCGTTAGGGGCGTACAAAGAAACCATAGTAGCACAAAGAGGAGCTCCAAAAGAAACAGCGATCCAACGGTGACTTACATCTTCAATGAAGTTCTCAAGCTTTTCAAACCAGAGTTGTTTAACACCGATAGCCGTTCCTCCAGACCCCCGCGGGTGTTTCGTTGGGATCCACACATGGGCCGAGGAGACCTGCCTGAGCCGTTTCTGGAGGTCTTCTCCTTCAATTTTAATCTCTTGAATGCATATAAAGTCTGGGTTTAAGCTAATGTCGCGAAGCCATTGACCAATAATGGTCGCTCTTGAGGGGTCGGTTAGCCCTCTAGCATTTAGCGAGATGACGATCATTTTTGTATTGATCCCTCTTTGCGGGAGGGAGCTTTGTCCTTTCTTCTCTTGGCTTCATCTTTCTTTTTCGCTGGGATCTGTTCCCGACTTAGAAATCTGTTCTTGTGGGGGCTTTTCCAGGGTAACTCCATGGGCTGTTTTCCTTTGCGGGACGCCCCTTGCTGGGGAGACTTGTGCCCCGTGCTCGGCACCGTTTCCGGGATCGTCGATCCAATGATGGAACTTTCACTATCCAAGTTGTCTTCGTTACTAGTGGTGAAACCATCTTCTTTGCTTGTAGTGTAGCCCTCCTGGGGGGTTTCTTTATTGTCGGGGATCTCTAGGGCTTTGTCGTAGATGTCTGCCTCAGGTAGCTTCCCACCTGGGTAGTCAAACTCATTGATCTCCTTTTCTAGATTGCAATACAAGTTGCTATAGGGGGTATGTGGCAGGTTGTTTCTCTCACCGTTGGCCCTAGGGCTTCTTTTCCTTCTTCTTCTAACTTCCGTAAAGCCATCAGCATCAGCTTGTGGCTTCAGGATGCCCTTGCCTTCCCCTTCCTTGGTCAAGTGGATCGGATCGCCATTGTTGTCTTGAGCAGTTTTGGAGGCTTCTTGAAAGCGCTTGTTTTTTTGCCTGAGAGGGCAATCTTTAATCCTGTGGCCTTGCTGGCCACAACGAAAGCACGCGTTGGGAAGGTTTTTGTAGCTGATGTCCTGCTCCCACACATCTCCTTCGCCCATGTCCACTTTGATCATTGCTGGGAGCGGCGAACTGAGGTCGGCCTCGACACAGATTTGGGGGTGCCACCTAGCATTGAACGAGTGCCTTGCACCTTCATAGATGAGACCACCAATGTCTTCACGAGAAGCCAACGGCTTGCCGATAGGAGAGACAATGTCCCACACGAAGTTGTACAAGAAGTAAGGAAGGTTAGGGAGCTCAACCCAAAGAGGGTACCGAAGCGATTTCGATTTGTCGGGAGTAAAGTCCGAGGACCATCTGAATAGGCACAGGGTCGCCCGACCTAACTGCCAGGTGCCTACGCTTAGGGCTTGGAACGCCATCTCTTCATTCTCAAAGACTAGCAGCATGTGGTTTGCTGGTAAGAACTGACATTTGCTGACAATTAGTCCTCGAGGGAACCACTCTTTTCGAAGCCATTGTCGCACAATCTCGAGCGGGGGCCTAGGGCCAAACACTTGGCCGACGAGGCAAACTTTCTTGAGCTCCTCCTGAGCAGACAGAACTGCGGGTCTACTGAGGGACACGACGGGGGGTTCAATGCTTTCGGATGCCCCAAGGGCGGCACACGACCCCCCCTCCAGCAGAGCGGCCAGGAAATCGGTCTCCCCAGGGGGAGGGGCCCGATTACTTTTCACGAGAGAGGAAGAAGCCACATCCATCGTGATGAGAAAAACTTGAATAGCTTCTGAGTTAAAATCTTAAATTTCCTTGGTCAAAAGAACTTCAAAAGGAGCGCTGGAAGGAAGATTTGAAGAAATAATATGGACGATAGGGGGGGACCACAAGAGGTGCAAGTCCCATAACAAAGCACGTGGCACCCTCTTGCGTCGGGAAAGAGAAGCGCCCCAATAGCTCCAAAGCTTAATCGAAAAGGGTTGAGAAGCCATGAGTGTCCCACATTTCTTTTCAATTTTTTCTTCTTTCTTCGAATCTTCTCTCACTCTCACAATACTCTTTTTCTAAGCCACGCACTCACAAGTCCAAACTCAAAAAGACTTCGATGTAAACCTAAAGCTTGAGGGTACAAGCTCAAGCGGACGGAAGATCAAAAGAGGAGGAGGAGATAAAAGGCCGTGAGAGCAGATTTGGAAAGACCCAACGCTTGTTTCTTTTCAATTTGGATGAAGCTGCCTAGCCATCTGTTGTGCCCGCAAAAAGACAAAAAAGGAACTTCATCGAGTGCCCGGCAGAACCGTACGATAGACCTTCACAAAGACAGGCAGGAGGCCAACGCGATAGACATTTAAATGGCGCGATAGACACACAGCGCAATAGACGGGCAAAGGCCCGGAAAGATCAAAGGGCAGCCGTGTGATAGTCCGTCGGGTATCGCGATACACGGCCGAAGGCGCAATGCATCAAAGAGGTGCCGTACGATAGTCCTCCGGGTATCGCGAAAGACCCACAACCCGATAGACAGCCAAAGGCGCGATAGATCAATGAGCTGCCGTACGATAGAGCGCCGAGTATCGCGATAGACACATACCTGCCAGGCCCGCGATAGACAGGCTCTGATAGCTGCAACGGTCCTCCGTCCCTAGTTACAGCACCACAGCACCTCCGTCAGCCACTTGCTTCTACCGCCCCACAGAGTTAGAGCTCAATCACTGCGCCTCCGATAGCCACATCACCTCTGTCGATGTCTCTGTCGGTGGCCATGGATGCGAAGACCTGACGTGAACTGCTGTGGGCGATGATAGCAGCACCTGCGTCAGCCACTTGCTTCTACCGCCCCATAGAGTTAGAGCTCAATCACTGCGCCTCCGATAGCCACATCACCTCTGTCGATGTCTCTGTCGATGTCTCTGCCAGGCCCGCGATAGACAGGCTCTGATAGCTGCAACGGTCCTCCGTCCCTAGTTACAGCTCCTCAGCCCCACTTTTCTTCTTGCTTATGTTAAATACACATTGCTTTAATGCCCACTTTTCTTCTTCCTTATGTTAAATACACAGGTTTTTTAGTGCGTGTCTAAACCTGTCCACTAACCCTCGGGAAGATTTTTATGTTGTTAAGGGGGAAATTATTTTTGTATGCATGCAACTGCGATTGAGGTCCTCAATCGTGAAATTGTAGATTCAGCCAAAGAGACCTTTGAAACTTGTACGTGGGCTCAAATCACACACTTTTAACGCTATAATCATTGAAAATGAAGATTTAGACTGGAAAATATGCCAAAACGTAAATTTCAGTGAGGATTTTGTTGTGTTTGTGCTAAGACTACAAAGTTTCAAGTTATAACATCATTGATGCACTCTTCCTTGCACTTATCTACCGGAACTTTTGCTCTCCAAATTGACAATTTAAAATGATCATCAATAAACATGACATGCCCCAAAATTGATTAACATTTTGCGTGTGTTCTTTTTTTTTTTTGAGGTTTTTTTTTTTTTTTTGAGGTTACAAGGAAAGTTGAAATGACAATAAAATTGAAATGTCCAGCCGGGCAGGAATCGAACCCAGGCCATCAGCCCCACGGCGTTGATTAACATTTTGTGCTAGGCTTCATTATGGCATTTTCAATACACCCTATCAGCTATGCATTTTCTGTAATTTTTCCTCTGTTGTTTGCATTGTGCTGGATTTCATTATGACTGAGTTTGCCCATCACTTCCAGAAGTGACAGAAACTCGGTTCCATAGCTTCTTGCGAGTTCATGCTCATGATGTGCATGTTGTGGGGTGCTTGCGTGAGTGTGCATTCATTCTAAATTCTATACCCCCCTGAGCTTATAGTTGCACTTTCATTTGAGGGTGAATTTGGGGTTCCCCAGATTCATTCTGGTATATAACATCTAAGAGTGATCTAGTCTCTAATCTTATAGGTACATACCTATATATGAATGTAATATACATGCAGATGTTCATATACGTACACATGCATACACACACACGTGCATGTGTATATGTATAAGATTGACAGACTACCTTAATAAAGAACTAGTGCTTTTCTGCAGATGAAAACCTCTAAACGTCCTCTTTTGAAACAATAACAAGCATCGTGGAGAAACACAGTTGGGGAAGATTAGGATGCATCGAGCACATGAACGGACTAGATGACATGCCTAAACATTCATAACCATGCTTCTCCCAACAATATTTCCATTATGGGATGTGATTGAGAAGTAGTATCCGCCTTTCACATCCAGCAAATAAGTTATTACCCCATACAGATTTCCTCCAGATCCGCATTACCACTTTTTTCTCATATGTTAAGATTAACCACGTGATGTGGACATGTTACATCGACATAACATGATAGAATATTCATTTAAGTGAGGCACTCTATTTTAGGATGCCAATTTCTCTTGAATGAGCAAGAAATATGTATAAAACAGTTCAGGCTCCCATGCTTGTTAAAAGTGTTTGTTGTTATGTATTTGCAACACCTTCAAAACTGTATTCCTTCTCTTCTAGAATAACTTCTATGAAATTACTTAAAATCACTAACAGTGTTTGTTGTTATATATTTGCAACACCTTCAAAACAGTATTCCTTCTCTTCTAGAATAACTTCTATGAGATTATTTAAAATCACGAGCAAACAACATATCCCAAAATTAGGCTTACAATGTACAAGGACTGCCAAATGTGACACCTGTTTATTGCAATACAAATCTCGTACAATATTTTCAAATCTATATGAACTAATTGCAATATAAATCTCGTACAATATATTCAAATCTACATGAACTTCCAACTGTTATGAGAATGTTCGGATCATCACATCTAACTCATTTAAAATCACAAGCAAACAAAATATCCCAAAATTAAGCTTACAATGTACAAGGACTGCCAAATGTGACACCTGTTAATTGCAATACAAATCTCGTACAATATTTTCAAATCTACATGAACTAATTGCAATACAAATCTCGTACAATATATTCAAATCTACATGAACTTCCAACCATTATGAGAATGTTCGGATCATAACATCTAACTCATTTTTTTTCAAATCTACATGA
This sequence comes from Ceratopteris richardii, assembly GCA_020310875.1. Taxonomy (NCBI): domain Eukaryota; kingdom Viridiplantae; phylum Streptophyta; class Polypodiopsida; order Polypodiales; family Pteridaceae; genus Ceratopteris; species Ceratopteris richardii. Next base: position 155,444,568 of record CM035428.1, on the reverse strand, counting down.
ACTTCCAACCATTATGAGAATGTTCGGATCATAACATCTAACTCATTTTTTTGAACAATCTCATTGTGTGGACAAATAAGCAAAAAAAATATTCTAGCCCCAACCAAACCGAATATCCTCAATTAGTCCTTCGACTACAAGGTTGGCAGCAATGAAAGACATCACAAATAACCGAGAGGTATGTAATTCAGATATTTAATTCTGCACAAAATTAAGCACATCAATTACAGAAAGTTTCCATCATAATCTTGGAGCAAGCTTTATCGTTCTCCTCATCATAACAGAGACTACAAAGATATTGGCTACAAATACAAATGAGACAAAAACATGGCCCAGAAAGAGCAATTGTATTCCAGAAGCTTTCTCCCGAGAGATGTGGACTCAAGTTCAAACATCTCTTCAAACATTCCTCGAGTAGCTCTACTACAATCAACTTACATTAAAAGAGATCTTTGAATTTAGTCCCACAACTATTAGTTGCTTCTTAATACAATCGCTCTTTCTGGACCATGTTTGTTTTCACATTCTTAAGATATAATGTGAAGTACCTCTCCATAGATGTATACACCCTTTTCACTCACAGAAACATCAAAATAAGGGCATTCAGAAAACACTACAAGACAAAGGTGTAGAGATAAAAGAAATGGTTCATGGAGAATACACTAGTCTAATAGTCTTGAATTTCAACACAAGCTTTATTATAGCACCAAAAATGCTGCCTAGAGAAATAAACAAAGCACTGTTGATCATCATAAGAATAGATCCCTTTTCCTTAGTACACCGATTTCACACTAAAACAAGGAAATATGCATCATGTAGTTCTACTGGCATAAGACCACTTATTTCTTCACATCATTCCCATAGCAAACTATGCTCAAAATATATTGTAGACAAACAAAGTAAAGGGAAATGGACATCTTCATTAGTTGAATAAAAGCATGACTAGCATGACATATGTTTCTCAAGGGTTTTCAGTTTTAAACTATATTCTAATGCATCCTTAATGTAAAAGACAAGTCACATTATTAGTCCTATACACAGCCATTAACAAACACTGTTACTCCACGAGAAAGTATAATCTGTTTCAATGATAAAATTCCAAAACAGGTAGCTTATGCTAACATCAGGAACTATATCAGAGAACGACACTTATGCAGCAAGACTACCCAGTAACATTTTTACAAAACTTATTGACCGAGTTTATTCAAATCCAGTATATATAAAACATACCTAGCATATCAAAGTTTGAGCACTGTATACAGCATTTACAATGGAAAAACCTTCCAAAGCTGATGATCGGTTTTGTGCCATGTATCAAGCTCGAGGGACTTTCCCTGGCCTGAAACCGTAAGATTTAGAAGAGTATTACTGGCACATCTAAGTGTCTTAAAACCCTCCCCGAAATCTTGACTTTCAGTCCACATAATATCGTCATCCCTAACATTGGCTTCGTAATCCATCAGATGCACCTGCAATACAGATAGAACACAAGTTTTAAATCCACCTGACTCATCATAAAGTTGAAATTGAATGATAAAAACGAATATGAATGGCAAGGACGGTTTCTCAAGTGGATTACGCTAACAAATCACAAATCCACCCATGCAACAGACAGTTAAAATCCTTGTAACATCACTCGATTAATAGCATGGGAAAGAATATCGAAATACCTGATGACCCTTGTGCTTCCCATGTTTGAGAATTTTACCAGTCTTCTTGTTGATAAGACTGAAGGCAGGATGTCCATAACAGTCTTTCGCCCGTAACCCATAGGATTCATCCTTTACCCATTGCTGCAAAAACTCGACTTTGAACGTTATTCAGAAACATTGTTCAAATATTACCAACTCTTGAAAAGCCAAATAAAACACTAACGCAGATGCTTGCACAGAGGGTACACACAGTTTGTGCAGGAACGCCTGCAGTTACTTAAAGAAATAAAACTTAACAACGAAGGAAATGCTAGTAGATCTGATGCTCTACTAAACCAAAGACTAACCTGCGACTCATCTTGCGTATTTGCAGGCATCAGAACGAGTTTATCGTTATGCACCGCAAGATTCAATCCGGGATGTGTCTTACAGAAAACACGGAAGACGTGGTCCCTCAACAGAAAACCCTTCCGTTCTTGCTGCCAGATGTCCACCCATGTCGGATAATAGACACTCGCGGACCCTGGATGATCAGGATGCAGACAATCCGGATCCAAGCAAATACTTTCCGCGTGAAAATGCGCGTCGGGGTTCGAAGCTAGGACAGCCCGCACGCTGCTGCCAGCACTGCCCGCTCCCATCGCGCAGTTCTCCTCTCCTTCCTGTCCCGATAGCCTCATTATGAAGCAATCTCTCGCGATCACACACAGAACAAGCTTAGTCAATTTCCGTGACGGCCTAGTCTTAGTCTTCAAAGGCTGCTTTCATATAAGGGCGGTGGCAAAAAAACAAAAATAAGTCTCGTTTCGAAGAGCCAACTGCAATGGCATGTTGTCACTTGGCATCTTCCTAGTATTCTCACGTTTCATCTTCCTAGTGACCGGCTTTGAGGCGGCCGAAGAAATGGAACTTGGATCACCGGATTTAGGTGCACATGAAGATTCGGTGGCCAATTTTCAGGTGGCTTGAGATAGACTTTGGGACCTCATTCAAGTGCACATAGAGGATTCATATTCAAAAATATACTTCAAGCCATCATATTTAGGCACACATAAATATTTAGATCATCATATTTAGGCATCATATATCATGAATTACCAAGCAATCATGTACAATACATTATGTAATAAACCCATGAGTCTTTAATTCAAGTTGCATAAGTTGGAATGGTACAAACATGATTAACATCATATATGGAAGTACAATGTTTATCATAAAACACTAGGCATTGTCTTGATTCCACTTCCATGGAGTAATCTTCATTCCTTGACCCGCATTTACCTACATAAATGAGGACAAAAAAATGGTATTAGTTGAATAAAAACCATGGAAGAATAGACAAATGATCTGAAAGATAATAACTTTTGAGATCACAATTACATTCATTTAAACCTTCACAAACGAATAACAAAGAGAGAGAGAAAGAAGAGAGAGAGGGAGAGAGATATAACTACTTTATGCATTTTAATTACTAAGCACACATAAGATAATAACCTTCCAACTTATAATCATTGTGATTGACATACATGCATACACACATACATATGTACATACACACACATACATACATACACAAACATATATACATATATGCATTTCAACTAATACACATGCACAAATTCATACAACATACGTACATATATGCATCTCAACTAATACACATACACATGCACAAATTCATACAGCATAACTACATAGATAGATACATAATTGAATACAATAAAAAACCATAAATACATGCATATATGCATAAGCATATATAAATGAGAACATGCAAAATACATACGCAGACATACATATATACATACACACATACATACACATGCATACATAAATACATGTATAAATACATACACATATATACATAAATACATACTACATGCATACATACATAAATACATACATAAATGAATATAATAAAAAAAACATACGAACATGCATACAAACTACATGCTTACATACATAGATACAAACAAACTTCATGCATGCATGCTTACAACATACATACTGCATGCATACATACACACATACATACAACATTCATACATAAATACATATATAAATGAATACAATTAAAAAGCATAAGACATTGCATGCAAAGTACATACATACATGCTTACATACAAACATACTACATGCATGCATGCTTACATACATACATACATACATACATACATGCATGCATGCATACATACATACATACATACATACATACATACAAACATACAAACTACATGCATACATGCACACATACATACAATATACATACATAAATACATATATAAATGAATACAATAAGAAAACATACATACATGCATATATGCATAGACACATATAAATGAATACATGCAAAATACATGCACACACATACATCTGTACATACACACATACATACACATGCATACATAAATACATATATAAATACATACACCTATAAACATAAATATATACTACATGCATACAAACTACATACATACATGCTTACATACATACATACATACATACATACATACATACATACATACATACATACATACATACATACATACATACATACATACATACACACATACACACATACATACATACATACATACAAAGTACATGCATGCATGCTTACATAAATACATACATACATATATGCATTTCAACTAATACACATGCACAAATTCATACAACATAACTACATAGATACATATATAATTGATTACAATAAAAAACCATAAATACATGCATATATGCATAAGCATATATAAATGAGTACATGCAAAATACATACACACACATACATACACATGCATACATAAATACATATATAAATACATACACATATATACATAAATACATACTACATGCATACATACATAAAAACATACATAAATGAATATAATAAAAAAACATACGAACATGCATACGAACTACATACATACATAGATACAAAAAAAGTTCATGCATGCATGCTTACAACATACATACATACTACATGCATACATACACACATACATACAACATACATACATACATAAATACATATATAAATGAATACAATTAAAAAGCATAAGACATTGCATGCAAAGTACATACATACATGATTACATACAAACATACTATATGCATACATGCTTACATACATACATGCATACATACATACATGCATACATATACATACATACATACATACATACATACAACATGCATGCATGCTTACATGCAAGCATTCTTACATGCATGCATGCTTACATGCATGCATGCTTACATACATGCACACATACATACAACATACATACATAATTACATATATAAATGAATACCAAAAAAAAAACATACGAACATGCATATATACATAAACACATATAACCAAATACATACAAAATACATACACACACTACATAAATATAAACATATATGCCTATATATACATAGACATGCATATATGTGCACACATATGCAAACATATAAATATAGATTCAAATGATATAATTCTTATGTTTGTCCACATTTTCAACAATAATGATTCTTGCATTTCAAACAAAAAAAAAGTTAGATACCGAAAATACAAAAAATGCATGAGAAATAATGAAAACAAATGCTACATTATATTTCACAAGTCACTGCAATGACTTGTTAAGAAAAAGAACAATGTAAAATGAAACCAATATATAGTAAATAAATGGATAATAAAAAATAAAAAATGTAGAATACTTATCAATGTCTTTCTAAATAGAATGTGTATGTATCTGTGATGTGATAGAACCAATAAAAGAGTATAAGATAAAGCATAAAAATAAGGAATGAGAATATAAAGTCTTTATCACTTGTACAAAATGGAGGATAGAGAGAAGAGAAAGTACACATTTGCAGAGAATGCAAGAGAATAGAGAGTACTCTATTCATACATAATGGAAGAAAGAATAGCAAATGAAAAGGAGAAAGAACGAAAGTGATCTGCAGATAGAGCATATTGTAGAAGCTTGAAAGCTTTGAAAAATGGCACAAAAAGCAAGAGTGCAGAAGGGAAGTTGGTATGTAGAGGATAAGAGTTTTATAGGCTCAAAAGTTTATTGACCGTTTGTAAAGTTTTCCTGCCAAACTTTCAAAAAAAAAATCACCTGAAATGGGGTGAGCCGAACAGACTGGTGCTAATGGCCACCAGTCTGTTGGCCTCAAAGGAATCAGATGAGCCCAATAGTGAAATATTCCCACAAAGTCTGACGGAGAATGCTCATGTGCGAGGGCTATCACACACCCCACCTCATAAGGTAGAGGCAATCATCTTATGTCCAATCAAGACTTGAATTTAGGAATTCCTTCCAGAGACTCAAGACGTCAAACCATTAGGTTGTGTGGGCTCAAATTATGTTTCATCCCATTTCATGGAACAATTGCAAGCAAAGTGTTATGGAACATTTGAGAGCAAAGTGTTGTGGTACCTTCATAAAATCCAATAGAGTTCTACATTTCAATTTTTGAAGTTACAAGAAATTGGAAAGCATTCACTATGAAGGTGTGGGTAGTTCTTTACTTATAGTTCTAGGTGGATATGTCAAACACAAGGGGGACTGAACTTAAGATTTCCTCTGAGAGATTTCGTCATTTTAGCCACTGGGCCATGGCCCCTTCAATTAGGAGTGGTGAATCCCATAGATATTTTACTTTTTTTTTAAGTTTGATCTTTGATCACTCTTCCATTTAGACTTGAAAGATTAAAACAAACAAATTCATGCACTTTGAAGACCCCTCTTTCCTCCACTATCTAGAAGTTATATGCCACACCACATTCTGAGTTTTGAACCCTGAACCTCACAATCTAAGGTCAAAGTGTTACCATTACACCATGGATCGTTGAAAGTTTTTTTGTTTTTTAATCTTTTTTATTATATAAAAAGGAAGTTCAGCAGAGGCCTAATCTTCCTTGCTTGAATTAATAAAAGAACAATTGTACATTGAATGGGCTTAGTGCCCTTGGGATCCCTTTATCCCTATATCTGATAGCTTCTTTACTTTTTAATCATATTTATATTTACTTTCTTAAATGTACATATGTTTTAGTATATGTTCCACTCTTATTTTTTCTTCACACTTCTTTACTTTTTAATCATATTTATATTTATTTTATTAAATATACATATGATTTAGTAAATTTTCCACTCTTATTTTTCCTTCACTTTGTGGTGGTTGAAGTTGCATTGAATCAAGCAATCAATCACTTAAAAGTAGATCAAACTAGATCTTCACTTTTCCTAGACTCGATGTTCCACCCATATGTATGAAGAGGTTCAAGGCGGCACCATAAGCATATAATGATTTGTGAGCCATCTAAAAAGTCTCTAATGAAAGATGGTTGAACATACAGCAAAATGTTGAAACATATTTAAAACTAAGTTGTAAATTTAAGAATCATTTTTTCGAATAAGGTAATTTTAAGAGCACATTTTTCATTATGCTTTAATCCGTGTGAGATTGGAATTCGAGCCTGAAATGGAGATTCACTTTTGTGTCATGACGTGGTAGCAAAAGGGTTTTGGAATATTGTGCACGGTGTTGAAAAACATCCTAGTACACCTATAAATACACTGATTGAAGGTGATGCAAATGGTGTTGAAGATGATGATCTTCAATTTCCTAGTCGTGTTGTGGTTCCTTTTGCATCCATTGTAGAGAGACTTTTGGGATAGTAGAGATGCATGAGCACATGCATTGATAACTCTGTCTTTCAAATGTGCCATTATCCCTCACATTTTCTCTTGCAAGTCAGAAGATGTGTGGAATAGTCTTATATACCATGCAAGAAATAAGGTTCATGTTGCTTACCTCTTAAAACAATTAGAGGGTGAGCATATGAATGAAGGGGCCTCAATGAACAATTTTTTGACAAAGATCAAAGATTTAAAGGTTCAACTAATCTCTACTTATGAAATCTTGTTAGATAGTTCACTTATGTAGACTATTCTTAATTGTCTTATGGATGCATATCAGAGTTTTGCTTACACTCTTCGATTTAAATGAAAGGCAATCCAAATGCCTTAACATTTGAGGAGTTCTTCTTTGTTTTGTTGCAAAAAGACCAATCCAGAAAAATAAGATCAATTATGTGTGTTGCATATCTAGCTTTCTTATCTAGTCAAAAGGGCAAAGGTAAATGGATTAAGAAAAAATCTAGTAATGTTGCATAATCAAAGAAGTAAGACAAAGGTGATAAGAAATAGAAAAGCAAAAATAGTTTTGCAAGTATTGTAAGGCAAATGATCATAAATTGTTCTCCTAAACAACATGGCAAAGAAGAAAGAAGATGCCCCTACACTTAAAACAAAGTTGGTTAATCTTGCTCAAAATGAAGAATGGGCATTTACTATTTTTTTTAGTTATGGCCCATCTTCTCATGAGCAGTGTATGTCTGTAGTAGACTCGGATGATTGGTACTTTGATAGTGGTGCAACCAAACATATTACCTCACAATGTAGTTTCTTCATGTCACTTGAGCCAACCCCTATAGGAAATATTGTCACGTGTGCTAATAACTCCTCCTATCCTATAATGGAAGTTGGAAAGATCATTCTAGCTACTATTGATCGCAATTCTTTCACATTGTCAGATGCCTTATATATGTCAGGGATCAAGAAAAATCTATTTTCATTTTCAATATTAACCAAGATTGGTTTGGTTGTCAAATTTGTGGATGACAGATGCACATTTAATGATCTCTTGAATGGTGATGTTATTATTGCTTACAGAATTTTATGCCATTTGCATGCACACTTTTATCATCTAATTTTGGCATGGTCGTAGCCATCTGTTTCTCATCTTTGTGTCTTTGGTTGTCTGCATATGCATTAGTGCATGAACAACAACATAGAAAATTGGATGTTAAAGTAGTGAAATGTATTTTTGTTGGGTATAATTTTGAAAGCAAAAGTTGTCATCTTTATCGTCCACAAACTAAATGCATTCTGGTTAGTTGTGATGTTGTTTTTTTGAAAGATGCAATTCAGCCCTTACTTTCATGTACCAAGAAGACATTTGTTAGCTCGAAGGATGTGTATGACACTTTGATTTCTCCTTTTTACAGGTGACAGTCAAGTGTTAGTCGAAGTGGTGCAATTTTTAGCCTTTATAGGTTCTAAATGATGTTGCAAATGACTCCAATTATGATGCAAACTTACATGATGCACTTTTTTATGTAAGTGCACCACTTTGACAAAGTCTTGGGGTGTAACATGGTGGTACACATAAATATCAATACCTATAGGATGTAAGGGTTCTTTATCTCTATTGGTTAACCAAAACGAAGGAATATTACTAGTGAAACTATTCTTTGGTAGGATGATTCTTGATATCTCTCATACCAACTCTTTTCTAGTCTTCTCGATAATGTAGCTTCCATTTCTGTGATATTCCCATAGAATAGATGTTAGCATAACTCCTTCAAGATTATGTTATTTAAGTTGATGGGGTTAGGGAATGTTAGTAAAAAATACAAAATATATACAATGATGAGTGTGTATAAGCCTCTGGTGGCTAGGATTCACAACAATGACTTATCATGGTATGGTCTAGGTCACTCGAAGAAAAATCTTTGGTACCTCTATTTCTCTCTCTTAGGATTCAAGAAATTCTCCTATGGTGAAAATATCTAATGAATGTTAATCAGTAGTAGGCTTTATTAAACACTTAAGAGAATGCCTAACTGGTTTAGGGATGGGAACTTTCTTTTTGACCCATTTAGATTTCATGGATGTGGGATTTCAAAACTTTCTATGAGCTATGACTACTCGTTTTGTGTTTTTTGGAGGCTTCCAAACCCATCTCATGGATGGGGCAACTACAAGTCTTGGTTTTTCACGTCTAAGGGGGTTGACTCAAATCTTTTTCATAGGTATGGTTTGAGATGTATAGCTCTTGGAGTAAGTTCTCTAGGAGGACTTCACTCATTGCTTTGCATTTGAAGTAATCTTGGGAATTTAGATATGGGGTTGTCCTCTTTGTTCTTGAAGGAGATCTTTAATGACCCAAATGCCTTGGAATTTTGTCGAACGTTTTGGATCTTCTACTGGCCTCTCTTCTCTATGAACTTGAGAGTGACATAATAAGTAATTCTATGATCTAAGGGCCCGTCTAGTTCATACATATTTGAAGCTGGATGCCGTTTGGTCACTTGTGTGTATGACCAAAGATCTCGAGACTAGACTTACATAGAAGGTTATGTGCTCTTATAAACAAGTGATCCACTTAACCTAGTGGTTAAGTCTCAAGGGTGTGAAGGAGGAGGACTTGGGTTCAACCCCGGTGACCAACACCACCTACCCAAGAAGGCAATCCCTTGGAGAGAGCTATATATAGAGCCATATGGTTGGGAGGAGAGTCAACTCTCTAGCATGTGATGTTCATTAATCTCTTGCAACTGGTCCTCACATTCACTCTTCATGGGAATACTATTACAAGATGTATACTTTGTATGCACCAGGGACTAATGCAATCAAGCATTTAGGCCTAGATGTGAATCATCATGGATTGAAGAAAGATAATGTTCCTCTCATGTGTCCATTGTCTACCATCACATATCCCATCAAATAATCAACAATTACAGAATGCTTATGTAGCTTGTTCTAGGATTAACTACTCTTCCAATTTCTCCATAGAGACTATTCCTCGGACATTAAAAATATGCATGTTTTTGCTCAGATATTTTGGTAGTGATGTGTATGAACACACTAGGACCATCGGGGCACTTTTTTCCCTCTTTAGGAGGTTTTTTCCCCTGGATTGTATATACGCCTATAAACTAACGGGTCACTTATCTTTGTACATTCTCTTGGTAATACATTCAGTATTGTGTGTTGTGATCCAAGCTTCTTCTTCTTCCTTGTGCTGTTTGTGTGCTTCCGTAGACCTCAAACTCTAACAATTGGTATCAGAGCAGATTGTTGCTTCATCCAGGGCATTGTCCACACCCCTCCAGTCAAAGTCTCATAATTGCATGAAATTTGGTGAGCATACTCATGGTGACCATACTGCAGAGCAACTTCATTGGGATGGCAAAGATGCTCAGGCACATGCATTGATAGCCTCGTCTATCAAATGTGCCATTATTCCTCACATTCGCTCTTGCAGAACAACAAAGGATGATTAGGATACACTTACAACTTTATACCAAGCAACGAATGAGGCTCTTGTTGCTTACCTTCGAAAATAGTTGGAGAGTGAGGATATGAATGAAGGAGATTCCATGGACAATTTTTTGACAAAGATCAAAGATTTGAAGGAGTAGTTGATTTCTGCTGATGAAGTCTTGCTTGAGAATTCATTTGTGTAGACTATTCTGAATGGTCTTCCAGATTGATATCATAGTTTTGCTGCTACTCTTTGATTGATTATGAAAGGCAATCCAAATCACTTAACATTTGTGCTAGGGATCAAGAAAAATCTGTTATTAATTTTAGCATTAGCCAAGATCGGCTTGGTTGTGAAATTTATTGATGATATATGTACAGTTCATGGTCTATCAAATGGTGACATCATTATTGTTTTTGGCATTTTATGTCATCGGTTGTATAATCTCATACACTATGCAAAATTTGTGAATGATTCAACATGTGCAGTTCAAGATTCTCAGGCTATGTCAGATGCAAAGCTTTGGCATGCACGCTTTGGTCATTTGAATTTTGCTAGTTTTCTATGCCTGCAAAAATATGAAATGATGTCCTCTCTACCCAAACTTGAGGTACCTGGTAAACTTGTCTGTGAAGGCTATATTTTGGGAAAAATGTAGGGTTCCTCCTTCCCAAAAGATGGTTTAGTAGGAGCTACTTAGAAATTGCAGCTTGTTCACAGTGATGTTTGTGGTCCTATGCAAACACCTTCTTTTGGGAACTATCTTTACTTTGTGACTTCCATTGATGATTTTTCTAGGCATGCATGGGTATATCCATTGAAAAAAAAGTCCAAAGTGTTTATGTGCTTCAAACAGTTTCTGGTTTTGGCAAAAATTTGTCAGCATGTAAAATGGGCACCCTCTGTTTTGATCGAGCGGGGGAATATATGTCTTTTGATTTTAATGCTTTTTTGGTTGAACGTGGGATAAAACATCAGTGTACAGTGTCATATACACCTCAAAAAAATGGAGTTGTTGAAAGGAAGAATAGATCACTCATGGAGATGACGAGGTGTATGATCAAGAGTTAGCCTTTACCACATAGTTTTTGGTTTGAGGTTGTTATGTGTGTAGCATATGTACTTAACAGGTGTCCCACTAAAGCATTGTAGTCTATCACTCCTATGAGGCTTGGCATGGTCACAAGCCATCTGTTGCTCACCTGCATGTCTTTGGTTGTCTTTCATATGCATTAGTGCCTAAACAACAATGCATGAAATCGGATGATAAAGTAGTTAAATGTATTTTTGTTGGTATAGTTCTAAAAGCAAAGGCTATTGTGTGTATCATCCACATACTAAACACATTTTGGTTATCCATGATGTTGTTTTTGTGGAAGATGCTATTCAACCATTACTTATATGTACTAAGGAGACATCAATTAGCTCCAAAGATGTGTATGACACTTTGTTGCCTCTTTTTACAAGTGGATAGTCTAGTGCTGGTCCAAATGAGGCAATTTCTCAACCTTTACATGTTTCACATGATGATGTAGATCATTCCATTTTCTAATGCAGATTTACATGATGCACTTATTGATGAGAGAACTGCTATAGAGGAGGCAAAAACTATGCCTAAATGACTAGTGTAGACCTTGCGAGATAGAAAATTAGATGCACCTCTATCATATCATACTCATTCAGGCTCTCATAGTACTTCTTTTAGATCAGATTGCTATGCTATGGCTAGTATTTGTGACGAGAATAAGCATGTTTTGTTTGATGAAGCATAAAATTCAAAAAATTGGATGGTTGCTATGCAATTAGAATATGATGCTATTATGAAAAATGGTACCTGCTCTTTATGTGATTTGCCTCCTTGCAAGAAGGCCATTGGCACTAAGTGGGTATACAAGCTGAAGCGTAAGCTCGACGGAATAGTTGATAGGTATAAGGCTAGGCACACTCAAGAGAGAGGTATTGATTTTGATGAGACCTTTGCTCCTACTTGTAAAATGACTACTGTTCGTAGCATCTGTGCACTTGCAACTCATCATGGTTGGAACGTACATCAATTGGACATTAAAACCACATTTATGAATGGTGACTTTGCATGAAGAAGTGTATATTTTTCAGCCCCATGGTTTTGTCCAAAAAGGGCATGAAAACAAAGTGTGCAGGTTGAAAAAGGCATTGTATGCTTTGAAGCAAGCACCTTGTGCTTGGTATGAAAAGATACATGCCTACTTGATTGCACATGGTTTTGAGAACAATACTCAATGAATGAATGATTCCTCTTAGACTCAAGTGCCTTCTAATCTTGAATCATATTTACTTCAATTACCTATTCCATGAGGCTAAACAAGAACTTCATAGAGATGCCTTGAATACCCCATCAAAGTCATCTCGAAGTAGGAAGAAAGAACCTAAAACTTTGTAAACCAATTCAAACTTCTAAAACACTAAATTTGATTGAGGCAAATCCTATGAGAATAATTCTTCATAGATCCATTTAAGTCAAGTTTTTGAAGTACTATATTAATTCTTATGAGAGATAAGCTAAGTTCTCATAAAGTTCTTTGAGTTAAGGTAAACCATCATCCGGCGTCTGAACTCTATTGTGGGATCAAACATTAGTTCTTAACACAAGATGGTTTCATGCACGAACTTAAAATCAAAGCCATCCTTTTTGCACAATCACAAGTTTTCTTCTCATTAGAAATGTTCCAAATGCACTAAATCATGTGCATTAGCATGAGGGTGCATGAAAAGGAAACACATGTTTGTGCACAAAAAAGGAGCATAAGAACATTGAATGCATGAATGTTTAGCATGCTTGAAATTAATGACTGCTAGAATCATTGATGACGTGCATTTGCATACATGCAAGCACATGTATTTATATCAATTTCCTATTCACATACATGATGGAAATAGTGAAGTGAACATGGTCTTGAATAGATATTCATATTTGAATGGAAGCAAGATTTGGGAAGAAGCAAAGTTAAGGTATTTGCAAATATTCTATCTATATTTTGCAAACTAAATACTTAGCAATACCTTCCCAAAATGATATTGATGTATCAAAGATATAATGTCTTGCTTATTAAGTCAGAAAGTTTCATTTAAAGATATTATCTTGCTATATAGATGCTAAGGAAGCAATGTATACATGAAATAGTTAGCACCCGAATTTTTCCAAGTTATTTGATGACTTAGAAAATATATTGAGGGGAAATATTTTTCATGATAGTTTGGGACCAATTTCATGTATACATAAGTATAAGAGAATGGAGCATATTCGATGTTAACTCTAAGTATAAAGGATACTTAGAGATGGTTCCAAATGAATTTTTTATTAGATATCCTGAATAGAATGGCACTCTAAAATGGTTCCAGTTGATACAAAGCTCTCATTTGGCTCCATCAAAGACAATGATGGATGTAGAAAATGAGAAATTGGACCTATAAGTTCAATCAATGTTTACTTTCACCAATATAAATGGTGTAAAATACTCAAAATATCATGGAACTTTGTGACTGTCTTCTTCTTAAGGCTAAATTCATCCAAGAGATTTTCATCTCAAGATAAATGCCAAGACATGTTTTTTTTAGGAGATGCAAAGGTCCTAATGGAAGGAACTTCGATGTTTTGAACAGTACAGAGATGAAATGCAAAGGTCTTCTTATTTCATTATAACAAATACAACCATAACTTATACTCTTATGCCATGATAAACAATGAAGGCTAAAGTCCACCTCTCCTAACACAAATAAACATGAACTTGTATTTTTGGGAACATGAGAATTCACGGGTGCTCCCAAAAATAGAAAAGAATTTCACAAATATGTTAGAACAAGTGTCATTGGGATACTTATATAATATGTTTGATTGAATACCAAACAAAGAATTCTTTTCTAGTACATCTTTATTGACACTTTCAATATACAATGAAGTATAGGAGTTTTTAATAATCGGAGAAGTCACAACAATTACTCTCTAGTTGTGAATGAAGCCATAGGCTTTACAACTATCAAGGACCAAAACTCTTCAAAGGGGGAAGAAAGTACAAGAATTGGTACAGTATTACAATTAATTCCATGAATAGAAACTTGAGATGTAGATGATGGGGTAGACAAACATCTTTTAGATGTTGATCAAAGAGGGAGTTGCTCAAAAAGCAACTCCATGGCATGTTGAAGTTAGTGGAAACATGGATCCCATCAAGATCACAAGAGATTTTGAAAAGGTGGTTGCAATCACAAGGTTGAATAGAGCATGCAAAGGTCTAGAATTCTTTAGAAGGAAGTAGAGATGAAAGGTGCAAGTTTGACTTCCACGCATAAGCAATGATTAAGTATATGGAAGGTCACTCTTACATTCACCTATCCTTAGATAGATTTCAAGGGAAATACAAAAGCATTAGCAAATGCTTAGACTTAAGCAATAGAGAGATTCCTAAAAAGACTTACGATAAATGTTTAAGATTTTGATAAAAAGGAATATAAAGATAGGAATAAACTCATATCACAACAAGTTAGATGAATGATAATGAACTAGATCTTGAATATAATTCAAGGAACTTGAAATTATGCTTAAGAAGGATGGATGTTTATTCCATCAAAATTTTTGGAGCTTCCAATAATAAACATGGGTTAGAAAATATAAAATCATAGAATGATCTTCTGATGGAAGCCAAACCCAGTCAAGATAGAAAACGTAAAGTTAATTCCTCGACTTCAAATTCGTGTAAAAATAATTTAAGCAAAAGGTACTCTATAGATAGATGAAGGTATGGGACAGTATACTTTGTATCCACATTAATGTAGGAATGATGGTATGGGACAATAGATCTTGAGATGGTAGGTATCTTTGAGTTGTTAGCCTATTACTTGAAGTGAAATTGAATCCCAAGTGGGAATTGAAACTTCATAGATAAAGATGAAGTATATGATGGTCAAGAATATGACCAGAAAACACTTAAAGTATCAATTAACTAGAAAGTTTGAAGACCACGAAGTTGAAAGTACTTTCCAAGATCTTCATAAAGGTTTCCAATAAGAAAAATACAATCTCATTTAAGTTATGAGACTTCCAGGTAAAATTTTTGTAGTTTTTTTATAAAAAATGCTATGCGATCTCTAAAAAGAAAAATCTTATATAATTTTAATTAGATAAGACTAAATTACCCCAAAGAATTTTGTTAATAGTACAACTAGGAGAACCAATCTCTTGATGGGAATTTATGTATTAAATTTGTCTTCTAGCATAAAGGATTCTCAAGAGATTGAAAGGGTTTGACTTATTAATCAAGGCAATCAAAGTAAAACTTCATCAATATAACCTGGAATTTCTAACTTCAATTTAGTAAATGAGCTAGCCTAAGTACTCAAGAACAAAACCACTACTTTTGAGCCAACAAGGGGTGAGAGATGCATGTATCAACCCAACCAACTCCACCCATATATACACTTCTAAGCCAATGGACTGCATGTCTTTGGACACTTCCAAGTGTCCCTCATGTGGACACTTATCTAAGTTCCAACCACATGGTATCACATTGATACTTAATAAAGTGAGTCCTCTCATCCCATGTACACCCCATGATGTCACTTGGAGAAGGCTTTCCCAAGTCTAAGGTCCATAAGACTTAGGATAAATTAGTTCCAAGGTTTAAACCCTTAAAATGGGAGCCCAAATAATTCAAATAACTTAAGGATTCCAGGCCTACTCTTGGAGATACTTTACCAAGGATTTCTCATAAAACGCTAAGGGTCCTCCAAGGGATTTTGGACCCTTAAACCCATGAATTTCTCCATTTGGACCTATAATTATACAACACTTACTATCTTTTAAAGTTTCAACCAACAATTTTGGTATATGTTTTGCCTCATCAATACCTACTCTCTCATCAATAAAGTGCATCATGAATATCTACATAAAAAATGGAAGATCCTTGTTCTCTCTAAAAACCCACATAGACTGAGAAGTTGCCTCACTAGGAGATACATTTGACTATCACATCCAATGAAAAAAGGAAATAATGTATCATACACATCATTTGAGCTCATTGATGTCTCCTTATACATGAGAGTAAAGGATACATAACATCCTCCACAAAAACTACATCATGTCTAACCAAAATGCACCTATTTAATGGGTGCTATAGGCAATAACCTTTGCTCTTAAAACTATGCAAAAAAAAAAACACACATTTCATAGCCAGATCATCCACTTTTTGCATTGTTGTTCAAACAATAGTGCATATGCCAAACAACCAAAAGCACACAGATGGGCAACATATGTTTTCCAACCATGCTAAACCTTCAAGAAGAGTTATAGACTGTAAGGCTTTGTAGGACACATGTTAAGTACATATGCAATACATATTATATCCTCAAGCTAGAAACTACGATGTAAAGCTTGACTTTTGACCATACACCTTGCCACTTCCATGAGACCTATTTTCCTCTCTAAAACACCATTCTATTTTGGCATATAGAACACTATGTACTTGTGTTCTATCCCATGGTCAATCAAGGACACATTGAATTTAGAAGATACATATTCCCCTCCTCAATCGGAATAGAGGGTGCCCATTTTACATGTTGATGGTTTTTGAGCCATAAACAATAATTATTTGAAACACAAACAATTCAAACTTTGACTTTAATGGATAGATCCATACATGGCTAGAAAATCATCAATAAAAGTAATGAACTAAAGGTAATTACCAAAGAAAGGTGTCTAAATATGATCACATACATTAGTGTGATGCAAACTATAATTTTTCTTCATATCTTATTGTACCATCTTTGGGAAATGAAGAACATTGCAACTTACCCATAACGCAGCTGTCGTAGGCATGTTTGTGTGGTGACTTAGGTTTAGTAAGAGATAACACCATATTAATTTTCTCTAGGTATAACAAATTGGCAAAATTTGGATGACCAAAATGTGCATCCTATTAAAATGGCCAACAAATCATATACTGCACATGCATAATCAATTGAAGGATTTTCCATAATTTATGAGCGTATGCATACCATGAAACAACATACTAGTTGCAATAACATAATGATTTGTACACCTATCAACAACAATCTTTACCACAACCAATCTTGACACTATTAACATTCTTCTTGATCCATGGCACTTATAAGGCATCTAATAATGTGAATGTACTTCCATTAATAGTAATAAGGAAAATTCTTCCAACTCCCATGACAAGATATGAGGAATTTCTTGCACATGTGATAGTATTTCCGTTGGGGGCAAGCTCAAGTGAGGTGAAGAAACTACGTTGAGAGGTTATGTGGTTGGTTGCACCACTACCAAAGTACCAAAAAACAAATTCAACAACTGACACACAATGATTATGCATTGATAGGTCATAACTACATTATGTAGTAAATGAATATTTTTCATTCTTTAGTAATTTTGCATACTCAAATTTAGAAGCAAATGTGTCTTGATAGCCATTTCTTCCTCTTTCTTCTTTGTCTCTTTAACAAAAAGCTTAGTATATTTTTTTGAAAATATGATCATTTACCTTATGGTATTTTCAAAATTGTTTTTGCTTGTATATTTTCTTTCTCAACTTTAATTGTGTAGCACTTATAGATTTTTTCTTACTACAAAGAGCCTCTTTTACCCTTGACCTTTTGAAACAAAAGCTTGATCTGCAATATGCATAATAGACTTGTTCTACCTAGATTGCAACAAAATAGATACTAACTCTTCAAAAGTCAAGGCACTTGGATTGCTATTCATCATTGATCGAAGATTAGAGGCAAGAGATTTATAAAAACTAGGTAAACCATTAAGAAAAAATTACATAAATGAATTGTCCATTGCTCCTTGAAATCTTTTATCAATGTGTAATTTCTCCATACAATCACCTTCACTCGTATGCTCACTTTCCAATTATTTTCATAGGTAAGCAACATAAACCTCATTTCTCGCATGTAGTGTGGCAAGAGTATTTTAAGCATCCTTTGCTATTTTTCATGAGTAAATATGAGGGTTAATGGCGCACTTGATAGATAAAGCAATCAAGGCATGTGGCTATGCATCTCTGCCTTCCCACCAAATTTGCTTTGAAATGACTAGGGGTATTGGTGGTGTACCTGACATAGTTGAATTTGTTGTTGAAAGAGGACTCAAAATAGGAATAACACTAGAATTTGAGTAGGAAACATTCTCAGCACCAACTAGATCAACTATGTTTTTAGTGTTCGTAGCTACAACAGGGCATATTTCAACATTGCACAATCTTCCATAACCCCTTTGCAACCAATACATGGTGCAACATAGATGGCCATAGTGGATAATTAGAACCATCAAACTTATCCTCAAAAACTAACATATTAAATACATCATCGTTTTTAACAATGGTAACTTGATGCAAAAAATTTATTTTATTTCAAAAAAGTTGAACAAAAGTACCCAATAGCATGTTGGAAGTGGGATGGGCCTCAATAACAATAAATCACAGGTTTGTAGGATCTTCCAACACATGAACCTTAACATACACACCTAATACTTAGAAAGATGATGAGTTACAGAGAGAATAGACAGGATCTTTCAAAGTGTATAGTAAGCTAGGGTGTCATCTACACTATCTTATATTCCAATGTTGAATCACAACGTGTGAGTAGGATACAAATTGACAATATCTGAATCTAGGCAGAAATAGGAACTAGATACGAGAAATTATGTGCCTAAGAGATATGAAGAGTGTGTGTGTGTGAGAGAGAATATGGACAATATGAACAATTTAGAATTGTTTTATAGCAAACACGAATTCTAACTATCTAAATCAGAAACTAGTGAATGAACAAATGAAGACACATGTAGACTTGTTACTCCAAGTACGTTAGCTGACACGAACTCCTCCATTTCTCCAAGAGTAGCGTGAGAAGATTGCTCCTTGAGTGATGTTTAAAATGGGCTTGGCTTCTCCTTATATAATTTGTGTACCTTCTATAAAGCAACCTCTAAAAGCTCCCACGATAAAGCTTTAACAAAAGAGCTTTGCAATCATAATTTTGGTGCCCTCTTGATTTTTGTGCTACGAGGAGTTTTTTCAACACTTTTTTTCGTTGATATGTTACTGTTCGCGGGGATTGAACCCATGTCGCAGGGTTGAAAGGCTTATGACTTACCCATTGCACCAAGTGATCTTACTTGAAGAGGCACCTAGAAATAGTATTACTTATTCTAGATTTTGAAGATTATTGGAACCCATTTTGCCTTTGTTTCCAATAATCCTCTCTTCAATGTCATATTAATGCTACAAGAACCTACAAATCCTCTGACATCTACAAAATATCTCTTTACTAATTTCCACTGAATCTTAAGCTGACTGTGCATGAGCCTGGATACCTGAGGAACTACAAATCGAATGTCCAAATGTTTGCTTGACTATTTAATGTAGCATCAAATGGTTATGAATCTGCTTCCGATTGTAATGACACATTGACATCCATAGGTGTCTGCATAGCCTTGGAATTTGTCAGCGTAAACCTTTCCAATAATTTCTCAATGTATTTCTGCTGTGTCATGTAGATACACTCATCTCTGTATATGAATTCAATCCCAAGATAATAACGTAAAATACCTAAGTCATTCACATCAAATGTATGCTTAAGTTGTTCTTTAAACAACTGAAGATCTGAATCTTTGGGACCTGTGATAATCATATCACTTTGTAGTGCATCTTGAACATTAGCTGGTTCATTCTCATATGAAGTAAGAGAAAAAATATTATGAATCTCAAAATGTTTTGCATAATTTACCTGATCTTCTTTTTGTTTTCTTGTTTGACTTCTTGTTCTTCCACTGTATTCCTTTATACCACTATCCTTCCAGGTTTGATATTAGCACTTTTGTTTATTCCTAAAAAGTGGTGGTATTCTTTCTGGTTCTTCAATATCTCTGTCTTCTGGAACTCTGGAACCTTCTTCAACTTCATAAGCTGGAACTTTAAGAGGTATTGATGACGGACTAAGTATTGATGTAGGTAATGAAACTCTCTCTTCATGCTGCATCTCTAAGGGTTTGAGAAGGTTCATCACCCAGCTTGTATGGTTGAATGTAAGCATCCAATTTCCTTATGAAAAATGCAGTCATCTGCTTTTATGACATCTGGAATCTCTTCTTTCTTATCATAAATTTGACTTCTTGCTATATACGCATTGCGTGAGAGTAGGATATGACCTGTATCTGGAACATAGAATCTCTATCATTTTCTTTCAATTGCATAACCAATAAAGATTGCTTTAATGGCTTTTACATCAAGCTTACCATGATCTTTGTTCTCAATGTGAACATAAGCTGGGGAACCAAAAACTTTGAAGTAACCACAAGCTTCTTCCCATAGTAAGCTTCATAAGGTGTGATAAACTTTAAAGCTTTTATCGAAGACCTATTTTCCCCAAGGCTTACGACTAAGGCGGCGACCAAGGCATAGACCTTGGCATACCTTGTCATCCGAGTCACTGAAGTCACCGTTGGCGCCGTTGGTTGCGCGCGAGGGAGGACCTCAACGATCAAGGAATATAGAGGTTCCCGGTACTTCCCGGGAGGTCCCCCATCCCAGTACTGTTCCCCCCAGAGCTCGCTTAACCGTGGCAATCTCTTGCCACTAAGCTACACTCTTGTGGTGTTTGAAGAAGGGGAAAGACTAAGGTTGACATTACCTTGAACAAGTTTTGGTCCCTCAAAGCTTCATTTTTTGCTTTTAAAGCCTATTTCTGAAGCAATTTTGGGGTGTTTTTTGGAGCCATTTCGGAGTACTTTCGCACGTAGTTCTCTTCACACAGGTCCAAGAACATCAAGAAGAGTGTTCCTTGTACTTCTTAGACAATAAATATCAACCTTTGGGGCTGTATTTTCAGCCACACTCGTAAAACTATAGGTTTCTCGAGGGGTTTTCAGTTTTGGTGGGAGCAGTCGTTGCAAATTTATGCAGGTCTTTAAAGCCTAAAACATCAGAGTTGACAGACACTTGCAGGTGTTATTGGCTAGTTTTTGGGCTGTGTATTCAGCCTTTTAGTGTCATTTTACTGCATATATTGAGCACATACACACCATGTACGCTTCTGTGGACACCGCTTATGTACGTCCATGTGGGCATTGATATAGCGGTTACGTTCTTTGCATAAAGCCTTTTACGTTTGATAAAGAGGGTCGTGGTGAGGTTTTCTTAACTAGGAGATACCCAGATGTCGGGGTCTCTTTGGTGATGCAGGTGGAAGACTTACCCAGCCTCGCCATAGGAGATGTATGATAGTTGTTCATAGGTGCTCGATAAGCCTAGTTGGCTTCTATTGGGTAACTGATTATATGCAGTGGAGTCAGTGATTCACTATGCAGGTAGACATGTCAGTACTTGCAGTTTTATGATACTTTGACATTGGTCATATGCTAATTTTGCAGAGGATACTCTGGCAAAATTTTTCTAGATTTCTGGTTTAGTCAACTATATAGTGGTCGATTTACTCCTTGATACACTTATTTGTTGGTGTTTGGACTCTTCTAGCTCCATTATCATTCTACTCAGTTCTCTACGATCATGGCATCAGAGGTCTCAGGCACATCCGGTGGATCAGGGTCTAGTGCTAGCGTTCCGAGGAGGAGCTATAACTTGCAGGGCAAAGACCATTTTGAGATCCGAAAATTTGATGGCACAAACTTTGCTCTATGGAAGAATCAGATTAAAGATGTGCTGATTCAAAGAAGGCAATGGAAGCCAGTAAATGGGATTTCAAAGAAGCCTGCTGACATGGATGAAGATGATTGGGATGAGTTAGATGAAATGGCCAGGTCTACCATTCGCTTGCACCTGGCAGATAATGTTTACTTTACAGTATTAGACTGTGAAAGTGCAGAGGAGCTTTGGAAGAAGTTATGCAATACATATGAAAAAGAGACGGCATCAAATAAAGTATATCTGATGAGAAAATTATACGACCTTCGTATGAAGGACACAGATAGTGTTGCTGCTCATCTAAATGAGTTTGATGCCATATTCTCCCAGTTACAGGCTCAGAAAATGGATATGGATAATGAAATGAAAGCAGTATTGCTGTTATGCACCCTGCCATCATCATGGGATACATTTTGCACAGCTATTAGCAATAGTGCACCAGGTGGTAAACTCGTCTATGATGACATATGTGGAGCACTTTTGAGTGAGGAGATTCGTAGAAAATCTATGGTTGGCACTCAGAGTGGAGATGCATATAATGTTCGTGATTCTTACCAAGGAAAGAATCAACAGCGTGGCAGGAGCGAGAACAAGGAAAAGAATGGTCAACAGAATAAGAGCAGAAGTAAATCAAGGAAGAGGGATATTGAATGCCATTATTGTCATAAGAAAGGACACATGAAGAAAGACTGTTATGCATTAAAGAATGCTAAAGGTAAAGGACAGAATGTTGATGGGCATGTTAAACAGTTACCTGCACCATCTACTTCGACTGTGAAGATTGAAGAAATTAATGCTATTTCTGATGATGCTGATGTGTTGACACTTGATAGTACTGTGCCATCTGAGGCACTTATGGCTGATTCTCTTTCCCACACCTGGCTGCTAGATTCTGGTGCTTCTTTCCATGTGACACCACATAGAGAATGGTTCTCTAATTATGCAGCAAAGTCTCTTGGTACCGTGAGACTTGGTGACTCTTACCAGTGTGATGTTGTGGGGATTGGAGATGTGGTTGTGCAGTTCATTGACGGTTCAAAATTTACTATGCATAATGTACGCCATGTACCTCAATTATCACGCAGTTTGATGTCAGTTGGTCAACTTGATGACCTTGGTTACAAGGTGGTCTTCTATGCTCAGTCCTTTCGTATATCAAAGGGCAATATGGTTATTGCAAAAGGAAGGAAAGTTGGCTCACTTTACCCTTTATTTGTATCACAGAAAGAACCAGAGTATGTTGCAGCAAGTGAGGCATGTAAGGAAGCATTGTGGCTTTCTCGTCTTGCTTGTGATATGGGTTTGCCTCAGCATGTACCTCACTTGCTCAGTGATAGTCAGAGTGCCATTGCTTTGGCTAAGAATCCGGTCTATCATGCAAAGACCAAGCACATTGAGGTGAGGTATCACTTCATTAGAGATTGCTTAGCCACTGAGAGCATTATTCTTGAGAAGGTTCACACTCGAGATAATGTTGCAGATGCTTTGACTAAAGCTCTACCACAGGATAGCTTTCGACACTGTTGTCACTTGATGGGGGTTACTTGATTCTTGATCTTACGCAGTCACTTGTATACTGTGTAACATGCCCATCAGGTGGGAGGTATAGTTTGTATACTTACACTCAGGTATTCTTTATCATTCTTTCTTTTTTCTCCCATAGTTACTCTCGCCATATTGGCCTTTAGTGGGAGATTGTTACCGTTAGTGTCCATGTGAAAGGCCAAATGGCCACCGGACACTTCTTTGTATATGTTCTTTAATAAAACATATAGTGGCCTGGTCAGTCACAGACTGTAAGCTCGATCGCATTTGTAAGACCTAAGAAGTCTGTCTTCGTGCTCCCTGTGCACTGTGTTTTTCTGCGTATTCTATAGATCTGTGCGGAGTACTGTGTGCGGCGTCAGGAGCTCGGGTTTCTACCCGAGCATATCATCGTGGAGGTCTCGAGAAGGAGAGTGCAGTGTGGTGCATCGCCATCGAAATACTTCAGTAGGATTGGAAGACCTACGATTAGAAGACTTACTTTCCTTCTTGGATTGCTGACTCTTCTTCTCCTACTTCTTATTTCCCTTTGATGATAACATGGCTTCATCATTCTCTTCCATACCCTTTTGTTGATCTTCATCTTGAAGTAACAAGAACTGTAGCTCTTCAAACGAAAGCTCTCTATCTCTTGTAGAGAGAGATAAAGAAGTAACAAAAGCATGATATGATGATGGAAGTGAGTTTAGAAGTGTGTTTACCATATCTTCATCTAAAATGTTGACTCCAACATTGAGTAATTGATCTCATAAATCTTTGAGCTTCAAAATATGTGATTGAACTGATTCACCAACTTGCATCCTTGTGTTGGCTAGTTGTCTCCTTAAATGAGCTTTCCTAGCAGAGTTTCTGCTCTGACAGAGATTCTCTAACTCCAAACAAGCTTGTCGAGAGGTTCTGCATGACCTGATTTGGGGTGCAATATGCCTCTTAACTCCCATAGAAATATATGAAATTGCTACTGCATCCCTTGAATCCCATTTGGATTCATCTTTTATAAGAAGTAATATGGTAGTAGTACGAACTCCTAATAATGAACGAGTTCCTTCTTCTTCAGTAACCTCCTGTTGAGCAGAAATAGGAACAACAAGTCTTCTAGAAGATGAAGCAACATCTTCTCTGACTTGTCTTGGCCTTGGATAAGTGCCACTAACAATATTCCACAAGTCCTTTGATACTAATAGATTGGTCGTCATAAAACTCCACATTGGATAACTAGACATGCCCTCAAGCTTCATTCTCAAGTATGTAATCACTCATCTTGTTAAGGGTGTATTTGAACTATGCTCTGATACCAAATGTTGGACGTGGGGTGGACCTCAACAATAATAAATCACAAGTTTACAGGATCTTCAAACACATGAACCTTAACATACACACCTTAATTCTCATAAGATGATGACTGAGAGATAGAGAGAGAATAGAAAAGATCTTTCAAAGTGTACAGGAAGCTAGGGTGCTCACCTACACTATCTTATATTCCAATATCAAATCACAATGTGTGAATATGATAAAAAATTTCAATATCTGAATCTAGGCAGAAATAGGAACTAGATACAAGAAATTGAGTGCCTAAGAGGTATGAAGAGTGTGTGTGTGAGAATATGGAGAATATGATTAGTTTAGAACTATTTTACAACAAACCCAAATTCTGACTATCTAAATTAGAAACTAGTGAATGAACAAGTGGGGACAGATGTAGACTTGTTACTCACAATATGTTAGCTGACACGAACTCCTCAAGATGTCTCTAGATGTAGAGCACATCTCCTCCAAGAGTGTAGCAACTATCCCTCCAAGAGGGCCTCCTCCTTGATTGCCTCCAAGATCTTCTCCAAGAGTATCTTGAGAAGATTTCTACTTGAGTGATGCTTAAAGTGGGCTTGGGTTCTCCTTTTATAGTTTGTGTACCTTCTATAAAGCAACCTCTAAAAGCTCCCATGATAAAGCTTTAACGAAAAAGCTATGCATTCGCAATTTTGGCACCATCTTGATTCTTGCACCACGAGTATTTTTTTTTTTTGCAAAAAGTTTTTTCGTTGCTACATTGTTGTTAGCGGGGATTGAGCCCACACTAGTGGGTTGAAAGGCTTATGACTTACCCATTGCACCAAGTGGTCTTATTTGAAGAAGGACCTAGGAACAATATTACTTATTCTTTATTTTGAAGGTTTTTGGTATCCATTTTGACTTTGTTTCCAACATAGCACTCCACTAGACTTGTAGCACACTTTGAGATGCTTGTATTTGCAAAGAAAAAGCCGAACAAAAATTAGCACAAAAGAATTGTCCAAAAATTTATTACACAATCGGTATGATAGTGTGTTTAGAGGTCAAAATAATCTCAACTCGATAATTATGCTACACACAAAAATCTTTCATGAGAACATAGATATAACAATAGAAGAAATAAATGAAATCAATAAGGATAATGAAGATGAGACTATATTGATGTCTTACAAAAATGATGGCAAGAATGAAAACATCTGAGTAGATTAGATAGTAAATCCTACTCTATTTATTGATCGATAACTTGAATCATTTGAATAGATATCAAATAATAGATTCTCCTTTATTCAACTAGAATATTGGTGAATCCCACTAGAGAGATGAAATCATGTTTTTTTAATTTAAAACATGAAGCTCGAGGGTATCCCTAAAATTTTCTTTGTGTGTGTACTCATGTGAATTATATGTATACATGTGTTAGTATGCACATATGTGTGTTTCATGCATATGTGTGATATATGTGTACATGTGTTAGTATGCACGCATGTATGTATGCATATGCATTTGTGTAATATATGAAAGTGTGTTAATAATTGCGTATGCATGTATAAGTATACACATGTGCATTAAGGCATGTATATGTGATGTGTATATATGTATATGTGTATATGTGTAAATATGTGCATGTAAATATGTATGCAGTGCTTAAAGAGTTTTTGTTGGGAGATCGGGATTCCAACACCTGTTTGAGCCATCCACTCAAGGTGACAAGTGTTTCTACAACATAAATTCTATTTTCCAGCCACAAGAGGTTTTGCTCTTTATCTCAAAGGCAAAAAAAGGGTAGATACAGTAGTGGCAAGGCAGAATCCAAGTCATGATATCCCTCCATGATAGACTTTGTTCTTCTATTGAAGTAGCCTATGGAATGACGAATTTCTCATTATAGGGCTGCTAGAATTGCAAAAGAGGGTAGCAGGACTTCAACGTGCCACCATGCAGAGAAAAAGTGATAGACTATCCAATCGGGCTTAAATTCTAAGCCTACAAGTATGCTAAGGCTCAAGTAAGAGACAAGCAACAAGAGATAAGAGACAAGCAACAAACTATAGATCATGGGAATCGGTCCCACATAGTATGGATTGGAAGATGATGATTTACATGTATGTTTATATATAGCAGAAAATATCAAATTCTTCACTAGCAAAAGGGAAGATCGAGTTCTATATTGAATTCATACAAGAAACCTTCGAGGATTAAACTTGTGTCAGTAATAAATGAGCTCTCAATGGCCATCTCAACGAGATAAATTTTTTTTCACTGATTACATCACTCAAGTCCAACAATCTTCTATCTATTGGTGAATCTGCAACAAAATAATCATATTCTAAAGCATAAAGAGGTCTTCAAGCCCATCGGTTTTGAACGCATGACCGCCCTTTCAAAGATCTCATCTTATCCATTAGTAGGAGCTTCCTTAGCAACATTACTTATCCATCACTATAAAATATAAGCCCCATATTGATTCTCATACCGGTGAAAATACACATGCAAAAAATGCCCACGATGTTGAAGTAATCACCAATATAAGTGTCAATTTCATAATGTTGGTATAAGCCTCTATACAAGCATCGATGTATGTGTCAATATAAGCCTTTATATAGTTGTCGGTATAATAATCGATATAACCATCTGTATAGGTGCCTATATACGCATCAGTATGTCCTTGGCAATACCGATGGTATACGCATCAGTATGTCAAAAAAAACCTTGATTATGCTCACCAAATTTTGTAGCAATTTGAGATAGTGAGCGGGGGTTGTGCCAGTGACATGCCTCAAAAAATAATGGCATGCTATAATACCAATTATTGGAGTTCAAGGTTTAGGAACACACAATCAATAGGAAGAAGAATAAGAAAATTGGGAGCACACCGCACAATGTATTACCAAATGATGAATTTACAAGAATAAGTAGACCTTTACGGGTATGGGTCTACACAAAATCCATGGAAAAAACCTCCTAAATGGGGAAAAGGCACCTTAAGAGTCATAAGTCTGTTAAACAAAAGACTAGCAAAATATATTAACATGCATGATGATCAAAGGATCTAAAGATCAAAAGATATCCCTTGATAAACTATAAATGATGAATCTTGAGAGAAACAACAAAATAATGTGACATCTAAGATGGTTACTACATTCAAGAAGTATAGGTAGATTTGTGGAAGTTCAATATAGGATAATTGAAACTCACTACCCAAACTTAAAGGAACATTATGGAGGAACTCAAAGAATCCATGGAAAAGGCAAGCAAAGATTGATAATAAAAAAAGGACACAGGAGATAATGAGAGGATCCTCCAACACCCTTGCCTATCAATGAAGTAGAAGGAGAAGGTGCAAAGTTCATTATCACTTCCATCAATGGAAATGAAAATGCAAAAACCATTATCCAATCAAGAAGGCCAAAACTTTTCACAAATGAAGGAGACTTTATAAAACATTCCGTAAGGAAAAATATTAGCATTGGGCCAAGCCTATGAGGATTCCAAAATATGGATCATGTAGAAGAATCTACGCCTAATGGGCAAGCATTTGTATGGTCCAATCAAGGTCCGAGCACCTACATAATTTTTTGGAATATGAGTTGCATTCTCACCACAATCCACTCCTATCCAAGAAAATCGCACAAACTCTTTTGTTACCCACTTGTATTGGTGGAAGTATCACCACCAATAGTGGTTTTCATGACTACTTCTCCAGCTGTAATAATAGTTACCAAACTATTTCATTGGCATGGGAGATATTGGTTCCTTAAACTTTGGGTATATTCACATCAAAAGCTATGGATTCTCCATTATCATCAACTACCCAATACCCCTAGGATGCAAGTTTTATTCAAGTGGCTTCAATTTCTATAATCCACAATAGATTTTTCAATTATGAAAAGTCTATGAAAGCTGAACAATAGCTCATAGATTAGCTCCAAAAAGAAATTATCTGCACGTACATCTAATGAAGAGCTAGTGAAGGGTATTGAGATCCTCAGTAACTCATGATGAGAAAGTAAAGACACTAGAATAGGTTCAAGACTAAAAAATAACCAATTCAATGAATACAAGAAAGGCAAGCCTTATGCTGATCCAAATCAAGGCACTAATGGAAGAGTCCAATCTCATATTAAATGCATCCCTCATGAAGGAATTGTTCATATATCCTATAATAAGTCTTATAAAAAACAGTTGTAATAATAAGTCTTATAAAAACATAGCATGCATCACGGGAATTGTTTTTTATTCAATATATATTCAAGATGGCTTAGAAGGATAATTTCCAAAAAAAAGATGAAGAAATTAGGAACTAAGAGCACAATTAGAAGCAAGTAAATCCTCAAGTTACACCTTGGACATATCACGTAGGTATTTATCAGAGCACATGTTGATATAAAGTTCAACTTCTTATAAGAATATGCAAAACTTCGTACAATTGCAATCAAACTTTCCTTGCATGCAAATCTTAGGCTCCTTGATAAAAGATGAGCTAGAGTGTTGAATTACTTTCTTGATTTCCTTGAAGATTCCTCATACGTTATTGTAACTTTTGGATATGTGAGCACAAATGCATGGATTGGTCCACCTCGATTTTTGTTTGTTTTTGAGTCAAGTCTTTGACTTGTTGTTGGAGATTCTAAAGCAAGGTATTCCTTCAATTGTGTTCTCTATGGTGCTTGGACCTGATAGAAAGTAGGCTTGCCAAAATGTTGGGGACGCAATAGATTGTGTTGCCTCGTACTAGACTAGACACAAGATTACTCGAATGAATTTTTTATTACAAGATAACCCATGTAGGGAAATATAATAAAAGAATATATAATAACACAAGAACTACCCAACTCCTGACTAATATGGATGAATAATTGGACTAGACAAGATATAGGAGAGCCCACAACATGAAACCATAGGTATAAAATATAGTATCAAACTTTGCAAGTTTTCTCTTGATGGAGATGAACAAGATACAAGATACGATTAGACATGGTCTCATAATATGAAATCAAAAGATAACAAGACAAGATGATTAGAAGCTAGACTAACATGATTAGAATAAGGAATTAGGCAATGACAAGAACTAGAACTTATAAGTTACTTGGAGATTACGATTCTTTAAGCTCCCAAGACTAGCATTGATAAGAATGAGAATATCTATAGCCAACCCTCCTTGTATAGGTATTGGAGGGCAGTTAAGGGTATTCTCGAATGTTCAATGATGTCATCCTCAATGACACAATCGATGATATGACATATCTTCTAGAAGCTTCGATGATGACATGGAAAGGAATCACTTCCATGGTTATCCAAGGTTCTCCAAGTAAGGGTGTGTTCACATGGACGACAAGACATAATACAAGATAAGATGCATGACCATGGTGTAAGATAGGATGTGTCCATGATAGATGTTACTATAATACAAGAAAATGTATAGCTGGGTATTAATAGATGATCTAACAAGGTGAGGTAAACTATTACACACAAGGTCAGAGAATTTATCAAGGCCAATAGATATAAGAAGGAAGACAATTGAGAAGATGTGATGTTCATGGATACTAAGAAGATGGTATGAGGGTGATTTCCACCAACAATATCAACAAAGCAAGGAGAAATAATTCTAATAAATTCCTTTCAATTTGGAGACTCAAGACTAGTGGAGGTGCCTCATTAAATGTTAAGTGAAATGTATTTACAAGTTTTATCACATTACCTATCAATTAAGCAAAAGCTTTTGGCTAAAAAAGAGGGGACACTTTCAAGTAGCTAAATTGACTACAATCTAGGAAAAGAAAGCTTATATAAGGAAAAGCCCATCATTACACAAGAATTGATTTCAAAAGTGGAGGTTTAAGTGTTTCAATCGCTAGGATATCACCTAGAAGCAAGCCCCTAGCTTAACGGATTATCCTTCCCCTCCTTTCCCCTAGCATATCTTTACATAAATGCAAAGTTTGACGCAATCACCTACACAATCTACTTACATAGAAGCATTTTTTTCTATAGGTTTGTTTCAACTCTTTCTCTCAAGTTTTATAATTGGAAAGTATACTTTTATCAACCATTTTTAAGTAAAATCCAACTTTAGCTTCATCTTTATACACCTTGAACGTTACAAAAATGACAATATGTGCAATCTATGAAAATAGTGTTTTGATCCTAGGAGGTCCATTTTAGTCGTTTACTAAAAGGATTGCATCTCACTACAATTGGTTTCATTAACTTCAGAGGCTTGAAACATGATCGTATGGAGTTAAGCAAAAGGAAGGGTTTTTGGAACTTGAGAACCAAACCTTAAGAAAAGAAGATTGAAGGTAAGGTGCCCACACTTGAGAGGAGGCTACGACTACAACCACAACGCTTCGGATCAAAGAAAACATAAGTGAGAAGATATTTGCTATCGTTCTTCAATTCACCCTTGTTCCCATCTTTACATGTTCATTGAACAAGATGTATGTTCGGCTGAAGTACGAGAAGATCTTTGCTATCGTTCTTCAATTCACTCTTATTCACATCTTTACAGGTTCATTGAGCAAGAGAGATGTACGTTCGGCTGAGGCAAGGGAGATGTATGTTCGGCTGAGGTATTGTGAAGGTGCTTTATCATGAGATCAAGCCGGCGTTGAATGAAGCACATGAGGATCTTCTAGATCGTCACTACTCAAAACACATTACCATATGGATGAGCTTTTTCTAATCCACATGGCTTTTGCCATGTTCTTTGAGCGCATGAAGAATTCTATAAGTCCCTAAACGAGTTGAAGTAGTTTCATGGCTTATGAATATGAACAAATCTACAGTATAAAGATAACACCACAAAGACCTTATATGCTTTGAAGTGGAGAGTATCTTTCCCTCGTATGCCCTCATCTCTTACTTTCTTGTCGTTCATTTCTCCCAAGGAAAAGCGTTTTCTAAATCATGTCCTAAATCGTAGACTTCTTCGAAGACGTTTTCAACTAAAGCAATCAGCACCTCCATCAGAATCATTTTGAGCCCTTCTAAAACTCTAGTGTATGACTTATATATTTAATGATAGGAATAATTTTCTGATCCATGTATAAAAAATTAACTATATGTAAGACACATTAACAATGATTAATGTGAATGAAAATCGCAAATTGTCTAAAGACTTCTACTCCGTCAAATCACCTTACACATTTTGGACATCAAAAATACTAGAATGGCTTTGACTATTAATAATTATCTACGCAAAAACTAGCAGCATGCTTATCAGATTACATATTAACCATGCTTTCACTTATTCTTGTGATCAACGAGATGGAGAGACTACCAAAGAATACACATCCTTAACTGATCTGAGATCCACGTAACAACCTTGTCATGATAAGTAAAGTGCCAAATTGCTATTTTTCATATGTTAATTCGGAAAGAAATTTCAAGACGTTCTTCCCAGCATCATTTCTTATATCCACAATGCTAAGTGCGTGCTAAATAGACATGAGAATCTAGGTTCTGAAATCGTCTCATCTTACACAGCCGCATGTTAATTTCCAATGGAGGACTCTACTCCTTAGAGGAGTTGTACACATCCAAACCTATTTCATGTGCATACTCACTATGCATGCAGTATACCAATTATCACTCTTCTTATACGAGTGATTATCTAGCGATAGAGGGCACAGGCCACTTAGAGAAATAATGACTCACAATTTCCTGCATGATTCTGGAACAAGTTGTGGGATCATTCTTCTTATACGAGTGATTATCTACTGATAGAGGGCACAGGTCACTGACAAATAATGACTCCCAATTTCCTGCATAATTCTGGAACAACTTGGGGCAATCAACAGCTAGGTCAAGGACTCCTCATAGTCTCCTGTATGAAATTGGAGTCAATTCTATGCATGCAGGATACCAATCATCACTCTTCTTATACGAATGATTATCTAGTGATAGCAGGCACAAGTCACAGAAATAATGACTCACAATTTCCTGCATGATTCTCGAACAACTTGTGGATCACTCCTCCTTATACAAGTGATTATCTAGTGATAGAGGGGGCAGGTCACTTACAAAAATAATGACACACAATTTCCTGCATAATTCTGGAACAACTTGTGGCAATGAACAGCTAGGCCAAGGACTCCTCACAGTCTCCTGTATGAAATTGGAGTCAATTCTATGCATGCAGGATACCAATTATCACTCTTCTTATACGATTGTTTATCTAGTGATAGAGGGCATAGGTCACTTACAGATATAATGAATCACAAATTACAATTTCCTGGATAATTCTGGTAGCATATCAATTATTGCTCTTTTCATATGGTTTGTCTTGTAATGCTGCATCACATTTTATTCAATCAAATTGGAAAGGATTGCACGAGTGCAGGATATTGATCATCACACTCTTGAACAACAACTCAAAATTTCCTGCATGATTTTAGAACCAAAGGAGGGAGGCTTAGGGTAGCAGGTATCGCTCTTTTCATATGGTTGAGTGCCTTGTTATACTCACTTAAGGTTCTTGATTTGCATTACACTGCCAGCTTGTGATTACCCATGAACGGAATATTTTCATTTTTGTTCCCTGACAGTGTAATAATGTCACAATTGGTTAATATGCTTCAGAACTGGAGCTCTCCAAATCATACCTGCCCATGTTGTTACAGTCAATCACTGGTAGTTTAGGGTTGAAGGACCAGTCCCCATGTCCCACAGCCCTGGGGACATGTCCCATGTTACTTAGGGTATGCCAAACGAAGCCCACTCTGAATAGGCTATCTCAAAGACACTTATGTTCAGTCTCTAAGAAAACAACACCTCACACAACACGCCAATAATGTTGGTAAACACACTCATTGAAGTTACCTGGTCAAGATTGTACATGACATAGACACAATCTATTCCAGAATAAGTTTTTTGCACATCTATGTTTGGAAGTGATAAAACTGTAACCAAATTCTGGCCGCTGAAATGTGAATGATGCAACAGACAGGTTTTCGACTATATCTTATCGAAGTATAAAATTATGCACAAAAAAGGAAATGAATAATAGTTAGGATTCCAATAAACAAAGTACAGCTGTACATGGAATGGAAAATTTCTCTTGCTCATCAAGATTCTAAGGTGACTGATTCTTCCATGTGGGAGGATAATTTGGATTAATATCAAAAGGTGGTATAAGCCTACTTGGATGCAAAATTTCTTCTCAAAGAATAAATCAATCGACGTATGCACTCTCCACTTAACTACTGTCGAGAATGGCTGATCTTTGATATCTTCATCTCTGTACAGATGAGTCTATGCTGTGAATTTCTTCCTTACTTATATTAAGCTCATATATACACCTCTGTATATTACATGGCCATATTTGTGTCTACTGACCATTGTCGAACATCAGATGTTGAGCCTGCTTGTTTGTGTGCAAACAGTGACAAGGATCGTCTGACCTCCCTGGCATGCAACTTCGAAGAGATTTGATTATAGCCTGTTACATGTGACAAAAACTCTCTCTCTCTCTCTCTCTCTCTCTCTCTCTCTCTCTCTCTCTCTCTCTCTCTCTATCTATCTATCTATCTATCTATCTATCCATCTACTTATCTATTTTCCTATCTCTATGTCTATGTATCAGCTATCTACCCAACCAGCCATCCACCCACATATCTATCCACCTATTTATCTTTTTCTATGTATGTCAACCTTCTATTTATTAATTTACATATCTGCCTCTCTAAATACTGAAGTTAAAGATGTTATAAAGATCAATAGAGCCATTGAAAGGAAATAAGGTAATCAAATTTTAGTTATTTACCCATACACAATCTTTTATATGTGTATGTAGGTTAAGTAAAAAACACAAACAGGTTTATTCTAGTAAATACAGACAGTCTCATTCATTCACTAGGGATCTTATTAACGAGTAACATCATGGCTGAGGACTTACATATAACATGTGTGTGTAGAGATACCGAATTTCGAGTGCGGTTTTACTCTCTTAATTTTGTTGCATCCAATCACTGTATGCAGAGAACAAAATAAATCTCTTCATAATTGTAGAATATGATTTTCTTTCAGGTTTGCAACTCCATTTTCTAATGCCTATCTGCTGTATTTAGGATCTTCAATGGTCTTTGCCTCATTAAGGATTCATCACCATGTCTGATCCATTCTGACAACCGCCAGGGTTTCTGCCACTTCCACTTGAATTGCAGCAGCCATCGTTCATGACTTCTCTTCCACCTCAACAGCTTACCCATTTGTGGGTGATTGTATTTAATGCGTGCTGAACGAGTGTTCACCTGCAAAAGGGACAGCAAACAGAATATATTGTCAATCTTACAGTCTCTTACCTTGTTCTATCCATACATTGTATCAGATACACCACGTTGTAGCATGCAGGTCCCATAGGTCATTCTGGCCTTTTGAAGACATTAATATATCACTTCATTTCATTTTTCTCTCTCTCACACACACACATGTATGCACACCCATGCACATCAAACGACAGTTATTGTGTTCCAGCTTCAGTTCGTAGACTCCCAGCTTTGTACCTTTCTAAACCCAAATTGTGATCCACTACTTGAAATAGAGAATATGTCTGACTGCCTGTAGCAAGCTACACTGCCTGGAGAATCACAATTTCTTGAATTCAAAAAGCTCATTGAGAGCTCCTCAGTCCCTCGTACTCGTGACATGTCCATACCACCCTGACACAGTAGTTAAAAAAGGCATTGATCAAGGTTTCTAAAGGAACATATCATTAATTCCACAAGACATATAGATGTGCTCACCAAAGTAGATGTTTTTATGGCCCTTGCAATAGTCTGCTCTGCTGCTTCCTGCTGTCTATGAGCCTCAATTCTATGATATTCATTTTGCTTGATTTTCTCTTTAAGCTTACCAATGTTCTCATTGAGTTCTTTATTCTCTCTCTGCATGTCCCAGAGCTGACACCTGAAAGAATAGAAGGAATGCAGCTGTTAAGAATTGATCAGCGGAAACCAATGAAATAGAACAAAAGAGGGCAACCTGACCTAGTATCAATTGCAATGTTGAAAATATGATTAAGTAATCCTTTAGCATCCCCCATTGTCCGCAACTGCTGCCAGCGACCTGGACCAGACACTGTCCTTTCACGTTCTTCAGCCTCAGACAGTTCCGATGCCATTGCAACCAGTGCATTTGAGGATGTGTCTAACATCTTTTTCAGCAGCTCAGTTCTAACTTGTCTTGCATTATGATTTATCTTCATCGAATCCATTGTGCTATCATCATCGCTTAGAATACAGTCATGACAAGCATCTCCATCATGCTGCAGTTTCTCAAGTTCCTGGGCTAAAGATGCTCTCCTGTGATATAAACCGATCAGTTTTATGCTGTGCAAACACTTACAGCTAACTAAGATTTCCAATTCTGATGTCTTTGGTAAGGCCAAACATCCATGATTGCGATAACACAAAGCTTAAGGTCAATGTATTACTGAAGCCAACTTGCTTAACACAGCAGAGACTTAAAGCAAAAAGACTATTGTCACTGCCTTGAACTTGATTGACGAAAAATAATAAAAATCATGCTAGACATAAATTGACATTAGCTGAATGAAAACATTAGAAGGGACAAATGATAGAACTTTTTACAGCACACATTTGCAGTCTAATGCATATAAGATAAAAACATTAGAAGGTACAAACGATAGAGCTTTTTACAGCACACATTTGCAGTCTAATGCATATAAAATAAAAATACCCGATGGATATCTTATCATATCTTTTTATGATGTTCCATAACTCAGATTCACAACAAGAAAAACAAAAAACTGAGGTTCTTCCATTCTTCACCATGCTGCATCCGTTTCTAGGATCTCTCAAAAACAAATACCATCTCCCAATGTAAGGCAGAGACAATCTTTATCTAGTCTTCTTGTTGAAAGTGCAAATTTGTATACTGGAATATGATTAGTGGTTTTCCAGACAGAGGAAGATAAGTGTAGTTCCTCAATGCATAAATATGACGTCTATTATCCTTCTCTACGCTACATCCAGTTACGGGCTTTCTCATAAACCAAGATGTCAGCATACTGCAATGTATTGCATAGATATGACTCATGAGAAACGATAACAGAAAACTTCCTCGACTCTCAATCAAAATCAACAGTTGATCTGTCGAGTCCTTCAACCTACATGAACTTCTAGTACTGACTTGAAGGCAAGAGAATGTCAGTTTCTGCCTCAGTCACAAGATGCAACTTTTTATTATTCTACCATGAAACTGAACATGTCGACTTTCTTTTGCTGTTACCACTGGGACCTAAAAGTATCTAGAAATGTTTGCGGTTACATTGCATGGTATGCTTTGGAAACAAGGCATTGATCTCTCAGTAAAGTCTCATAGACAGAAGCTGAAACAATTTTTACTAAAGTATGCAGCCTGTTTCCTTCATTTTCTTCAATACACAATCTCATCCTGCAGATGTGGTAAAGGTGAGCTTTTGGAACAACCTTTTACTGTTATAGCATTGATGTGAGGTAACAGAGAAAAAAAATGCCAGACCCATTGCAATCCACGCATACATAGTCCCTACATTTGCATGGAGAGTCATATATATGAAGAAGAAGCATGAGATAGATAACCACTCACAGTTCAGCCTGCTTTTCATAATTGAAGCGGACTTCATGCATATGAACTGCAACATCTAGTTCATGATCCACAAACTGTTGCCATGCTTTCTGACTCATCTGATGAGATGAACATAAAAACTCAGCTAAGAAAAGAAGCAGTTCCTCAAGCATAATAATTAAGACAAACCTAGAAAAGCATTACATGTTTGATAGATGTACTGGAAGATCGTATCCCTGAATATCCAGAAGATGTCCTTTAAGATGTTTTGGTATTCAATCACCTTTTTAAGAAAGTGTGCATTTAGTCATCACCTGTTCCACTGGGTTCCCGAGGGGATGTTTTGCGGCCTTCGAGGATTTCTTTTAATCTACGGGTAGCCATTGCAGCCTCTTCAGTCTTTCTCTGCAAAACCTTTTTGGAGAAATGAAAATCAACATTAGAATCTCAAACTTTTTGAAAAGATAAAACTCACTCTTAGTTAAGAGACGGATTACCATTTTCTGTCGCTGGTTAAGGGCTTGAAGTTTGAGCATCTCATGTTCATTCTTGCGCCCTTCCTTCTTTAACTGATTGAGTGCAGATGATATAGCAGCCATTTAGTTCCAAAACCTTGAAGAAATGATCCAGTAGGCTCCAAAGCAAAACCTTTCCCATACCTGCAAAAGCTCCTTTTCACGAGCTGCTTTCCAATATCGAAAACACTCTGATTCTTGCTTAATCCTTTGCTGCAATTGAACCTGCATATGATTCATGATATTCATAGTCAATATGTGATAAATTATTAAATTCCAGTACAGATTAAAAATAGAATGAATAAAACTAAGCTGTGATAGATAATACAGATAATCAGCATTCATCAACATTAGCTGATTCTTCAATAATGCACAAGATAAATAAATCATATACCGGTTAAACAAGAGATGAGGCATTAAGCTGTTAAGTTGAGGCTCACAACCTTGCCTTCCTTTTCATTGACTTTCAACTTTTCTCTTTAAGAGCCTCACAAACATACTTATATCTTATTTTTTGGCCGACATATGAGGGCCCTATAAACATTTTTAGTCTTTATAACCCCTTTGGTCATTGGACATGTGTGAACATGTTCAAGTGGCCTAAAGGGGTCACTTTTATTAAAACCTTAGTCGTCCTCTCATCACATTACTAGGACTTCATAAAATTTTACATGCTCCTTTCTCTTTCTCCATCAATACTATCTATTTCTCTCTAATTTCTATCTCCTCCAGCACATAGTCACCTCTTTGGACTTTGGTGCATCTAAGCAGATCTCCTTGTAGCTCTCTCTTCATGCTCTTTTAGTAGATATCAAAGCCATTGGTCATTTCTCCTTCCAAATAAGTGTCATGAAACTGATTTTCAATCTACAGCAAAGTTGAAGCAAGATTGCAACTTTTGGGGGAACCTCAACGTGAAGAGAGATGAACACAAAAAAACTTATTGACTCTCCGGTCTCGGGTTCACTCCTATTAGCTTTATCCATCCATACTACAGCTGGAACTTTAATTTGCAGATCTTTCTTAAAAAGAATCACCCCCATTCAAGTGTGTGCTTCTATATTTGCAGAAGGCTTTCTGCACTTAATTTGACCGAATCTCAGCCCTAACAACTGCTATAAACTGGAGATCTTGATCAAAGAAGCTCTCAATTGATTCATGTTTGCTTGAGTATGGCATGAGGCACTCAACAACAAAATTCGCTAATTCACATATACTCTCTTAAAAATTGTTTTTTCCTTTTTCAACACCCTTATTGCCACAGATGTGTTTCTCTTCCTCAGATGTTAAAAATCTCTTTGAAATCAAGAGATTGAGGGAAATGTCTTTGATTTATGGAAAGAGACGATGCAACACATTCTCTTTCCCAAACATTGTGAAGATGCTCTTGTGAAAACCAAGCCAAAAGATGTGACAAATGCAGCATGGACAAAATTGACCAAGAAAACCATCACGTACACAAAGATGGGGCTTTGATGAAATATTAGTGGACTTGAAGGGTCTTACTACTCCATTTTAGGTTTGAAAGAAGTTCAGAGCTACCTATGAAAATAATTTTTCAATAATTTTGAATCCATTTCAACAAATAATGTACGAAGACTTTGTCTGTCTCATATAATAATAACCCAATATGTTTGTATTCTAGTAGGTATAGTTTAGTGGCAAAAGTGTGGTGAGACAAAATGTCAAGCGAAAAATACGATTTTTTATGTTAGATTCAGAAGGAATCACAACAAAGAATTCAAATTGTATTGTTTTGGTTTGGGGATTCTTAGAAAAAAAAAAGAACACTACACCTCTCAACCAAGTTCATTTGATGCACAAACTTATGAGTATGCAACTTGATAAGTCCAAAAGCGAGGATGACCACTTATCGTTGTTCACAAATACCCTCTCACACCTGCAAGATTCTGGCTTACGAACATTTGATAACATGCTGAAAGCTATTTTCTTGCTCATAAATCTGCTTAACTCATAGGAGACATATTGGTAGTCTCATAG
The DNA here is from genome assembly GCA_020310875.1 of Ceratopteris richardii. NCBI lineage: Eukaryota > Viridiplantae > Streptophyta > Polypodiopsida > Polypodiales > Pteridaceae > Ceratopteris > Ceratopteris richardii. The sequence goes on along the minus strand of CM035428.1, from coordinate 155,404,197 downwards.
TTGGAAATTAGGTAGGCCCATAACAAATTCCACAGATCCCACAAGTCAAGGATCTACAACATAGATTTCAGAATCTTCCAATAATGACAGAAATGAGCATACATCACTTAATCATACAATGATGAGACAAAGATAGAGAGAGATTAGACAACATGTTCAAAGTGTCACGTGAGCCATTGCTTAATCACACCATCATATATACAAATGTCAATTTACAATGTGGGAGTCAAAACCTCAACCACTCTATGTGAACAGAAATAGATGGAAGAGTCTATGTACAGAATTTACAAGAATATTCAGATGTAGGGACAGAAATCTGAATATGTATGAGATGTAGGACCTGATAGGTTGTAGAAGAGTGAATATGAGTGACTGAAAGAGGAAAGATCAGTTTGAAACTCATATTCAACAAACCCTAATCTGAATTTAGGTTATGGAAGACCCTAAATCAGATGTGTGTGTGACAGATTACATACTTACGAAATTAGCATAGAATGCAAACATGTTGCTGACAGAAATCCTCATACATAAGCAAGAGTGTGAGCACACTCTTCTCCAAGAAGAACTCCAAGGCTTCTCCTAATGTGCTTCAAAAGCTGCTCCATAACTGCCCATATGTGCACCATGGCTGCCCCATGTGTGCATCAGCACAACCACCTCCAAGAGTGACCAAACGATGGTGTTGGATAACTCAACAAGTGACCACAGAGCCTTCTTATATAGCCTTCTAAGTCCTCATGCAAAAATCTCACGAATAAACCCATTTTTTTTATCGAAAAGCTGGATCGCTAAATTTGATCGCTAATTTTAAAGATCGTTTTGCTTTATTTTTAATCATCGCTGAAGAATGCTTTTTTCAAGCTTTTTTAACTATTTGACTACCTAATGAATGAGTTGAACATATTTTTATGACCTATAAGCTAAGAGCTCTTAAATGAGGTAAAAACCCTAAATCAACAATAAATTAGGGTTACGGTTTTCTCCCAAATCTGATCTCTGATGACTGAATGTCTTATATCATTAGAAAGCTCTCATCAAGCTCTACAAGATAGGATCATAAAATCTTACCCAAATTTTTTGCCAAAAATGACTAAGTACCAAAATTAGGGTTTCTGCCCTAGTAGGATTTTGGACTGACGTGACAATTGATTTCCAACAATCCCCCCTACAATGTCATATTGGCAAACTGAACTAGATATGCAACTTCATTCATCTGTGAACTGACATAAGTTTCAATCTTGTCCTTCAAAATTGACCTTCAAACTTTATCTTCAAAAGTCTTCTTCAAAACTGAATTTGAACTTCTTCAAACGTCAAAAATCTGAATTTCTTGAATATGAACCATAATACCTCAGAAAATATGCAAATCTGAATCTGCTATCTCATGTCTTCTCAAACCTGTAAGCATACAGTAGGATCCATATATTTGCATTTACCTTACGAAAGGTTTTTCAAACGTACTTTTGCTGTGTCATGTAAATACACTAAACAGAATCAGGAACTGAATCCTGGGACTTGTGACTGACAACTCACAACTTAGTGTATTATGAACAATAGCTAATTCATCTCTCACTGTACTCAACTCTCATGAGTCTCACCAAAGTTTCATATCTATGATGTCATCTTGTCTTCATCCTTGTTCTATTTGTAAGTCCTTCATACCTCTTTCCTTCAAAGTCTGGTATAATCAAATATGTGCGCACCTCATAAGTAACAGACCTCTCTGAAATATCAAGCTTCTTTACAATAGAACTCTGGAGCTTTCTCCCGAACAGGAACACCCAACAGGAACTTTCTCCAGACATTGTCCTTCTTCCTTCTTCTTCAAAGGCTGGAACATAAAGAGAAACTGACAAAGGAAATACAAGAATACCTATAGGTATGATTTTGCATTCTTTCACATATGGCTGAAAATAAGTCTTCATGTTTCATTACCCCCTTGGATGATTTAACACTTGTATCCAGAATTCTTCAAAGTATATCAAACTTTATGAAATCTGGAACGTCTTCCTTCTTTCAATAAATCTTATCTTCAGTGATTTAGTATTGCTTTCATAACATTAATACCTATGTCTAAAACAAATAATCTGAACCCTTTTATTAGCAGTGCACATGCCAATAGCTTTCACTGTCATCCCTTAGCTTCCCATAATCTAGAATAAGGTTAATCTAGAATAAGGTTAGCTCATCCTATTACATCATAACAAAAACCTTTGTTGAAAGCACTTTAGGATTCATAATCTTCTGCGATATAATAAGTATCTTCTTCTATTTCTCTGAAACACTAATCTGATAGAATCTGAAGCTTTGACTTACTTCTTCCAATGCTAAGAACTTTACAAACAAAGGATAGACATCTGACTCAAAAATACTCAAGATCATACAAGATCTATGATCTCTCCAACAAAATACCTGTGTAGAATCTTCTCTCATCAAACCTTCATGACTAAATGTTTGATTCGTTACCTCAATGACTCAAAGTGTCCATGCTTCTTACATAAAGTTGTAGTACTTTTCTTCAACTAAATCCTTCCCAAAAATCTGCAACTCCTACTGAAACATAAGTGGACAAACTCTTACCTTGAGAACTCCAAAAGCTGCAAGTTGATACTTCATATCTTCATATTCTTCCCGGGTGAAATGTGATAGTATCTGCTTGACTTTCTTTTGGCTAACTCCGCTTCTCAATCAACTGATAGGATCTCATGGAACATCTTTTTGAATACAAGCATGTATCAAAAAGTCTGACTCGAACATCAAAAAATCTGAATTTTTCTGAATTTTTTTGAAATACTGAATCTTTCTGAAAATACTGAGTTTTTTGAATTTTCCTCCTAAAAAACTCTGAATTTTTTGAGTATACTGAATATACTAAATATGAGGTAACTTTTCCAAACAAAAAACCTCACTCCAAGTCTCCAACATCTGTTACAAATACTCTTTTACCTCAAGAGTTAGGTAAAGAAGAAAAATACTTTTCCGCAACTTGTCATATACCAAGTAGCTTTGAATTGACACTCCAAGAATTCTTTGAGGGAGCATATAAGCTGCCTGCTCAAAAGCTTCAACTAAAACATAACTCATACACATATGAGTCAAAACATATAAGCTGTCTCAGATATGTGCTGCTTTTCTTTCTCTCAATGCAATTCTTTGTCAAAACCTACTAAAACATGACAAAGTATAACGCAAAACAAGAAACTGCTTCTTCTTTAAACTATCTTCTTCACACACGATGTTCTCGTAGACTTGTCTTTGGATATAGAGGATAAAATTAGAAAAAGTATATGGAAAATATAAGAGATAAAGGAAGTCTTACTTTCCCTTTGGAATTGTTGGACCTTCTTCTTCTTCTGTATCTTTCTTCCACCTAATGATGTCAACATCTTCAAACTTCTCTTCCATACCTTTTGTTCTCTTCATCTTGAAGTAGCAAGCACTCTTAACTTCTTCAAATGAATTTTTCTCTTCCTCTCGTGCTAAGAGTAGGAGACAAAACAAACATGGTGTATAAATGGAAGTGAACATAGAAGATAAAACATGCTTCTACCATCTCCTCATATGCTAAATCAACACTCTGCTTCAAATTTGATTGATATGATTGAATTCACCAACCTTTTTCTTGAGTTGGCTGAATGCTGAATTACCTCTCTAGGTGGAAAATCTGATGAAAAAAATTCCAACCTTGTGTTGGCTGAAAACAAAACTGATCTAATCTCCAAATTTGTCTTTTTAGATCAGCTTTCTTGCCATAAAAGAGATCTTCTATCAAAACTTCCAAGAACAACCTCTAGATACCTGATTTGATGTAGCTAATGCTTTAACTTTCAAAGTAATGAAAATGTTTAAAAGCACTTCTTGAATCCTTCAAATCTCTTCATAACTGCTCTTCTAAGATATGACCTACAAATGATAATCTGATAGTCGAAACTAATACCTCTGATTTGATGTTGATATGGTTCCTTCATCTTCTCCAAACCATTGTTTTTCCTTGAATTTGAAGTAGCCTTCTCTTCATCAAGTCTTGGTCTTCATGCAATACTTCTTGTAAAGTATCTTCATACTTCCAAAAGTATTTGGAAGCTAATAGATCATCAACTTCATATTCGTGTATGTCATATGTCATATGTTGGAAGCTTCTCTGAAATCAAATGTTGGTAGTCTGGGAGCCTGGGAGCTCTCATACCAAATGTTGGAAATTAGGTAGGCCCATAACAAATTCCACATGTCCCACAAGTCCAAGATCTACAACACAGATTTCAGAATCTTCCAATATTGACATATATGAGCATACATCACTTAATCATACAATGATGAGACAAAGACAAAGAGAGATTAGACAACATATTCAAAGTGTTACGTAAGCCACTGCTTACTCACACCATCATATAAACAAATGTCAATTTACAATGTGGGAGTCCAAACCTCAACCACTCTATGTGAACAAAAATAGATCGAAGAGCCTATGTACAAAATTTACAAGAATATTCAGATGTAGGGACAAAAATCTGAATATATACGAGATGTAGGACCTGATAGGTTGTAGAAGAGTGAATATGAGTGACTGAAAGAGGAAAGATCAGTTTGAAACTGATATTCAGCAAACCCTAATCTGAATTTAGGTTATGGAAGGCCCTAAATCAGATGTGTGTGTGATAGATCACATACTTTACGGAATTAGCATAGAATGCAAACATGTTGCTGACAGAAATCCTCATACTCATATGGAAACACCTTCTCTAACATCTCATCAGATGCATGTAGCATGCATGTACTGATTCTCCTTTATGTATGTCAAATAAGACTCCTCCAGATATGGATGCCACCACCTCCATAAGCTCCAAGTAGTACCTGTATGCATAAAGAGAATATGTACCTGAATAGTTAACATAAGATGCAATCTTATGTTAAGCTCCATCCAATGTCTTTGAAGTACTCCATAATCTTCATGTAGAAGACAATTTCCAAATACATCATGTAGATGGATGATCCACACCACCAATCTGCTCATAAGTAAGTCTTCTCCATCAGCAAGAGTGTGAGCACACTCTTCTCCAAGAAGAACTCCAAGGCTGCTCCTTACGTGCTTCAAAAGCTGCTCCATAGCTGCCCATATGTGCACCATGGCTGCCCCATGTGTGCATTGGCACAACCACCTCCAAGAGTGACCAAACGATGGTGTTGGATAACTCAACAAGTGACCATAAAGCCTTCTTATATAGCCTTCTAAGTCCTCATGTGAAAATCTCACAAATAAAGCTGTTTTTTTATCGAAAAGCTGGATCGCTAAATTTGATCGCTAATTTTAAAGATTGAAAGGTCTGTCGATATTCATCTCTCTGTATTGTACTCCCATCGTGGTGATTGACCATTGGTTTTTCTTTTGTTCATGGATATCCATGTTGATGGTTCACTGATGAGATTCTTTAAGCACATGGTCCTATCCCTACTTTTTCTCTTCTTCTTCTTCTCTCTCTCTCTCTCTCTCTCTCTCTCTCTCTCTCTCTCTCTCTCTCTCTCTCTCTCTCTCTCTCTCTCTCTTTGGAGCAATCACAAAACAAGAAGAAGGTGGTTAGTATCAATAACATATTTTATGTATGTCAAATGTGTCTCATGTGCTTGGGATTCTCAATTGTGTCTATGCACGACCTTGTAATGTGCCCCTATATTAATGAGTACTTTGGAAATGCATGGCGTGAATGGTGCAAAAGACGGGGTTATGCCAAAGGCACATGGTTGTTGCACGTTGAGGCTTTCAATGTTCTTGCAAATGTTGATGCAATCTTTTTTTGGAGGTCTTCATTGAATCTCGAATTGATGCAATCAATCGGTGGTTGAATGACAATTGATTATTCCTTCTTGTAGGGATACATTTGAGAACAATGTTCGGCTGCATACATATCACTTTTGGACTCTTCATCTTTGGATGGTTTCTTAAATTTTGTAGTTCTCGTGGTTGTCTCTTTGGTTCTATTTGGGCTACTTGTGCTTTTGGTATCCAAACCCATACCCTTGATGATTTTCTTCTTCTTATTGCCGAAGAAGTGAGTTGATCTTCTTTTGATCTTTGTGCTTGGTTCTGACCCTTGCCTCTTCTTGGCTTCTTTGTTGAGCCTTTGCACGTGAGGGAGATCATAGGATTTTGTGCATGTAAGAGTGCCTTGGGTACCCACATGTGTAATTACCTTTTCTAAGCTGTAGCTAATTTCTTAAGCACCCAAATTTGTCAGATACTTTGTGGTTGAGCTTGTCGTGTTTGCTTGGTTCTTCTTTTGTCATGGTTTGCCTCCTTGGATGGGAATTGATGTGGCAACATTGGTGGTTGCTCTCCTTTTCGTACCCAGATCTGCTTCATGCCCGAAACTACTTTCTTCTTGAATGCTCTTTGTCTATTTGATATAGCCATTGTCTTGTACTGTTTGGCTTGCCTCTTTGGTTGAATTGTTGTGACTCCATTAGTCTTTGAAAAAGAAGAGAGGCCTGCTGGCCTTTGAGGCTTTTTGTCCATGATTGAGTCCTTTTTTATCATAGAGCTTTTGGCACATACATCATCTTCTTCTCTAAGATGAGGCTTAGAAGAACTAAGAGAATATGTGGCACCTGGATTTGTGAGCATGCAATTCTCTAATTCAAATGTAATGCATTATTCATGTACCCAAACTTGAAGAAGTTGACTTCTTAGGTTTAAGTTGAGTGCATGGTCATAGATCCAGTCTTGACCCAAGACAAGCGGTTTTGTAAGATCCTCATCTTTGACACACTAGCATTTTGACTCTCATTGGGACATCTTGAAGGTAGATGGGAAGCTCCACCTCGCCCAAACAAGGGGTTTCCACACCTCCCAATCCTATGAGATAGGCTTCAATGAGCTTGATGTTCACTTGCAGATCTTGGCAGTATGAAAGTCTAACTGCACGAGTTGCTGCACCTGAATCAATCAATGCTTTCATAATCCTTACATTCTTTAATTGCCCTATCTCTATGGTCACAAAGGGATGTCGATCGATTATTTGAGAAAAAATTGCACCTAATGTTTGACACATGGCCATGTGATATCGTGGGACTTTGGGATTGACATCTAGGCCTAATCGCCTTAACTTGTTTCGCCTGATGCGCTCTTTGGCCCCTGCTTGTGCTTCTTCTCTAACCCTTAGCTCTTCTTCTTTTTGCTACCTAGCAATGTTGAGTCTCATTAGCATATCTTGTGTAAGAGGTTCTTGATATAGCTTGATCCTACATCCACTTATATAGTTTGGCAAGATGTCACCTTCTAGAGTGGCCAATTGAACGACACCGCTAGTGGAAATTCTATTAATGATCATGGATCCATATCTTCTTTTTTCCAATTTACGGGCATGTTGTTTTAGTGTATAAACCAACACTAGGTCTCTCTCATTCAATCCTTTGTCCTTGATGTCTGCATCGAAGAATGCCTTTTGTCTTTTCTTTGCAGCATAGATGCCTCCTGCCGCTCGTAGCCTCGTCTCACCTAAGCGTTCTAGATCAAATATCCTAGAGGACAACTCGTGTCCATTCCACTCATGCTCTTGTGCTACTTTTAAAGCTCTGATTAGGAAGTCCAATGGTAGCATAGCATTCTATTCGAAGACCATCTGAAATGGGTGGCATTGAGTACCGTTTTGTAGGCAACTTGATAATCCCATACAACATGATGAAGCTGTTTATCCCAATCAAAGCATTTATTATTTACTAGTTTGGTCAGTACATTACACAGGATCTTATTTGTGCTCTCGGCTTGTCTCTTGGCTTGTGGATGATAGGGGGAAGCCTCCTTATGTATCACCAAGAATTCTTGGAGAAGGTTTTCAATGACTTTATTCAAGAAGTGTGTACCTCTATCACTTACTAACTCTATTGGTAACCCGTATCTAGTGAACACATTCTCAAATAAAAACTTACTTGTCGTTTGAGCATCGTTCTTTGTTGTAGCTTTGACTTCTACCCACTTTCTAAGGTAATCTGTAGCTACAATACTGTATTCAACATGGGAGTTTCTAGCTGGGAGGTTGATGTTAGAGTTAAACGTCTCCGGAAGCACGCGAACAGCACAAGGAAGAAGAAGAAGCTTGGAGCACAACACACAATACTAAATGTATTACTAGAGAATGTACAAAGATAAGTAGCCCATTAGGGCAATAGCCGTATATACAAGCCGGGGGAAAAAAACCTCCTAAAGAGGGAAAAAAGTGCCCCGGCGGTCCTAGTGTGTTCACACACATCACTACCTAAATATATCAACAAATCCCTCCTGGGAGTGATGCGGTGAACAAGGAGCTTGCACTCATGTATAAGGAAGTGCCAAGCTATGTGGAAATCACTCCACAAAAGGAAGTAAGCCAAAGGCTTTGTGGAAAGCTTCAAACTTCTCCCTAGGCAGAGCCTTCGTGAAAAGGTCTGCAATGTTCTCCTGCGTGGGCACATATGCCAAGCTGATCTCCCCAGCAGAGAACCTCTCCCTGACATAGTGATAATGCACCTCAATGTGCTTAGTGCGAGCATGGAACACAGGGTTCCTCGCAACCGCCAATGCGCTCTGACTGTCAGTGAAGATGGCGGCGGCAAAAGACTAACCAACACCCAAATCAGCCATAAGGCGTCTGAACCACACACACTCAACAGTCTCTGTGAAAGCTTCCCTATACTCAGCCTCACAACTGGAAGTGGCCACAATAGGCTGCTTCTTGCTCAACAAAGATATACATGAGCTACCAAGCATGAAGCAAAAACCACTGGTGGACACACGAGTGTCATAGCAACAAGCCCAATCTGAATCAGAAAAAGCATGCAAATCTGGCGGTAGTGATCCCCCCTTGGGATTAAACAACCCAAGTAGTCAAGTACCACTCAAGTAGCGAAAGATGCGCTTAACCGCCTTCCAATGCGTGACTCTTGGGCAATGCATAAACCTGCTCATCTCTGAGACAGCAAACTGAATATCTGGCCGAGTAATGCATAAGTAAATCAAGCATCCAACAGCCTACTGATAGAGAACAGCATCAAATGCATCTCCAGCATCGTGAAGACTCAATCGTAAACCTGTCTCCATATGAGTGGCAATAGGCTTACAGTCTTCAAGGCCAAAACACTGCAATAATGTGCCAATATATTTCGTTTGACACTAATCCATTCCACCATCAACTTGCATAATCTGAATGCCCAAATAGTGATGCAAATGCCCCAAATCAGACATCTCTCAAATGAGGCATGCAAATTAGCCTTAAAATCAGCAATATGCTTCTCAATAGGACCAGTGAGCAGCATGTCGTCAACATAGACAACAATGATCAGAAGCACATCATTAGCACGCTTAACATATAAGGTGCTTTCAGTTGGACTGTTCTCAAAACCATGTGCAATCAGATAGGCATGTATCTTCTCATACCAAGCAGGTGGTGCTTGCTTTAAACCATATAACGCCTTCTTTAACCTGCACACCTGGTTTTCATGCCCTTTCTGAACAAAGCCACGGGGCTGAAGAACATACACTTCTTCATGCAAGTCACCATTCAGAAATGATGTTTTAATGTCCAACTAATGTACATTCCAACCATGATGGGCTGCAAGTGCACAAATGCTCCGAACAGTAGTCATACGGCATGTAGGTGCAAAGGTCTCATCAAAATCAATGCCTCTTTTCTGTGCATAACCCTTTGCAACAAGCCTAGCCTTATACCTGTCAATTGTACCATCATGTTTACACTTCAGCTTGTATACCCACTTAGTGCCAATGGCCTTCTTGCCAGGAGGCAAGTCACATAAAGACCATGTACCATTCTTCATTATAGCATCATATTCAGATTGCATAGCAGCCATCCAATTTTCTGAATTCTGTGCTTCATCAAAAGAAACAGGCTCATTCTCATCACAGAGACTAGACGAAGCCATAGCATAGCAATCTGATGCAAAAGAGGCACTATGAGAGCCTGAACGAGTACGATATGTTAAAGGTGCATCTAATTTATCGTCACGCAAAGTCTGCACCAACCATTTTGGCATAGTTTTTGCCTGCTCAATATCAGCTCTCTCATCAACAAGTGCATCATGTAAATCTGCATCAAAAATGGAATGATCTGCATCATCATATGAAACTTGCAAAGGCTGAGAAGTTGCCTCATTAGGACCAACACTAGACTGCCCACCTGTAAAAAGAGGCATCAAAGTATCATACATGTCTTTGGAGCTAACATATGTCTCCTTAGTACATGAAAGCAATGGCTGAATAGCATCTTCCACAAATACAACATCACGGCTAACCAGAATGCGTTTAGTATGTGGATGATACAGATGATAGCCTTTACTTTCAAAACTGTACCCAACAAAAATACATTTTACTGCCTTATCATCCAATTCTCTGCGATGTTGTTCAGGCACTAGTGCATATGCCAAACAACCAAAAACACGCAAATGAGCAACAGATGGCTTGCGGTCATGCCAAGCCTCATATGGAGTGATAGATTGCAGTGCTTTAGTGGGACACCTGTTCAGTACATATGCTGCACACATGACAGCCTCAAGCCAGAAACTATGTGGTAAAGCCTGACTCTTGACCATGCACCTCGCCGTCTACACGAGTGACATGTTCTTTCGTTAAGCAACTCCATTCTGTTGAGGTGTATACGGCACTGTACACTGGTGTTTTATCCCACGTTCAGCCAAAAATGCATTAAATTCAGAAGACATATATTCCCCCCCTCGATCAGAACGGAGGGTGCCCATTTTACATGCTGATAGATTTTCAGCCAAAACCAAAAACTGTTTAAAGCACATGAACACTTAGGACTTTGCTTTGAGTGGATATACCCATGCATGCCTGGAAAAATCATCAATGAAAGTCACGAAGTAAAGGTAATTTCCAAAAGAAGGTGTCTCCATAGGACCACAGACATCACTATGTACAAGCTCCAATTTCTGAGTAGCCCGAACTGAACCATCTTTAGGAAAGGATGAACGCTGCATTTTGCCCAAAATACAACCTTCACAAACATGTTTTCCAGGTGCCTCAAGTTTGGGCAACAAGGACACCATTTCAGATTTTCTGCAGGCGTAGCAAACTAGCAAAATTCAGATGACCAAAGCGTGCATGCCAAAGCTTTGCATATGACATAGCCTGAGAATCATTTACTGCACATGCCAAATCATTTACAGATCTTTCATAGTCTATGAGCTTTACAACCCACGACATAAAATGCCAGAAGCAATAATCCCATCGCCATTTGACAGATCATGAACTCTACACCTGTCATCAACAAATTTCACAACCAAGCGAATCTTGGCTAATGCAAAAACTGATAACAGGTTCTTTCTGATCCATGGCACAAATAAAGCATCTAACAAAGTGAAAGAACTACCATGAGCAATAGTCAAAATGATCTTACCAACTCCCATGACAGGATAAGAGGAGTTGTTGGCGCATGTAACAGTATTCCCTATAGGGGCAGGCTCGAGTGAAGAGAAGAAACTGCACTGCGAGGTAATATGTTTGGTCGCCCCACTGTCAAAATACCAAACATCTGAGTCTACTGCAGACATGCACTGCTCGTGAGAAGATGGGTCAAAACTGCAGACAGTAGTAAACGCCCATTCTTCTTCCTGCACAAGATTTGAAGACTCTGTTTTTGGTGTAGAGGCCTCTGCAACAACCATTCAAGCCTCTTTCTTCTTTGCCTCTTTAGCAGCCAGTTTTGGACAGTTCTTTATGATATGATCATTCCCCTTTACAATACTTACAAAACAATTTCTTCTTTTCTGATTTCTTCTCATCTTTATCTTCCTTCTTCGAATATGCAGAATTAACAGATTTCTTCTTACTAGTTGAAGAGCTCCATTTTCCTTTGCCCTTCTGACTAGCCAGAAAAGCGTGATCTGCAACTCGCATAATGGACCTGTTTTGCCTGGACTGATCTTCCTGCAACAGAACAGAGACTAACTCCTCAAATGATAAGGCATTTGGATTGCCTTTCATCATCAACGGAAGAGTAGAAGCAAAACTCTGATATGAATCAGGAAGACCATTCAGAACAGTCAGAACAGTCTCCACAAGTGAGCTATCTAGTATGACCTCATCAGCAGAAATCAATTGTTCCTTCAAATCTTTGATCTTCGTTAGGAAACTGTCCATAGAATCACCTTCATTCATGTGCTCACTCTCCAACTGTTTTCGAAAGTAAGCAACACGAGCCTCATTCCTAGCTTGGTACAATGTGGTAAGTGTATCAAAAGCATCCTTAGCTGTTCTGCAAGAGCGAATGTGAGGAATAATGGCACGTTTGACAGACAAAGCTATCAATGCATGTGCCTGGGCATCACTGCCATCCCAACGAATCTGCTCTGCAGTAGGTGCAACAGAAACAGCAGCACGAACAGGAATCTGCACAATATCATCTTCGACACCATCTTCATTCATAAGCTTCAGCACCTATATTTGCAGTACCTGTAGTTGCAGGTGTAACAGGACGTCTTTCAACACCCTGCACAATGTTCCACAATCCTTTAGCAACCAATACATGTCGCATCATATAAGCCCATAATGGGTAGTTCGTACCATCCAACTTATCCTCAACAGCCAACATACGGAATACATCATTGCTTTCAGCCATGGCCGGTGACTAAAATACCTTGATGCAGAAAATTGACTGTATCTAAAAAAGTTGAACGGAACTGCCAAGACGAGTTCTGCTAAACTTGTAGCAGACTCCGAGACGCTTATACTGGCGAACAGAAACAGGCATATACCTTTGGCAGAAAAAGACAAAATAGCCTGCACAAGCGCTACGATAGTGCGTTCGGAGGCCGAAACGAGCTCAGATAGTGATTTCGGCACCACATAGCGAAGCTGTTTAGATCTCGGAAACACCCTGAGTATGCTCACCAAAATTCGTACGATTCTGAGACTGCAAACGGAGGAGTGTCGACGGCGCCCTAGATGAAGCGACGACCTACTCTGATACCAATTGTTAGAGTTAGACGTCTGCGAAAGCACGTGAACAGCACAAGGAAGAAGAAGAAGCTTGGAGCACAACACACAATACTGAATGTATTACTAGAGAATGTACAAAGATAAGTAGCCCATTAGGGCAATAGGCATATATACAAGCCGGGGAAAAAAAACCTCCTAAAGAGGGAAAAAAGTGCTCTGGCGGTCCTAGTGTGTTCACACACATCACTACCTAAATATATCAACAGTTGATAGGACCTACAAAATCTATACCCCACTTCGGAAATGCACGTCCTCCCATCATTGGCCTGAAAGGAATCTCGTCTTTTCTAATCGGATATTGTGCACGTTGGCGTGTATCACATTTCTTCACATAGGTATGTGCATCCATATGAAGAGTTGGCCATCAAAGTCTTGAGAATAGAATGGTGTTAGGCCCCACTTGTCCACCAAAAGCACTGCTATGTGCCGTTTCTAAGATTTTCAAATGGTCTGATTCATGAACCATAGTACAACGAGAGTTTTAAAAACGAGTTTTAAAACGTTTAGTACGTAGAGTACTAAAAAAATGGAAATAAAAACGAGTATTATATTTCTTTGCAACATTTTTTAATTTTTGTTTTTAATAGTCCATGAATAATGCACATCTAACATTCCTTTACCTATGTAATGTTAAAAACACATAAAAAATTTGATTTAGAGACTACTACTTTATACAAGAGAATACACGCTAAGGCCTATAGACGTCGACCCATAGGTATGCAATATCATGGTTATAACCCTCAATAGAATTAGAAGACATGAGATTTAAAAGTTAAAAACTTAAGATTGAATGATGAATTTGAATTTCAATATATACCATGATTCATATTGGATAGTGATAACATACATGTCATTGCATTAAAGGGAAAAAATATATAAACGATTACAATGACTTGTAAGTTGTTGGTCATTCAAAAAACTATAACATCCAAGTTCAGACATAACTTATTAATCCATGGACTATGAAACATCAGTGTAAATGAACCATGAAACATTGATGTTGATGGTCCAAAGTGAATAAAAAGAATTTTTATGGCCCCAAAGTAATAAAAAACGTTTTTATGATGCAAAGTGTGATAAAAAACGTAAAAAAAAGTTTAGGACATTTTTAAGTACTAAACGTTTTTTATTTTTTATAAAAAACGCGTTTTTTCAACTATGTCATGAATGCACAATCTTAAGTAACCATCTTTGCCTCTTCGATATAGGTTGTCTCCTATTAAGACATAGTCCTCAGCCTTTGGTTCCATGCTTTGTTTTCTTGCTAGACTCGCCTCGCTGGCTAGTGTTCCTGATCTCATAAGTTCTACCCATGGAGCACTCCAATTTGGAATTAAGGATACATGATAAAGGGTCGCATGCTCCACTGGGAGTCTCGCCTGACACATTGGAGAATTTTTAATCTACTCATGTATTTCTTTGTTCATACTAGGGCAATACACTCCTAAATGTTTTAGATTTTGCAATGTTCGTTGTTTAGAATAATGATTTCCTAGCAATCCTTTATGGGCTTGTCGCAACCAACTTCTATGTTCATCCTCCTCGACACAAGCTAGAACACCCTCTGTATCTTGTTTGTACATACTTCCTACCAATATTTTATATTTCTGTGATTTTACAATTTCTCTTTTGTTTGTTTTTACGTTCTTATTTGCGGGTCCGAAGATTAGGACAGGTACAAACTTATTTGCCCATTTAGGAACAACTTCTAAATTGAACAGATAAACATCAAGCGACTCATCGGGCACTCCTTGTGGTGGCTCTCCCGAAGTGATGCGAGAAAGATGATCCGCTCTAAGGTGGGTCCTACCTTTCCTAACAACCACTAGGTGAAGGTGTTATTGGTGATATAGAGATTTGGCACAAGCGAATTGGACATGGAAATTTGCAAAGGCTGAAGTTGATGCAGTCAAAGGAGCTTGTCAATGGACAATAAAATTTCAGGGTTGCAAAGATGCAGAAGGTATGTGAAGCCTACAAATTCGGTAAACAGTCAAGGGCATCATTTCCACATGACAAGCATGTTAGTGAGAATGTGCTAGAAATAGTACATACAGATGTTTTGGGTCTTGCAAAGACCACATCTATGGGAGGCTAGAGGTTTCATGTCACTTTCATTGATGACCATATACGAAAAGTATGGGTATACTTCATGAAAGAGAAGAGTGAGGTCTTCACTCACTTGCAAAATCTTAAGGCTATGGTGGAAAAACGGACAAGGAAGTATATTGAAACATTAACATATGAGGAGGAGCTGAATACATGTCAAATGAGTTCAATGCTTTCTAAAAAGTCATGGAATTCGACGACAGTTTTCATGAAGGTCCACACCACAACAGAATGGCATTGCTGAATGCAAAAATAGACATATTGCAGAAATAGCAAGAGCCTCGATGGCTTAGAAAAATATGCCTCATTGTTATTGGGCAAAAGCAATGCATACTGCTTTTTGCATCATGAATAGAACTATGACTGTAGTTATATATCAAGTTAAACCTAAAGAGAAATTTACAGGTAAAAAACAAACTCATGTTACAACTCACTCACACGATAGGTGAAGGTAAGCAAAAATGTGGTGTTTGATGAAATGTCAAGCTTCTATGCATATGCAAAAGGACTTAATCTTGACTCAAATGAAAAAGGAAATGCTAATTCCTTATGCAAGAATTTGACATGAAAGATCTTGGTGTGCCCCACTGTTTTTGGGGCATTGAGTTCATACATACAAAAACAGGTATATGGATGTTGCAAAGGCAATATGCCTTGAGTATGCTGCAAAAATATGGTATGGCTGATTGTAAGCCAATTTCTATGCCATTAGTTCAGAATTTGAAGTTGGATACTACATAAGGTGAAGCATTGGAAAATGCTACTATGTCCAGGAAAATTGTGGAAAGTTTGATATATCTCACATTACAGGATCTGATCTAGCTACATTATAGGACTTCAAAGTCAATTTATGTAGGCTCCCAGGAAACCAAATTTAGATGCTTTGAGATGCACTCTACGTTATGTGAGTGCTACATTGGATTATGCATTGTTTTATTAAGCTCGTGCAAAATTGCAAGTTCATGGATACACCGATGTAGATTGGGCTGGTAGTATTCTAGATAGAAGATCTACCAATGTCTTTCTATTCTCACTTGGGAGTGAAGTTGTTATTTATGTGTTGTTCTTTATATATTGGACTGGTTGTATTGTTGTAATAAGTCATTCTTGTATATTCTCTTCATGTAATAGAAGAAGAAGATCAGATTTGGGGCATTTGCATCATTATTTGGGCATTCAATTTATGCAACTTGATGGGGATCATTTTTTTATTACATTGGGAGACAATCCCTTAAGAAGGGACAAGTGAATGATAATACGTATTTGCTGCACCTGTCCACCAGCATGTATGTCCAACCCATTCGCCCTACTATATGTGCAATTTGCCAACCATTGACGACTTACATTTTGCAGCCACCCATCTTCATCTTTAGGTGACCATGCTACCATGCACTTTACCTTCAATACACATTTTACCTTTTGGCATTCCTTCACAAATCCGTACCAACTAGAGTCTATATGCACAATCACCAGTGTAAGAGAGCACCAACTCATTTCTTGGGTAACTCCCTTCATGTACATAGGTGACTCCATCCTTTAGATAAGGGAGACTACCACCTAGGGGACTTCAAGTTTAGGGAAACCTCCACTGAATGTGCATGCGCTAGTGATAATAATGTTCCTTCAAATTCTCCGTCTTTTGCCATAACAATCAAATCTCGCTTTATGGATTTGGTGGGTGAATATCATCTATTTGGATGAAGACAAGATACACACATCTCTTCCTTCTTCACTATATTATGTGGTTATCCATAATGAAATAAAGTGCATGCATGATGTTCCCGTGTGTCATTATGATGAGGCACTTCCCATGTACCATGTTATGATGGCATTTTATGTCGAAATGTATCACATGCCATACATGAATGTGTTTATATTTTAGATGAAAATGATTTAACTTCTTTGGATAACACATTGATAAAATATCACTTTGCAAAGGCACAGCTTGAATGATAAAGACTATGATTAAGCCTCCTATGAGTGACCTCTAGTTAAGCTTGGACAAGTATGGTGGCCATAAGACTTGGCAAAATCTTGTTCTAGGCAGCTTCCTCTTGCTAGGTGAATATCTAATTAGCTTGACTACTAATTCTAAGAATATGGAGATTTCACGAGTTGGATGAATCCTTGATTGGAGCAACCATAAATTGTGGGGCATTGGGCAACTCCATATATTAGGCAATTACTAATAGTGGGTGACTCCATATACAAGTTGACTTAATAATAAGCATGATTTCCCCCTCATGGGCTAATTCCTAACTTGGACGATTTTGTTTGTCAGCTGACCACCACATGTAGGCAAGCACCATATATGGGTGAACATCACATTCAGGTGACCAACAATATATTGTTATGGTGAACACCACCCTTGATGATGGTAACTCCCTTCTCCCAAGTCCATTTGATCAAGCACTCAATTCTTCAAATAGAATTGTCCTTGCCTAAGTTCCTTCTTAGGAGTCTCTCTTTCCTAAATTGGTTGATCCATTGTCTAAATCACTCAAGTCTCAATCATGTCTTACTTACATTCCATTGGAGTTCACAATATGGAATTATGATTGTATCTGGATGGATTGCTTGGTCGTTTAAGAAATTAATTGTGCCCCCATAAGATTGAAGGTGGATATTACATGTTTTGTAACATTTTATTATGTATTTTAGGGATACTTGTAATTGTGAGATTAATCAAATTGAAGACTTAATATGAATCTAGATAGATCGCCTCATCATTGAAGAACCCAAGGGCTCGTTACAAGATCAAGTGGGAATTTCACATGCTTCATAACATGTCCTCTAAGTATTTTGGGGATGCTTGGCTCCATTGAGCAAGATTAAACTTCAATTTCTAACTTGTTGATTTGAGATTAAAATGATATGTTTAAAGAGTGAAAGTTTTAGAGATTAAGTTATGATTTTAAAACAAATAAATGCCAGGTATTTGATGTGTATATGTGTATATGTAAATATACGAGGGTTGTTAAAACCAATTTAATGAATTTGATGCGCCATTTGCAAAAATAAGTAAAAGTGAATTGAGTGAATTGAACTGGAACTCTATATGTTACATGAGTTGGGTGGGTATTTCAACTATACATGCTTCCACTTGGTAGTTACTAGTCATTAGGTAGAGTTGTGGCAAACATCACATTTAGTTATGTGATTCAATGAAACAATCCAGTCACCTATATTTTCAACCTTCCTTTTTCATGTTCGAACATCATTTCTCTTTCTCCAAGGCTCTTTGTAAGGGTCAGTTGCATGTGGAGCCTTTCCCCAAACCCTTTTTTACCTCCCTTAGCTCGTTAAGTTTGCTATGGCAACCTATAGGGAGAAGTTTCTCATAAACCAAAATCTATGTAAAAGTAAACAAGTGTGACATGACTCTCTAGAACTTTTTTCATTTTCTTTCTTTGCTTATACCTTTTCTAAAATTTGTTTGATCAGAGAAGAATATACATATGCAAATATGCATATAGATACCCACACACACCATGCATGTACTAGTACCCATACATGTACATTTTCATGTTGACACATAGAGATGCATGCACATACCCATGCATATGTGCATATGCAACACACAACCACACACGCATCCATATTGTCCTACCCATAGATGTACATGTGCATGTGCACACATGCACATGCACACGTGCACACATAGAGACACATACATGCAAAATCACATGGATGCAACACTGCACATATAAACAAGCACACACATGTGCACACATGCACAAAAGAAGTCTTTTCCTATCTTAAACTTTAATCAAACTTAAGCATCCTCTCAATCCATAAACCCATACATATGCCAAAAGCATTCATTGATCTGCATACATGATGAATGCAAAGAACACATCTTTACTTATAGATGCTTAGCATGCATAAGGTTCAAAAATTGAACCCCTCTTTAAACCATGTATGGAATTCAATCTTGGAATTCCATTCTATGCATGAAAGTGCACCCAATATGTGCTTATGGTTTTCCATTCATCTTCGTACCATACTATAATGGACATTCTATGTTCATCTTTCTAATAATCTTTAAGAGGTGAGTTCCAATCCATACTAATGAAAAACCATTTGTCATTCACTTATCTTTTAAGTGCATCACTTAGGCACATGAACCTCTCTATGTGCCTATGAACCACCTACTTCATTCAAATGCATTTTATATACATTACTTTTAGCATGGCCAAGGAAGCACATAAAAATGAAAACGGTACTTATCTTCAATTTAGTTATGTTTGTTCTTTGTGTCCTTGCATGACGAGGCTTATTTGTTTAGATATTGCGAACTTGAAGTTCAAGAACTTGTATCGTTTTGCCTTGCCCAACTTCCTTTGTCCTTCCTTGGGCAATTTATTTACCTACTTGTGTGTCTATGTGTGCATCTACCTTTAAACTGTTAGGAATGTATGGATGCATACTTACACTATCCATCAAAAAGAAAATTATAATTCTCTTCTATAATTTATCCTAACCATTGTACATGATAAACGGTATATCCAATTGTTCATGCCTAATCAAAACTCCTACGAGTCTTTCATGTAAATTGAATACGAATCATGCTAAACTTAATACTTCTTTCAATCATCTAAATGATTCATTAATGCAAGATGATGCTAATAAAGAAGAAAAACAAAAGGAATTTAGTTGTACTTCCCCGACATCAATTGTTTGAAGAAATCACTTTCAATGCTCCAATAGATGTTAAATCCTCATAGAGCTCCCATGATTTCTCCCATCCATTCTTCTTTGATATGGAGAAGTGTCCCTCAACTTCTTGTATGGAGAATGGAGCTTGATAGCTCTTCGATAACCACTCAATTGAAGCTTCAAAAGTTTAAGACAAATTTTAATCTATAATTTTTACGAGTATATTAGAAGATACACATCTTTAATATATACTTGAACATACATGTGTTATTGCACGATGAACATAACTTCACTCAACATTCAAATAAAAGAAAAAGTACCAAGCTCGAAGCTATCCTTTGTTGAAGTTGTTGGAGTTGAAAAACCACACTTTCTTCTTTGAGCTCCATGGTCTCTCTTTGAATGAATAAATCCAATCCTTCTTTTTATCCTCCTTGTGCAAGCCTATGTGTACGAGCATCTCTCTTCCTCCGTCTCGCGGGCTAGTATTGACAAAGCATTAGATCTAAGCAAGAGCTCATGAGGAGGTTCGCAGAGAGGAAAGAATTGAACTTCCATCAGATGGCTGAGGGAAGAGAAGATAATACCATATGCAACTTCTTTGACCAAGAAAAACATGTATAATGGGCGCAAGTTCCTTCATGAGTTCTCAAGGAAGAAAGAGGAAGAACAGCTCGCATGAGCCCCTTCCTTGCATGTACACACCTTCCGATTGCACCTGTTTGGAAGGCTGCTATGATCCTTCCCTAGGCCGCATGAATACTTTTGCAAACCGAAGGGCTCTCAAGCATCGTCTGTCGAAGGTTCTCCATGCGAGGAGACTCATAGCATCACTCAAGTCTTTCACATGACAATGAAAGGAGACATCCGACGGTCAAACCTAGCTCAAGATACCAATGTAATGAAATTGTCCTATAATCTAATCTAACTACCAAGGCTAACTAGCATGACCACCATAGCTACGAGAGCATGTATCCACCCATCCAACTCCACCCACATATATACTTCTAAACCAAGGGAGTGCAAGTCCTTGGATTTGGCCAAGTGTTCAGCCAAGTGTCCCTCATAGCATCACTCAAGTCTTTCACATGACAATGAAAGGAGACATCCGAGGGTCAAACCTAGCTCAAGATACTAATGTAATGAAATTGTCCTATAATCTAATCTAACTACCAAGGCTAACTGGCAAGACCACCATAGTTACGAGAGCATGTATCCGCCCATCCAACTCCACCCATATATATACTTCTAAACCAAGGAAGTGCAAGTCCTTGGATTTGGCCAAGTGTTCGGCCAAGTGTCCCTCGTCTGAACGCTCTCCCAAAAGTGATCATTCAATTGGGAGCTCATATGAATAAATATCCCAAGGGTTAAAATCAAGGGTTCAACCCAAAGGTTCATGCATGTTCCAAGAGTAAATCAATGGCTAAACCAAGGCAAATACACATCATATTCTAGCCTTTAGAATCCATATATTTAGCCTTCTGAACCCATGAATTATACAACAGCATCCAGACACTGTTTCAGTAAAAACTGATCTGGATTCTGCACAAACTATAAATAAAGGCTGTTTTCCCAAACATAACTACACAAACAAGTACTATAACAGGTCGAATATCTGCAGACACCCAGGATCTCACATGAAGAGACTAGTAGTAAAACAATTGACTGTCAATAATCACTGCTGCTCCTCAGAGCTAGGATAGTCGTTTGCAGAGTATGCAAGGCATATCTCAAGTAAGGTCATCAAAGGGTCTGTTGTATGTATAGACAAAACTGTATCCTCCAATTGTCCATTTGTGAGAAGTGAAGGGCTTATTTGCAAAAATTCACAGAGCGAAGACCAGTTTGTCCTCATTTTATACTGCTTATAATGATAATTGTAATTTGTCATGTTTTTCTAACTGCCAAAAATGAAACTCTAACACATAATTCCATTGAATTGAATCCTTCCAGTCATCTACAAACAATAATACGTTGTAGGTCACATAAATTCCATTGAATTGAATCCTTCCAGTCATCTACAAACAATAATACGTTGTAGGTCACATAAGCTCCCTGTTGTAAGTGTGCGAAATATTAAAGAGAAGCAAGCAAGAAAGCATGTCCAATACACTTACAACTGTGTGAAAATAACAAATCCAAACTCTTCAAACCTTCTGAGATTTCATCTTCTGAATCTCCTCCTGTAAGTGCTTCTGAGCTTCATCATTGTGGACCTTCTGCTTGAGAAACAGAGTCTGATTGTCTTGCTTCTGTTTCAACTCTGCAAGCTGTTGATCAGTGCACCATTAGCCTGCATGTATCAACTACAAGCAACAGCAATATGCCAAAAGAAAGTTACTTGAGACTCCAAATCCTTCAGCTTGTTAGCATAATCCTCCTGCATCTTCTGAGTCTGTTCATCTGTGGCACATGAGAGATTTTCGATCTCCAAGAGCAGTTTGTCTCTTTCCATCTATATGCAAGGACAAAAAGAGCATTTCTAGCCTACATACTGAGTAAGAAATGAATAACTTATACAAGATTTATCAAGAAAATGCCTGGAGTTTCCTTTTCTCCTCTTCGAGTTCCATGAGTTTTTTCTCAAACTGCTCTTTCAATCCAGCCTGATCAACTTTGACCATCATTGTCATCTCTGCCTTCAAAAATCAAGTACATGGAAATGTCAACTAAACCTTTTTGTAGTAAGATATTATTCCAATTATAAATTTAGTATGGAACAAAGGCATCAGCTTACCCAGAAGGATCACCTAATCCGTTTATGCAAATGCACATATGAACATGAACCATTGCTGTAAAATACCTCTTTTTGTTCCAATCTTTCATTCAATTCTGCAAGCTCTTTGTCCATTGATACTTGTAATCGATTGTGCTCCAATTCTCTTGTAATAGCTTCATCTATGATCATCAGTATATCATAAGACCTTATGAGTATGAGCAAACAATGCAAAGATTATGTCACAAACAAAAAGGGAACAATAAACAACCTTCCTCAAATCCATTGGGCATATGCTCAGCCTTTCCAGAATGAACTCCATGGAATTCCACATACCTTCCATCAGATGAAGATATTGGGCTATCCACACACTTGATGTATGAACTTGTTGTAAATTTCAGAAAAGCCTGGGGTTTTACTTTCACACTGGAATCTAAGTTTGACTCCAATTCCTCTATTTCATTTGTGCATGCAGTCAGTATTTCTACATTCTGAAAATTGTAAGAGCAATGGTGACTTGTTTCTACAGGACTGTTAGTGCTTTACATACAGCTAAAATCAAATATTTTATCTTACATCATCCACAGTATAATTTTGATAGCCCTGTACTCCATTCAACTCCTCCCAAGCCTTTCCACTGCGTAACAAATCAACTTTATGGCGCAAACTGTCTCTTTCAATCTAAGGCAAAATTAAAGTGCTTAGAAATAGGATAGCACATCATAATTCTGAGGACGAAACAGGTGCAAAGTACACACCAGAGCATCTAACACTCGCTGTGCACAAAACTGTAAACCATCTCGTGCTTGTTGTAATTCTTGCCTAAGCCCTGAATTACTAGCTTCAAGCCATGCAATCTTTTGCTTCAATATCTGTTCAACGAAATGAGTGAAGGCACATGATTAAAAAGAATGCAGGAAGATAGCAAAATTGTCACTTACTATGATTGTTATTTCCAAAACATTAGAACAAAGACAACAACAACAAAATTCAGGTTCTTCACACATACACCCTCATTACCACTATGTAACTCATTAGGTACATTACTCTCCAATCTGGTCTGCCTTAGGATAGAACGAAATACATGAACAAATGGACAATGAAAAATACATGAACATCATCCGGTGATGATCCTCCTGCACGGAAGCA